>OY856413.1:859132755-859465255 GCA_963693085.1 Alisma plantago-aquatica
AATTAAAACTGGGGATAAATCTTAGTAATGTGAGAAATTTGCATATAAATAAAAGTTGTTAAAAATAATTTAGATAAAGATATCTAAGTATGGTTTCTAACTATAAGGTTTGAAGATAAGATGAGTTATCATTAACCTTAACATTACTAGGTTTGAACTTTTGGGACAAAATTCCTTTAAAGGATGGATGATATATTATCCTTAAATTTGTTAGAACAATAAATACATCTACATTGTGGCATGGGTTCAACCCGTGGCCCATGTAAGAGCCATGAGACTATCTTATTTCCAAATAGGTTGTTGTGGAACACGTTTCAGAATTAAAAGAAATTCATGCATAAATAAATAATGATGGATTTATGGGTTGTTATAGAATTGAAATATGGAATCATATATAAGTTTCCAAAGTATCATAGGATAGGGTGTGATTTAGATAATTCATGGGGTAATTATCTAACCATGAATGGTAAGAAAAGTTTTGAGGCATCAACTAAGGACATCTCAGCCAAACTTTTGGTACAATTTAAGATAATTAATAAATTAAGATTTGTCTGGAATTTAAGAGGAAAATTACTTCCATATGGTGTGATTAATTAATTCAAGTAAATACAAAAATAGTCAACTTTGTCTATGAAAGTTATCCCAATAAATCCAACAAATAATATACAAGTTGGGAAAGTTATTAGTGAGTTTCCTTCCAAATTTTGTGGCAAAAGGAAGCTCCTAGAAACCTATAGAAACTTGAAAAAGAGAGAGGGACTTATGTGTAATAATTGCATGAGATTTTGTTTTGGAAAGTGAATTTATGAAGATTTTTTACTATAGAGAGAGAGAGAGCACAAGCACCCCTTTAATATGTCACATGCCTAGTGCCTGATAGATCAACGATCAATTGTTCTACATTTTTCTCCTACCTCTGATCGGATGGGGAAACAAACATGGAGCATGATTTTTGCTCGCCTCTCTCTCCCACTACCCACTATCATTTTCCATGATTCTTTCTCCTTTAGGTTTGAGAGAGAGAGACATGCCACAGATGGTTTGGTCACGAAACTATTTGCTACCCTAAGTACATACTCCTAATGGCTACTAAGACAAAGATGAGTGGACTTGGGCGTCCATCCATAGAATGCCACAAATATTTTACACATGTAGTATATATGTAAAAGTAGGCACAACAAGATATAACATGATACAAAAAGGGAAAAGAGAAACATGTACCCATTTGTATTTCAAACATACCCATTGGTGTCTTATTTCTGATCTTAGAGTTTTCAGTGCATAGGATCATCCTCTTGCAACTACAAAATGGATAACCAAAATATATCAATGTGAGTGCATTGGGTACGCTATGAAAACATGTAACCACAATTTAAGAGTTATATAAAAGTTTCTTGGCTAGAAAATTCATAAAGAACAAAAAGTAGAAACAAGATGAGATTCTTTTATACAAAACATATTTTAGGTTTCATTATCCATGATGTCATTATAGGCATTTGACCGCATCTCAATGAAGGGTCCATGATGGGCATTTATGCTCCCTATTTCAACATGAGGGACCTCAAGACAAAAGTCGATGAGCTAACCCGATTTCATTCATGCGTCGTGCCCTCACCCCAAGAATTTAGTTAGGTACAAAAGGTTATATAATGGATTTCTATATGTTATGTTCAAGGTTTATCAACATACTATAGTCAACATGAAAATATTATTCGTAGGGAATAATATCTCAAAAAAGTAATTATCTATCCAATCATTCATATCAGTACACATACAAACAAGCCAATACCTTAGTAGGGTCAAGAGATTAAATGTACCTTACAAGTAGTGAGAAAGATATGGTACGATCTATAGAGATGGTCCAGTCCAAGGGGACCTAATATGCAAAAGATATAACATGGGGTCTTATGTGAGTAGGATTTTGATAGTCTAAACATCATATAATTCATTTGGATGTTCCCTTAGACCCAGGTTTCAATTCGATCATGCATCATATCCAAAGTTCCAAACATGCATGCAATGATTCTACATTGCACAAGAATCAACAATAAATCATAGATCAATGAGAACCATGCACATTAGATTATATAAAAGGATCATATCATATATTATTTGGAGTTAATGAATCATGTGGTATATATATCCACCAAGGTTTAATCATATAAGATCATGACTGGTCCTGCTATATCAATTCCATGCAGTAGGGTCACATTTCTAAGTCAGAGATGCATAATGGAGCATAGGATAGATCAAGTTGGTATTAATGATACAAGTGTGATGAATGTACTAATCTAAAGTCATTAGTATATCTTGGGGGCATCATTTTTTAGAGGATTAGAATTTCAAAGATTAACATGTACATTTAGCATATGCTAGGTATCAAGTTCGTGTCATATGAAATAAGAGAGTACATGTGTGTCTTGCATTGAATTTTATACCACAAGTTATGTTAGGGTCTGATATGAGAACCAAAGTATATGGTTGAATATTTAAGATCACTTTTCCATATGTGTTTAAAGATCAAATCTATAAGTACATTAAGTATCACCATTTAGGGGGGAAAACCAAGTACAAAGGTAGGTTTTCAAGTCATATGAGTTACACCATATCAAAGAACATAAGGTATTAGTAAAACATGGTAGAAAACATCATGTGGTTTACTGATTTTGAAATTAAAAGGTTATATGATGAAAATTTTAGCCAAGGCCTTGAATTTGATCATGCATGCACATAAAGGAACCAATTTTTAGGTGAAAGGTAGTCATAGAAGGATCTATGTTAAGATGATTATTAGAGTCCATGTATAAGATCCAAGACCCAGAACATAGCAAGCGTGAACTAAAGTTACTAATTTTGGATACTAGAGCAATGTTTTATCATTAATAATAGCAAGGACAGCAAAAAGAGAAAAAGATCATTAAAAGAGTGCAAAAGTATCATGTTTATCAAACACAATGGAACTATGAGTACAATAAGGTTTTAGAACCAAATTTAATGGATAGATCTCACTTTTAGTTACAAAATCATATAATTCACGTCCAACAAGGCCTAAGATGTGATTTATTACAATTCTCTAAAGAAAATACCTCATACAAGTCCTTCTAGACCGTTAGATTTAGATCTGGTGGTCGATCTGTGTGGTTGAGTAAAGGAGTTGGGCTCCATGGGCCTGTGACCTAGCACCGCTCATGGCCTCTAGTCACCTCCACTAAGAGACCATCAGCCATAACCTACCTCTAGGAGCCTCTCCAAGAGCAATGACCATCATGCCCTGGTCATTTCAAAACACATCAAATTGCTGCCTCCAGGAGCACCCTGATGTACGACCTGACCTGACACTACTTCCTGCTCATTGGAGTTGTAGAGGAAAGGAGGTTCAGGGAAGCCAGAAGCTCTAGGACTATACTTTCTACCTTTAGATGGGCACCTCAAAGCCCAGGGACACCCTAATTAGGATGGGAAGGGTTGAGGGTGTGGACACCCAAAAAGGGGGAGGTGGAGATGGAAAAGGGTTGTAGGGATAGTGAAAAGGGGAATATTATAGGGGAAGGAGTGATAGGGCCAAGGTGGATTTGAAAGAGGTATTAATTTTGGAAAATCATGGTGAATTGACGCCTAATGTACATCAAAAAAGGGGATCCTAAAATAGTACTGACAAAGCTAGGAGATGACCTCCTAGTCTTTAGATCTGGGCTGATTCATGGTAGCATTCTTCATTGTTCGAGATTCGATTTCTCAAATTTTGAGCCCTATGATTGGTCGAGAAAAGGAGGCATGGATTTCCAAGGAAAAGAAGGTGTCATTGGGCCATGCCCAAGCTTTTAGCTAGGGCTGGAAAAAATTGACCCGACCCGCTTGACCCGAACCGACTAAAGCAGGTTTGGGTCTTGATTTTTTGACCCGACCCGAACCCGAAAAGACCAAAATTGTTTGTGGGTCGAGTTTGGGTTTGTAATTCTCGACCCGTGAAACCCGCTCGACATGAAATTGTATCTTCGTATGTAGATATATTTTCCCATGATTTATCCATATAAATTTTTAACACATACAAACATAAATTTGTGATAGTTTATGTAAGTCTTTGCTTGCAAAACAATAATTAATTAGCAAATTCTGTAGTAATTTTGGGTGTAACGGGTTTGAATTTTTAGTATTTTAGGTTTGTATTTTTGGGTTTTTCAGTTTTGCATTTTTGTGTTTTTTTGGTTTTGCATATAATATAATATTTTTGGGTCAATCGGGTTCATCGGGTCAGACCTGCAAATATGAATTTTGGATTCGAGTCAAGCAAGTATGACCCAAAATAATTTTTGGGTCAGGTTCAGGTCGAGTATATTAGATCTGACCCAGATTGACCTAAAATAGGACCCGCTCAACCTTGACCTGATTGCCAGCCCTACTTTTGGCCCATATAGGCTCGAAATTGAAAGAAATCACAACTTAATTTACAAAGTTCAAATGAACATATCCTATGCTATGATGGTCCAATTGAAGTGCTTTTTTGTCACTAGATTCATAATTGAATCCTCTATAACAAGAAATATATTTTAAAGTAATTTTTTTCCATTTAAATGGTTCAATTGTGATTGCAAGTTGATGATACATAATAACCATGACACTTAATTCAAAGCTCAAGTGCAACACATATGTAAGTACAAAAGTGGCATTTAATCAAATTTATCTCATCAATAGATAATAAAGAGACTCAAAATCATCAAATCAAGGGTGGTGAAGGTTATAGGGTTCAATAGAGAATATAATAAGTCAATATGTACATAAATTGAATGAGAGAAAACTGAGGTTATCACATCCTCCCCACCATAAAATATTGTTTTCCCCCAAAATTAACATAACCTATAATTTGGATTAAAATTTCACATATAAAAACACATTACATTGTATTACAATACGGTATAATTACCACTTTCATTGCCAATCTCAATCCAAAATTAAGCAATTAAGCCTCATAGTCAACACATAGTCTTAAAGATCATTAGATTAGGGTGATCATTACCTGAGTCACAAATCATAGAGATTATCCTATAGATCACAAATTTGGAGAGATCATACTTTTAGGTCAAACAAATACAACTCTTGAATAAGTCATGACTTTCAATCCTAATGGTTAGAGTTCTAGGTTCTACATTGTACTAGGTGGGGTTATACATACATGATTGAGAATTAATATTTCAATAATTCGAGACATACATCGTAATTTCAACATCTAGATTCCACACTCAAAATTGATAGAAGGTCTCACCCTAGTCCATATCGAGCTTAACCTAAAGTCATAAATCGAGCGAGTCAACATAATTGTCATTTCAAAGTTTCAAGATTTGGGAACATGAAAGTCATCAGTCTTATATCAAGGGTGATCTTAAGATCCAAATAAAGTGATCAGAGGAGTCGAATAATATCATGATCAATAATTATGAGCCAACATTTTAGCAAGTCAAAGTCGATAGTTAAGTTTGAACATCAAAGTCATATGCCCAAACACATTGAATCAAGGAGTTAGATTCATATTTAGACCGTAGGAGTGATCATCCAACCATATACAACAATTTAGCAACAATTGAATAACATTTTGAGCATTATTCAACATTTGATGGCATCAATATCGAACTCATTTTCATTATGTTAAAAGATTATGAATGATCTAGGCATAGATCTTTTGAGGAACTTAACCACTAACTATAGTCAATATCATCGTATTTTGAGATCAACTTTGAATTGAGATTTAAGATCGAGTATCATATCATCTTAAAGTTGACCTATTAGGTATTTAGGTTTAGGAATCAAAATCACATAGAAGGTATTACCTTCACGAACTCTAACTAGTCAACGAGTTCAAAATTTTGAGGCATTCATAGTAGGGATGTGACCTAGATTAGGGGACTTATAACTCAAAACCCGAGTCCATCATATTTGTTCATACTAGTCACAAGTCATGAAGTGTATCCAAATAGTGTGGGTATCATCTATGAAATTTTATTTCACAAGATCATGAGTAAAACATCAAGATCATTAATAGGGTGACCATATTTTAAGATTTTGTGAGTTCAAGGTCATAATTACATTCCCTCCCTTTCATGTTCAAGGTACGGGTAAATTTTTTAAATCGATAAGTCAAATAAATAAATCATGAGTTTTTGTATACTAGTGGAAGATTGAGATCCATATCCATGGTATTATTAAAAATTCATCTTACAAAGAGGCATAGAAGTCAATAGGGAAATGCCTCTCATATCCAAGTCATGACATTGTGATCTAAGGGTCAAACACATAGTCATTTCATGTCATGATCATCATATATATCAAATAGGGAGGAGTTTTCTTAACTATCTTTGAGGTTTACTTAATAATAGGGAAATAAATGGTTAGTCAATAGGGACCTCATCAAACATGAGGTGTAAGACAAGAGTTCCACCTTATTTCACATATCCAGAATTTACCTCAAACATTGGAAGCTCTTATTTCCTGAGGAGTAAAATTGAGTCTACATGATATTAGGTTTTGCATATAAGTATAACACTTCCAAGAGTACTTTCATTCATAAAATAGGGTTTTCAATTTCAGATCATGACATTATCACTTGATCAACTTTCATGATCTTCAAATGAGTTTTATTTTTTCCCTGCATCAGCTACCCATAATCGAGTTGTCATGTGATTAATGGTCAAGAGGAAAGAATAACATGAGGGGATAGGAAAAGTATCTAATCATCTACTTGGGTGTCTTACGTGATCCTTAGAGAAGAGATGAGATGCTAGATGACTCACTAAGCTTTAAGGAAATGATTTTAGACCCCCATGGGTGATTAAGACAAGTTATTCCTTAAAACATATATAGAGGCCTATGTGTATGGCTCTAATACCATTTGTCACAAAACTATTTGTTACCATAATTCGACACTCCTAATGGATAATAACAAAAGGTGAGTGGACTTGGGAGTCCATCTATAGAATGGCACAAATATTTCACACAAGCAGTATATATGTATATGTAAAAGAAGGCACAATAAGATATAACAAGATACTTTAAGGGGATTGAGAAACATGTACCTGTTTCTATTTTTGGCATGCCCATTAGTGTTTCAATTTTTATCTTAGAGTCTTGAGTATGAAAAAAATTCATCTGGAAACTGTAATTTTGATAACCATAATATATCAATGTGAGTGCATTGAGTACACTATGAAAAACATGAACCACAGCTTAAGAGTAATATAAAAGTTTCTTGGGTAGAAACTTCATAATGTACAAGAAGTAGAAACAAGTTGAAAACCTTAGACCATTCTTTTATAAAAAAAACATTTTTAGGTTTATTTATCCATTATATCATCATAGGCCTTTGACCACTTCTCAAGGAAGGGTTCGTGAGGGGGTTTTATGCTCCATGTTTCTACATGAGGGACCTAAAAACCAAAGTCAATTATATAACCATGTTTCATTCATACCTTGGGCCCTTACCCTAAGAATTCAAGAAGGTGCACAAGGTTATATAATGTATTTCTATATTTTATGTTCAAGGTTTATCAACATATTATAGTCAACATGAAAATAGTATTCACAGGTAATAGTAGCTAAAGCCAGTAATTATCTATCCAAGCATTCATACGAGCATACATACAAACAAGCCAATATCGTAGTAGGGTCAAGTGATTAAACGTACCTTATGAGTAGTGATCAAGATATCGTATGATCTCTAGAGATGGTCCAGCCCAAGGGGACCTAAGATACAAATGACATAACATGGTGTTTTATATCAATAGGATTTTGAAAATCTAAACATCATATTATTTGTTTGGTCCCTTAGACCTAGGTTTCAATTAGATCAAGCATCATTTCCAAAGTTTGAAACATGCATGCAACGATTCTACATAGCACAACTATCAACATTTAATCATATATATTAGAGAATCATCCACAGTATATCATAAAAAAAGGTCATGCCATCTCTAATTTGGAGTTAATGAATCATGTGATTTAGATTTCCATCAAGGTTTAATCATATAAGATGATTGGTCATAGTATATCAACTCAATGCAATAGGGTGCATTTCCAAGTCATAGATGCATAAGGAAGCATCAGAAAGATCAAGTTGGTATTAGTTCTAGAAGTGTGATGAATTTATTGATCTAAAGTCATTACTATAGCATGGAGAGTATCTTTTTTATAGGATTAGAGTTTCAAAGATTAACATGTACATTATGAGTATGCTAGGTATCAAGTTCATGTCATACGAAATAAGAGAGTGCATGAGTATTTTGCATTGAATTTCATGGAATAAGTTATGTTAGGGTCTGATCTTAGAACCAAAGTACATGGTTAAACATTTAGGATCACTTTTGCATAGGGGTTTAAAGATCTAATCTATAAGTACATTAAGTATCACCATTTAGGGAAAAACAAGGTAAAAATGTAGGTTTTGAAGTCATATGTATTACACAATAGAAAAGAACATGAAGCATTAGTAAAACATAGCACAAAACATCATGTGGTTTACTTATTTTGAGATTAACATGTTAGATGATGATAACTTATGCCAAGGGCTTGAACTTTATCATGCATGCACATAAAGTAACCAATTTTTAGGTCAAAGGTAGTTATAGAAGGATAAGATGATTATTAGGGTTCAAGTATATGATCCAAGACCCAAAACATATCAAGAGTGAACTAAAGTTACTATTTTCGGATATTAGGACAATCTTTGAATATTAATAATATCAAGGACAACAAAAAGAGCGAAATATTTTTAAAAGAGTGCAAGAATATCACTTTTATCAAACACAAAGGAACTACGAGTACAATTAGGTTATAAAGACAATTTTAATGGATAGATCATTTTTATAGGCTTAAAATCATATATTACATCCCCTAAAAAGCCTTAGAGGTGATTTATTACAATTTTCCAAAGAAAATACCTCGTACTTGTCCTTCTAGACTGTTGGATTTGGATATGGTGGTCGATCTGAGTGGTTGAGTGAAGTATCTGGGTTTCTTGGGATTGCAACCTTTGGTCATCTCCACTCACCATTGGTTGCCACCTACCGTCAAGAGCCGCTGCAGGAGCGACGACCAACACACCCTGGTCGTTGCAAAAGAGCCCAAACCGCTGCCTCGAGGAGAACCTTGTTGTGCTAACTGACCCGATACTACTTTTGGCTCGCCGAAGTTGCTGAGTAAGGGGGGTTGGAGGAATCTAGAAGATCTGGAACTATGCCATCCACCTCTGGACAGGTACCTCAGACCCCAGGGAGGTCCTAAGTAGGACCAGAAGGGTTGAGGGTGTGGACAACCAAAAAGAGGGAGGCAGTGGCACAAGAAGGTAGGAAAACGAAAAGGGCTCTAGGGTTAGGGAAAAGGGGGGATAATATAGGGGAAATAGAGAGAGGTTTGAGGTGGATTTGATAGAGGGATTCATGAAAATCATGGTGAATTGATTCCTATTAGCTATTAAAAAAGGGGGTTCTGGTATAGTACAGACAAAGCTAGGAGATGATCTCCTAGCCGTCCAATCGAGGCTGTCTGTGGTAGCATTCTTCAGTGGACAAGATTTGATTTCTTAAGATCTGAGCCTTGGGATTAGTTGAGAAAAGTATGGATATATCTATAAGGGAAAGGAGGTTTTGTTGGGCCACGCCCAAGATTTTGGCCCATTAAGGATCAAAATTGAAATAAATCACGAATTAATTAGAAAAGTTCAAATGAACATTTCTTGGGCTACAATGGTCCGATTAAAGTGATTTTTTCACTGTTGGATTTGTAATTGAATCCTCTATAAATTTAATTCTATTTTAAATTAAAATATTCCATTTAATATGTTCAATTGTGATTTCAAGTTGACGATATATAATAATTATGGCACTTAGTTCAAAGCTCAAATTAAAGACATATGTGAGTACAAAAGTGGCATTTAATCAAATTTATCTCATCCATTGAGAATAAAGTGAGTCAAATTCATAACGTCAAGGGTGAGGAAGTTTATTGGGTTGAATGGAGCATCTAATGAGTCAAGATGTACATAAATTGAATGAGAGAAAAACCCAGGTTATCACAAGTTTCTATCCATTTGTAGAAAGTGCTCAAATCCCTATCAAGATGGGATTCAAGGGAAACATTGAAACCACAATTTCTCTACCTCTCATGGATATATAAGGCATTGGTAAGTTTCCCCATGATGTGTAACATATCCCTATCCTTTCAACTACTTTTGAAACTATCAAAACCATCATCACATACCCATCCTTCATCGGTGGCAACCCAAGTGATAGCTAAAGACAACATGCACCTCCTGTTAATCTACTTGACCCTACGATCCTGTAGGAGTCTTCAAAGGACTAGAAACCCTTACTAGATTATGAGGGTGTCTGGAGACGTCCCCCCACCTCTTCCATCAGTAGTTGAAGATGTCAGATCTGGAGGCACCATGTTTGATGAATGGGGACCTTGTTAAGATGTAAGGAATCTTCCTCAACATCATAGGAACACTTCCAACACTTCTGAACTATTAGGTAGGCATGGAATCTTACTCTCTATGTAGTTATTCAAACTATTGTTATAGCCAGACTTCACGACCTAGTTTATGGGGAATAGGCCACTACAACTTGCAATCCACATCGTGTTTAGTTTGTGGTATCCTTGTGAAGATGCCCATACCCTTACCTTGGTATCTCAAAGCCCGAGAAAGAGAGTCAACTATCTGTTTGACCATCCCATGGATGAGTGGTAGAGGCCATGGTGTTGGGATGGGAAGTAAGACAATCACTCATGTTAAAAGATAGTAGTACCACCGTTGCATGTGGAATATAAAAGTCACTACACCAGGACACTAGAGTCCTTCTTGATCCTTTCCCATGTACCCAACTATGAGGATAAGGCACTGACATGGCACCTAATCAATGGATACATCTAGACCAGCATGCTTATTTGGATAGTCACATAGTGCTGACGTGTCAAACATATAATTGGGTAATGAATGCTTGTTTGTTAAATATTATAGTAACTGGTAGGATGATCAAATCAAGACAAATTATATATAGAAGTGTTGGGAATGGGGACATTAGAGAAGGCATAGGAAATAAATTTTTTTATCCCTAGTCCTTGACCAATAGATCGCATCAACAACAATGTATATAGGAAAGAAGGTAGCAAGAGGTATACCTAGTCCTAGAGAAAGTACAACGACTACTCTTGCTCGGTCATGTGCACTTTTTGAAAGATGCACATAGACAATTTCCAGTGACATCCTCCTAGTGCAACACCATAGACGATGGTGGTATTTATCCTCTCAATGTGGAGGAAATGGTCTCCATGCCTCAGCAACTCTACATTGTACTACTAGAGCCAACCAGAAGGATTTGTCCCTTCGATGTCAACGTCCTAGCATTGACTACTCTCTTTATTTGTTTCTCCCTTATTGTCTCTCCTTTTTAGGATAAGACATGCTTAGGATCTCATGTTATCACAATTGTGAGAGGACAACAATTGTTAGAGCTTATTGTTGTGTTTCCTAAAAGCCTTGATTACCCCTCTATTTTTAGGAGGGCTAGGTTAAGCATGTCCAAATCAACTACAGTCGAAGAAATGGATTTTCACAATTTTTCATTTAGTTCACTTCTGAACTGGTTGGTTCATTTCTAAATTGGTCAATTCACATTGTGAATTGGGTGGTTCACATGTGAATTAGTCGATTTGGTACTTGAATTAGTTTCTTACTATATTTTCTATTCACAAACATATATGCTTTCAATGTGGTGATCAATGTGTAACATGATGTAAGCATCAATCATTGATCCACTCTTACTGATCGCTCAAATTGTTGATTCACAACCTAAACTAGTCAACTCACATTAGGAACTAGTCAATTCACTTCTGAACTATGAGATTCATATTTTGAACTGAGTGATTCACTTATGAATCGGTCGATTTAACTCCAGTTCAGCCAATATTCAACCATTATTGTTTAAATTGAATACATAAACACTTTAGTAATCAAATTGAACATCATATATGAAAATTCCTATTAAAAGTGTATCCTATGTGTGTGGTCTTATAGGTCCCAAATTACGTTGGAAGTGATTGTCCATAACTAATTTAAAATATCACAAGTAATGGGAGGTATCTAGAAACACATCATTTCTACCCAAGTAATTGGAAAGTTGGAGAACAAATTCAACCTAAAATCCATGGTCAATCTTACAATGACCACATAGTTCCTTTATCTTTGATATCCAAATTGAACTCGAGGCATGCAATTGTCATACTTCTAACTTTCAATCCATGTTCATTGAACTAGAGCAAACTATATGAGATGCATATGAGCACACATATCACATATGAAGTCACACGAGTATGACCATATGTTTCTCAATCTCACTTATCAAGTGGCCAGGATATCAATATTCTATAGGAGGGACAATATTCCATATAGTCGACTCACACTCATTCCCCATGTGTCACAATGTACTAGAGCATCACCTTTATGGAAACCATTACTCAAGGTCATGTTGGATGGTGTCAAAATACATCAAATGAAACATAATGAGTGTAGTGACTTCACATCTAAGAGCCACAATCACCACTATCACTATAAGAGATGATTCTAACCACCATTACATGGCCTCCATGTATCATGCTCAAGGAAGGCATGTCTGATATACTATTCTCAAACTAGTACCTACATGTTTGATTTGATATAACATATCATGAATAATGAGATTTTTTTTATCAACCAACACACACTAGTCTTTAAGTATTCCTATTGTCAATTTTGCTTCCACAATATTATCCTAATAGGGACATAACAAGAATGTATGTACTCCTATCATACACATGATCTCATTAGTCAGGTCCTCAACCTTATGACATATATCATCGATTATCATCATTCCTTAGACATCTACTATGTTTGTGTTATTATCTCATGACTGAGACATTTACAATAGACATAATTACCTTTGTCATTATCAAATCAATTATCTAATGCCCTATTACAATCATTTCATGATTGTCTCATGGGCATACATACCAATAGACTCCCATTTGCACTTAGATCCAATCACCCACAAATCATATTCTATGTCATCATTACATGTCCATCAAGTTTATGCTATACAAGTTCTTTTATAGATGGTTAACTACATTTTTTAGTCAGTACTTTGCAAGTATTCACATCTCCTCACTATATGACCTCTCATATGAGATGAAAATGTCATAGTCTACTATTTGGGATTCCTAGCCTATCTAGTAGCTCCATTATTGTCAGAGCATCTCTATTGTGTCATCAATGGTTTGGAACTTCCTACATGTTCATCCAAATGAATTTTTTAATCCATACAAAATCCTCTATTGTTTTCAAAATAGTAAGGTACTCAAATCTTAATGTAGATTTAGCAACTGTCTCAATCTCATGACTTTCCATCTTACAATTTTGTTTCAAGGTCAAACCCAATTTTAAACTGTGTTTTACTTTGTCATTTTGGAAGCTTTCATCGGTATAATGCTTTACACCCATAAATAGGGAACTAATCCTTTTAGTGCTTCTCATGTACGTAATGATGCTCTTCATTGTAGTCTAGTAACATTCATTGGAATCAAACTGATATCCACTCATCATGTCCAATACATACGATATAAAGGGATGAGTACATAAGATTACATACATCATGGATCCAATTTGAAATGCAAATTGGCATCTTACTCATGTATTCACATTCTTCATAAGAATTGAGACACTAGGCTCATGAGAGACTAATTCCATGGAACATGGACAAGTTTTCTATCATTGATGCTTGTAAGCTTAATCTATTCAACATCATGACAATGTATGTGCTCTTCCTTTAGGTCAAGAAGCTTTCTAGATGTATCTCTATATGCTTCCCGTAATTTCTTCATAGAGATGGTACTTCCCAGACAATTCTTTAATACTTTCATGATAAGGATGTCATTCCCCATCATTATGTAGAATATAAATACGCTCCCACTAACCCCTTTATAACCACATATTTGATCTTCATTTTGACTAAAGTCAAACCCTTTGACTATCTTATGAAATGGAATATTCCATCTTTGAGATATGTACTTCAATCAATGGATTGAACTTTGTAGCTTACAAACTTTATTTGGGATAACCAAAATTACAAAAAATTTACGTTGTGTTACACACACATCTTCATAATTATTCCCATTAAAAAATGAGGTTTTAACATCCATTTTACAAATCTCACAGTCATACTAAGTTGCAATTGCAAGTATGATCATGATGGATTTAACCATGACAACTTGTGGACATATTTTGTTATGTTCAACATCTCTAACTTGTTTAAAACCCTTTACAACCAATCTTCCCTTATAGGTTTGTACACTACCATCCATCTCAGTCTTCTTCTTGAAGACCCAATTCACCTTTTGAGTTTTACCCCTTCAAGTGGACTAACTAAGTTATACCTTGTTGGTCTACATATATTCCATCTTGGATCTAATGGCCTCAAGCCATGTCTTAGATTCTGGTCCCTTAATGGTTTCTCGATAGGCTGGCAGCTCATCTTCTATGACCAACTCAATTCCTTCTTGATCCATAAGATATCCTAATATTTAAATCTCAAGGAGTGTCTTGTGAGTAGTTCATTTGTTACATAAGGAACTTGAGATTCCACAACAATTTGTGATTCTCCTGTTCCAACTATACTTTTCTAGGTTCAACATTTTCTTGATGGTATCGAACTTTTTGAGTTCTACTATTCTCCCATTGATTCCTTTAGAATTAAAATCCCTTTAGGAATATATTCTTCTTGGAAACAAACACTCTTGTTGTTGAATTGGAATATAAAAGTAGTATTCATCAAAAAAACTTTTATGTGATTTATGGACAAAGATTTTCAAGAAATTATTTTATTGTGTAATCTTTAATTCATAATCCTTATAAAAGACATATCGGTACACTTCCCATGCCATATCTCATATGCTATCTTTTGAACCATTTTAGAAGGTACATTGTTTTAGTGTAAAGATTGTGCCAAAAGGAAACTGGAAGATCAACTAGATTCAATGATGATCACACCATGACTAACATGGTGTGATACCTTCTTTCCAATACATCATTCTAATTTGGGAGGAGTTCATTATGATACATTATCATTACCTTCAGAAGGTCTTTAAACTCTTAGTTTAAATGTTTTCCACATCGATCATGTCAAAGTGTCTTAATACTTATACTAACCTAGTTATGTACTTCATTCATTATGTCCTTGAACACTTCAAGAGATCCATGCTTTCTATATCATTAAATACTAATTACCATATTTACTGAAATAATCAGATAATATAATGAGGTACTGGTAACCACCTGTAGAATTTTCTCTAAAGGATCTATATACATCAGTATGTACGAGCCCTAATAGAACATACACTTACCCACTATGTCTAGTGAAAAGAGATTTTGTCATATTTCCCAACAAATAAGACTCGCATGTCTCTATTGGCTGAAAACCCAAAAGAGTCTAGGCAACCATCATTATGGATTCTAGAAATGAATTTCTCATTTATTTACTCTAGAGGATAATGCCATGGGTATTCATTATTTGATTCATCAAGTCATTCATCATGTTTTTCTTTTAGAGATATCAAGTATAGACTACGAGACATAGGGTGCCACCATATAAGATCTCATATTTTAAAACAAAACATCAATTATTCATAATATTCTTATCCATACAAGATACAAGATATTAGAATGGAAGGTACGTAATAGCAACTCACTGGTTCTATAACATGTTCATGAATGAAAGATTCCATATTTAGTGGCAAAAACACTGGCTCCACATAATACTAGATTACTTGTTCTTGGGTGTTGGATTGGGGATCTCTATCTCCTTCTTGTTCCTCAGTTCCTTTAAGTGAACATGACAAATTCCTTTTGTGCTTGCCCATCTCCTTATCTTGAGTGCAGAATATTTGGTCTTCAGCTTATCCTTAGAACATTTATTGGCCTTTCCTTTTTAATTGGACTCTCCTTTTTTGATAGCAATCATGAGTTTTGATGTAGCCCTATTTTGGGGCTCCATCTCGTGCCATTTTTCACTTTAATCACATCGAAACAAGTTACATTGCAAGTTTATTTCCCCAATATGTGTTACTGTCAAATACACTTATGGATGTTCTTTGCACCATTTTCAGGTACTTGGACCATGATTAGGGTGAATGAGAGAGAAGGAAGGAGTCCTAGGGTTCCTCCACTCATGGATGGGTACAAAGAAGGCCCCAAATGCTCCCTCAAACTACCTTCAATGGCCAAGGATCGACATCAAGAAAATGATGAAGTTTGAAGTTCAATTGCTTATTGTAGACCCCAACATAGTCGTGGGCATACCCCCACGGTCATGTCATTTAGGGTGAAGAATTGCCAAAATCAACAGGGATTTGCACCCAACTTCCCACGACTGTGGCTATCAGCATGGACGTGGCCCATTGAAGATACAACAGTCGTGGCCACCAACACAGTCGTGGCCAGTAGAGTAGAAGATGGTCGTGGGCAAACCCCCACGATCGTGTCATTTATAGCTCAAGAATCCCAGAATCAATAGGGAGTTTCCCCCAATTTGCCACGACCGTGGCCTCTGAAGAATAACTCACCCGTGCTGCTGCTCTACGACCAAGTCCTCCTCCTCCAAAGTGGTCGTGTTACTCAACACGGCTGTGGTGCTACTCACCCAACACGATCGTGGAACTCTTCCACGATCGTGGCCACCTCCTATACATGCATATCCACCACCCTTTCCACACCATGCCCATGTCCTCCCTCCATGACCATCCCAAAATGCCCTCACCACGGTTGTGGCGCATCAACACGGCCGTGGTGACCAACCAACCCTAACTGATTTTTACACTATTTTTTCTATCCTACCCCTACTTACCCTAGTGCTTCCCCACCACCTATATGTACATAGGTGGTGTCTCGAGCATGAAGGTTACCCACCCTAAAGCTACTCCTAGCCTCCATTACTCCTCTCCACCTACTCCTTGAGCATTTAGTGCATTTCCCTGACATTTATGCTCTCCATCCACCATTTCCATAACCATTTCACCTTAGAGGCCTAGTTTTCTAGGTTTTCCTCCATAATCTCACATATCTTCATGCTTATCTGCACCCTTGGAGGAGAGAGGACGTCCCCAGTGGTAAGGAGGTGAAGAAGAAGGCTACTTCCCTGAGCTCCATGGGGTTTCTTCCCCTTCTTCCCATTTCTTTTGCTATTTCTTTGACTATGTGTAGCTAAGCCTCTAGTGGTGGGTTGTTTGGGGATAAAATGTGACTTTGATACCATTTTGGGGGAATTTTGGCTTGTAATGAACTATTTTTTATTTATGATGATTGCTCCATGCTTTTGTCTCTTATCCCATTACCATTCTTGTGATTTATGCTTTTTTCTATGAATTGCTTGTTTGATAGTGCTTGGTGATACCATGTTTCTAGGAGAATTGGGATGCATGTGGCAATCTTAGGTGTGACTCCTAGGTCCCAATAGGGTATCCCTAGCTAGTCCCCTTTGTTCCTACATGCCTATCTCCTCTCCTACTACTTGGTATGAGACCTAAGTTACTAGTATAAGTGAGATTGATGTGATTGCCTAGGGTTTCCTAAAGGCTAGAATGGCTAGTGGCATGAGGAAAAATACCCTCATCTCTACTCCCATCTCTACCCTCAACCCTCAGTTTCTCAATACCACTTATCCTAGAAACCTAGATTTGGCTAATCCTATTAGAATTACACCTAACCCTAGTCTTCCACTAGTAGTATAGGGTACATTCTAATAACATTTTCCTTATTATTTGGTTTGGTAATCTAGATATAAAATGAGAACCATGCTTGTTTGATAACCTTCCCCCAACTAATATCAAGGTTACATCCCCAAACGGCCCACCTACCTTAATCATCTTGTTTAAAACTCAACTTGCTTTGCTTGCTTTCCCATGCTAGTATAGTTTAGCTATTCTTGCTTAACATAGTCAATTTCTCAGTTTTGATAGTTGGGGTTAATTAGATCTTCTCTTGCTTTAGTGGATAACTTAGTCTCTAAATTGCTTCTTGTTTGTCTAGTATAGTGTAACTTGCATTTTCTCTTACTCAGTTAGTTGGTTAACCTAGATTGTTCAACTTGCTTGTTTAAGATAACTTAGGTTTAATTCTGCCTTTCTTGCATGTCCACTTAGATTAATCACCAAACAAACCCTTTTAAATCCATTCAACCCTAGACTCTATATTAGGAACATAGCCAATGGTGACATAGCTCTAGTGCCCCCTCTATCCCTGAGGATCGGCCCCTACACTTGCCAATCACCTATGCTACAATAGTACCACATGTGCTTGTGGGTAACCTATTTTGTACTCTGACTGACTTGGTTAGGGTGATTATAAATTTTGAAAGATTCACACGTGTGTTCGAGTCCCGTGGAGTGCATCTAGCCACCTCAAGTTGGCTAGTGTGTATGCCTCTGGCTCAGACACACCAAGCTTTTTGGCACCTTTTCCAGGGATAGAGGTGCTCAACCTAGCTAGTTAGTGTAGCTTAGCCTTTCCTTTTACCCTTATCATTGCTATTCTTTATTCTTTGTTCACTTTTGCATATTTCTATTCTAACTTGGTTTCTTGTTGCTTGTTTGTGTATTATGCAGGTGACAATTGTGCATGTGCCACACGCGTTCCACTTGTACTGACTTGGTATTGTACGACCCTAACACTACAACAAACATTCACATCAGCGGCCTTTCATAAATGCCACTGAAAAAAAAGCCAGTAAACAGGTTTAGCGGCATTTGTTGACATTTAAAAAAATGCCTCTAGCGCAAATGCCACTAGAAAGATAGTGGCTTAAGTTGTAAAAGCCACTAAATGTTTGTCTTTAGTGACTTCCAATAAATTCCACATAAAGGACACTAAACCATCACTTGGCATTTATAGAAAAGCCACTATCCATCATTTGGCTTTTATACAAATGCCATTGTTTTGTATAATGTTGTTGTATAAAATGGTTTTGATTGAATGTAATGGCTTATGAAAAAAGCCACTAATGACATACTAGTTCTGCATTACTAATTTTTTATGGATTTTAGTCAGTCAATTTGTAGTTCATGATCAAGTTTTCTAATTGAATGCCAATTTAATTCGAACACATTCCAGAAGTATTGAACTTTTTTATTTATAATCAAATGACAATTACATGGGGAGAACATTTTACCTTGCCCCTTGTATTGAATACAACATCATCACATATGACTATATATAGTACATATTGTAGACATGAACACTAACTATATAACAACTCATTTTGCACTTGGAGACCCCCAAAGGAATACAAACTCATTTTCTTACAAAAACATACAGCTCCATTCTAGCATTCCAAGTAGTTGTGAGCTTCTATAGGAGTAGACCAACTACACTGCAATGAAGGTTCATCCTTCTTCTCAGCTGTAGTGATAGCATTACGGCCATATGGTCATCAAATTCCTCAGCAAATTCTTCCTTCTTCTCTTCCACCTTGGCAGCAGAAGCAACAGGTGCAGCTACATAGCCTGAAGCAACAGCAGGGGCAGCAGCAACTGCAAACTTGCTAGGATCCTGCAATGAAGTGAGTAAAATGTTGAGCACTTGCATGCCAATGTAAGACAAAAACACTTACAACACTGGCATGTTGTTAAGATATCATCAGGGAAGATAGCACCATTGCCAAATTTATCAATAAGGTCATCTTCAGTAAGGTGAAGGACCTCAGGGCTGAATATAGATCCACTATCATAAACTGACAGCACAACCAGTCCATATGAGAAGGGCTTGATGTCGAGCTTGGCAAGAAGGGCAGCCTCAGAAGAACCCACCTTCTCACCTTTCCTAATAAGTTCGACAATGGTGATAATTTCAAATGTACCATTCACATTATGTCAGCTGAATAGAGTTTGCCATGCAGCAAAGATGTAGACATTCAACTAAGCACACAACTAAGCACATGATAGAAAGGGTGCAAAGCTGACAATCTTGACAATTATGTAAAAAGCAAAAGATGGTTATCAAACTCAATGTCGTCCAGGGTTCTCATAAAACTATAGTCTATACATAATAAGTTGAAAGATTTTTAGTAAGTTAAGAAAGCATATAATGATTAATAAGAGTAGAATCTGGTGAAGGCCTTCATTTTATTATAGATAGATCTGCCTTCACCAACTGCAATAACTATTGTACTGAAGTTATCATCAGCAAGAACCATGTCTGAAGCCTCCTTGGTAACCTGGACTGACACATAAAAAGAGAAGAAACAATCATTATCGATAATAATTACTAAACGACAAGAAGATAGACATACAAATTGACATATAGCGAATATACTTACCTCAGTTCCAGCAATTCCCATGGCAATACCAATGTCTACCATTTTCAGAGCAGATGCATCATTGACACCATCACCAGTCATGGAAACCACCACATGTAATAAACAACTAACAACAAAACATGCAAATTGACTATATAGATCAGCAGGAGGCTTCAGGTCTTCAAATATATACTAACATGGCCACCAGGAATATATTCACTATCCCCTGATTCACTATCCCCTTCAACTGAAAAAAAGCAAAGTGAAGTAGTGAAATATACCTTATCCAGGAATCCTTAAAATAACCCAAAGCAAAACTGGAAACCAATGTTGGCTAGGCTGCAATACATCAAGAACATGTAAGCATGTACCATTTTGTTGGATTGCATGTAAGACCAGTTCCAGGGTGAGGAATCCCATCTTTGAGTCCTAATAGCAGCTCTGTTCTTAGAGATTAAAGGCCAATCACAAGAGCTGAGCTGAAGCCTTTCACAAGAGATGAGATGACAACCTTAGATCTCAAGAGTGGCCTTTAATCTCCAAAAACATGCCTTTTTGAGTCCTAATAGTAGCTCTGTACTTGGATATTTAAGGTCATTCTCTGTACATGATCTTAGCATAGGATCCTTACCATAGTTATTGGCTTTTAGGGCCTGCATCACAACCACATGTTACAGAAAGGGTATTATTGTAGATGTTGTTTTAACAATTAAGGGAACATGGAGGAACTGATATTACTAAGAGCACCCATTATTTCTTGAGGCTTCTTCCTTGATTTCTTAACCAAAGCAGAGTATGGAAATGTTGAAAATGACTTGTTGTACCATGGAAATGTTGAAAATGACTTGTTGTACCTCTACAGAGAAATTAGGACGCATAGAAGCACGCGACTAAAATATCTCAGTTACATTTTAGACATCTTAATAGCCTAAATATTGAGCAATCATAGAAGCTCAACCACAAACCATCTTGAGGCGAATCACCACAGCAAAATATGTTGTGTAAATCTCACACACAAGATTCCAAAAACACTGCTCATAGCTAAAAACCACTTTGTCTAGGCTGCAATACTACCTTAGATACTACTTTTAAATACTACTTTGGCTAGGCTACAATACATCAAGAACATGTAAGGATGTACCATTTTGTTGGATTGCCTATAAGACCAGTTACAGGGTGAGTAATCCCATTTTTGAGTCCTAACAGCAACTCTGTTCTTGGAGATTAAAGGCCATTCACAAGAGCTGAGAAGAAGCCTTTCACAAGAGATGAGATGACAACCTTAGCTCTCGAGAATGGCCTCTGATCTCCAAAAACTGGCCTTTTAGGCAGTGACATGTTGTTTGTTGTGGAAGGCATAAAATGCACAATTCTTCAGATAAATATTGACTTAGTAAGCTATCATGCAACATGTGATCAAGTTATGAAAGAAAAATTTACAGAAAAATATTGACTTAGGAAGCAAAAAAAGACATTCACATTCAGCAGGTCAAAACAAAATATGTTGTGTAAATGTCACACACAAGAAGGTAAGACACTGCTCATAGCTAAAAGCAAAATAGCATTGTCATTTGGCATCATTGTATACAACAATGGACATGAAACAATAGTATTTGGATCATTATGTACTAATAAAAAATTAGACCAAAGAAACACAACTATAGCTTTCATCTCTCTACACAGTATCCAAGAATGCAATTATCTAACTTTACACTTCATGACCTACAACAAATGGAAACATTTTTAGATACTAGTTTTGTTTTCAATTATGTCATAGTATAAGCAATACTATATGCTCACTTTGGTAGTAAATGTCATTTCGGCCATGCTATGACATTGCCAATAACTTCATCCATATATTGATATTGCTCAGAAGGTCTGACTAGAGGTTCGTTGGCCATCACCACAACCTCTACATAAACACCAACACATGATGAGCCTAAAATTGCACCTCCCACCATTTACAAGGGGTCAACCTCAGATACTCGACCAATTGCATCTTTATCATCTGCATCTGTGATACTCAGCACATACACTTCCTATAAACAAAATACAATTTAAATAAAAAAATTATATAAACGTAGAATGATGTGCAATTTATACAAATACAAACATACTTGTCCCTTATAAATTGTTGAATGTCTCATTCCGATCTGTACAATTATTTTATCTTTGTCATAAGTCCATCAAAATTCAACATGGAAAATAATTGATACCACACATCTCGTATAAAATGTATTCATACCTGGCCAATGCGTACATGTTGTGCTAATTGACTATTTCCTGCTCTAGACAAGGCTAGTATCTACTCTATTTTTGCATTTTGTTCTTGAATTTTAGCTTCAAATTCCATCCGTTGTTGTTCAAGCTGATCCTGGAAATGCTTCCTTTGTGCTTCATC
This sequence comes from Alisma plantago-aquatica, assembly GCA_963693085.1. NCBI lineage: Eukaryota > Viridiplantae > Streptophyta > Magnoliopsida > Alismatales > Alismataceae > Alisma > Alisma plantago-aquatica. The sequence goes on from OY856413.1 coordinate 859,155,514, forward strand.
AACTTCTCGGGATTTACGGTTCTTGCCCCATATATCAGAAGGTGACGGTCCAAGTCCATAACCACGAACATATCCTGGTCTCTCTTCTCCCATAACCTGCCTATAAATTTCAGCTAAAGTAACATCATGTTGGTTTCTTCACAGCTCGTCACCTACCTCAGAAATTTTTTCCTACACACAACAGAACATAGGGGATGAATTTTATACCAAACATATAAATGTTTCCATGTAGTAAATGTAACATAATACTATAGGATAGGAATCCTTGTACCAAAATTTTGGCAGATTCAATATCAACTATGCTCCCATCTTTTTTACGATGAGTTTTCTCAAAAAACTCAATGGGATCAACTTCCCCGCCTATTTCCTTCTTCAACTGTATCATTCAAACAAGGTTATTGCTAACATCATTTAAACGTTTGTCTCCAAATTGTCCAATTGGATCACAATATTGACTAACTTACATCATGTTTCAGACAAGCAAATGACTTGGTTCCTGTTGTGTGGCTAACCTTTTGAAATTTTCTGCTTGTCTTGTTAGTTATACACTTCCTCTGTGAAAAAAAATTGAATTATTGTCCATAGTAATTATTTGTGAGGTAAATTAAATATCAATTAATAGATACAAAAAATTACCTTTCCTTTATTTCACCTCCAATAATTCACAAGAAATTTCCATTGAGACGTTTACATGCGGGGAACAACTTGTTCAAGTTGTTGTTCATATGGACTATCTTCTATGAAGTATAGTTTCCGTAACTCCCACTTGTGGTCCTTCCAATTCTTTCCCAGACTCTTCATTGTCCACTCCTTTAATTCTATGTCCATCATGAATTTACTCTACCGACAATAAGGATATCAATTAAAAGCTTCATTTAACCATTTAAAAATAAATTTTAATATTGTACCTTCACAAAATTCCATATGGATTCTTTTTTATTTGCTGGAAATTGTCTCCAGTCCTCGTAGTTTAATGGACAAAGATTGGGATCTCTTGCAATGGTTGTCAAAAAACTTGATAAGTGACATTGGTTTTTACCCACTAGTTGTCCAAATTGATTTATCTCAATGGGAATTTGATCGCCGGGCTTTCTTTTCCAAACTTGCAAACATTATGTTCGGCCACGTGTGCGATGTCTTTGACCTAAGCATTCATTTATATATCATTAGATGCAGCACTATAAATGCAATGATATGAATAAACTGAATACCTATCCCATCAGTAGGTGTTGGCGTAGCATTCAATGACTCATGATGGTGATCAGAGACGTCATTTTGCTCCATGGTTTCTTGAAATGCATTGTTGTTTTAGCTATTCCCAACTCTACTCTCTACTCTTCTTGATTGATTGGACACGGGAACATTGACAGTAGGCACCGGGGGTCGATGTCTTTGACCTGAGCATTCATTCATAAAGGATACAACATAAATGGAAATTATATATCTTTAGATGAAACACTATGAATGTAATGATATGAATTAACTGATTACCTAGCCCATCAGAAGGTGTTGTTGTAGCATTCAACGACTCTTGATGGTGATCAGAGAGGTCATTTTGCTCCATGTGGTCATGAAATGGATGGCTGTTTTGGCTATTGGCAGCTCTGTTGTCTACTCTTCTAGAATGATTAGACACTGAAGCATTGCCATTAGGCATTTGTGGTCGATGTCTTTGACCTGAGCATTCATTCATAAAGGATACAACATAAATGGAAATTATATATGACTAAAGGAAGCACTATATATGCAATGAATTAACCGATTACCTAGCCCATCAGAAGGTGTTGTTGTAGCATTTAAAAAGTCATCATGGTGATCACATAGGCCATTTTGCTCCATGTGATCATGAAATGCATGGCTATTTTGACTATTGGCAGCTCTACTGTCTACTCTTCTTGAATGATTAGACACTGAATCATTTCCATTAGGCACCCGTTGTCGATGTCTTTGACCCGAGCATTCATTCATAAAGCATACAACATATATAGAAATTATATATCATTAAATGCAGCACTATAAATGTGATGATATGATTACCTTGTCCATCACAAGGTGTTCTTGTAACAGCAGAGCTAGAAACAGTGTTATTGAATTTCCTTGGTCTATCATTTTGAACATTAGGTGGAAGGGAAGCTAATTTTCTTTTGGAGCGATTACTGGATGACAGGTTCAAAGCTTTCCAACAACCTTGTGGAGTAATGCTAGGTAAATGATTCCATGTACAAGAGTCAATGATGTTGTTCTGATCATTCCTTGTAGTTTTCTTATTATGGAAGTTGTCACTTAACTGTTCTCTCATCATGAGTATATCAAGTCGCACAAAACTGAAGACAAAACAAAATTGAACAACATAAAAGGTATTTACTACTCGTTCGGTCATCCTATGACATCCAACAATTATCCATTCTTAAAAATAGTAAAAAATATAACATTTATGAGTAAGTCTGTCATACAAACAACATAGTTATAATAAGGATAAAAGTAGAACATCACTTTGAGGCAATCCTCAAAGAAAAACATCACTCAAAACTACACCAGAGAAAAACATTTGCAAGCCATCATCAAGATCACATTGGGTACCTTAAATTCACAGTACTTGATTGATTACTAATGTTCATTAAGTAATACAATACAAATTACATTTTTTGATTATTTCCAAATTTAAAAGTTAAAAAAAATCATCAACAATTGTGACGGTCGTTATGACTGTGACGTGTCCGTTTTGTTGATGATGTTGTGTCGAGGATGGAGTCGCTGGTAGATGAATCCAAACTGATGTTCATGGGGTACAAGGCAGTACCAATGGGCAAGGATTGCACCTCAGGCATGCTGAATTCATCGAATGACGTCTCCTCAGATACAGTAAAGCCTGGCTCATGCATATACCATCTCAGGTGAGAAGGAAAATTGTTGTTGTAGTTATGTATATAAGCCTGTATGGTATTGTCGCCAATCGGATGAAGAAAAACCTGGTCCGTACGGCCAATTCCCATTCTCCCAATCCACCCACGCCAACTGGTTGTGGATACCAGATTGTCGTCACCATCATACTGAACCTCGATTACATTTGTCGAGTTCCCAAACTTTAAGGTCATTTGACCAGCAGTGTAGCGTCTTCCGTCCAGATGACGCCAATGTCTGGGAATGATGAGTTGTGCAAGTGTACGATCGTCTAGGGTGATGTCCATCTTTTCTGCTTTAGGGAAAAGGAGCGGGGGGGTAGATGCCAAGGCCATAGTGACTGTTGTTTTTGAACAGAGACTGCAAAATTTTAGTACTAACAATTGTAAGTATATATAATGATATTATAAATTTTCAAAAAAACTAGTATAAATTTGCAAAATATAGAGCAATATATTTTTTAAAGTGAAGCAAGTAGTCCATAAACATATTCCCCATGGTTTCTATCAACATTGATAGGAATGAATCCACTAGAGAATGGGCAACATCATTAACTAGTTTGATGAAACATGGTCAGGGACCATACAAGTGTACAACTTGTATAAGATCTGAGTGTAGAAGACCCAGAACTTGGAGGAACTAGTGTGCCAGCCAGCTGATGGTTCCTGGCCCAAGGTGAGAGGTTGGAGTACATATATAGTAAAGATGTATAATTGTCTATAAACTTCTTGAGTAACAAAACATGCCATCAAAAGACAAAAATTGATTTAGGATATGGAACTAAAGTAACCATAATGCAATGTGTTTACATTAAAGCAGTACTGAGATAAGACGTACACTCCAAAAAAAACATGAATCAACCATTATGTAAACATCACTACATAGAAGCCATGCAATTTGTTCAATATAGAAATCAAGAGGGCAAACCATACTTCCTATGGTAGAGAAAAAATTATTGTTGTTCCACAATGGAACCCCTGCATTTTGTGAAATCATACTTTAGTGTTAATAGCAACTTGTCTGCATGCCCTTGGTATCTTGCTTCATTGTTGCTTAAAGACCCTAATTTTCAGGGATGGTGAAGGTTTTTGTCAATTGGTAGTGCAGAAGAATATAGACCATTCAAGTTTACGGTAATCAAAGGAATTTAATACAACAATACACACATTTTTATATGAATACACTAACATTTAGAAAACTTGTATACATAACCAAAACCAATGTGACACTATAAAATAAAACAACGAAATCATCATATTTCAAGACTGTGAAATAATCCAAGTTTAAATCTAACAAAGAAGGATGATTGATGGCTTGATATAAATGATTAAGGAAGTGATTGCTGGATATAAAACAATGGAATCATCATATTTCAAGACTATCTTCATAAACCGATTATCATATATACCTTGATAGAATGGAAACTACGAGAATGGATGGGAAATACCATGTGTGTTTATTGTTTTGTGGGGTGTACTTACCTGTCGCACGTCGAAGCAGTAGGGTGGAAAACTGTCGTAGTCCTTGCTGGAAAGTTGGGAGACTGATCTCTTCCTCGGCGTCACCTCCAACCCTTGGCAACATCGTCGACACCTTGGAGAAGAGCAGAGAGCGTTCCAGCAGGTAGCGTCCACGGTCTGGCAGATTAGGGTGAAAAGGCTAGGTCGACTTCGTGGGTTCTGTGAGCAGAGAAAATGTCGGGAGTAAATGTCTCTGCCCAATGCGTGGAGAAGAGGAACCATTTTATAGGCCGGGGAAGCCGCACGGGAATAGAAAATTTTTACTAATTGTGGCCCGCTCATTTGATTTGGCAATTTTGAAATGCCACTAATTAATTATAAAAATTCCTTAATTGGTAAGTATTTTCTATTAACTCCATAATATGTGGTTTAGAGGCATTTAAATTACAAATGCCACTGCATTACAAAGATAGTGACATTTTTTTAGAAAAGCCACTGAAATAAAAGCCACTAATGGGTATTTTTGCTGTAGTGTAAGATAGGTAGAAGCAAACACCAAAGCCACTGCAACCAACACCAAGAAGCTGAGATGGCAGACAACAACCCACCACCTCCACCGCGGCCCAACCGTCCACTCCACGAGTATGTCACCCCGGGGAACTAATATTCACCCAGTGACACCCTAGTTGACCAAATGCCGAGTCAATAGTTCTCCATTCCACCCACACTCCTTGGACTCCTCCCCCACTTACTATGGGATGGAGAATGAGAATCCCTACCACCACATCGATGCATTCCTTGAGACTTACTCCACTTTCTGTACCCTTGCCGCCACCGACGACTCCATCTGGAGAACCCTCTTTCCATTCTCCCTAAAAGAAAAAGCTCAAGAGTGGTATGTTTTGAAGCCAGAGATGGTAACTTGGAATGAAGTCAAGAATGAATTCCTAAAAAAGTGTTTCCCAATTGCTAATCTGACCTACATGTGGAACTAAATCACCTCCTTTTCCCACAAAAGGGAATGAGCCCTTCCACGAGGTGTGGGAGAGGTTCCAAAAACTGTTGTGCGACTGCCCCCACCATGAAGTGCCACTGTGGCAACTAGTTCAAGCTTTCTACACTAGGCTTGAAGAGTTGAGCCAAAACAACATTGACTCATCTTGTGGGGGCACTTTCATGGCAAAGTCACCCAAGGAGTCGTGGCCTTTGTTTGAGCATCTTGCTCAAAATTCCCACCATCGCATTTCTACAAAAGGTGGCATTGCGGCCGGAACTACGTCCATCCACCTTCCTCTATAGCTCCATCCTACAATGTTGTCAACCCTGACATGATGAAGAGAATGGTGGACATGATGAAGATGATAAAGAACCAAGTTGGTGGTTCCTCAAGCCAATCCACCATGGCAGTCAATTCTATTAATGAAGAAGTGCATGCCTTACACTCTTTTAGAAACTAGAATAATCAAGGCCCCATGTCCAACACATATACTCCCGCATGGAGGAACCATCCAATTTTTTTTTGGAAGCAAAAAAATGAGGATGGGCAAGGACAAGGGCAGCTAAGGCCAAGGTATAACTCCAAATTTGAAGAAGAAGTACTCAGGAGGTTGAGAAATCTGGATGAGGTAAAGAAAGAACTGTCATCCCAAGGGCAATATATTAGCCACCTTGAACAACAGCTTGATCAAATTTCAATATCACTTGCTCACCCTGAGGAAGTAAGACTCCCGTATCAACCCATGGCAAATCCGAACAATGATGGTGGTTATGTAAACTCTACACAAGGTGCATACATCCCACCGCAAGACCAAGCACCCCTACTCCCCCAATACCAATGACCACCACATCCATATGCTCTACCATCTCACCAACCCCCACTTAACTATCAATATTCCCCACCGCCTTCACATACCTATCAACCCCCACCTCCACAACAACCTCCACAACAACTGACTTGCATACTCCAAAATCCTAACTCAACTCATCAAAGACCCCCACCAACACCATCTTCACAAACCCCTCCTTCCCACAAACAAGTGAGTATGGTGTCTATCATATGGGGGAGAGAAGCTGATCAAAAGCTTGAGAAAGGGGAAAGGAAAGTGATTTAAGTTGATGAAAACAACTTGATGCTAGAAGGGGCTAGCAAACATCATGAAAACTCTAGAGAATTTGCTGCTCAAGTACTGTTAGAGAGTGCCAAGTGCACCCAAGTTTCTACTGCTCCGGGGGTGAATGTAGAAGCGCCCTCACTTGTCCCACCCTCTCTTGGGAGTAATGAAAGTGCAAGAGATATGGCTCTTTCAGCTATTTGTGACAAGGTCATTTCTGCTGCCCCACAAGCCATTGACATAGCAGTGCTTAAAGAAATACCTTTATGGGAGCTAAAACCTCCTCATGAGATGAGGATCACTATCATTCCTCCTCAAGGCCTAATGAGTGTTATATAAACATTTGATGTAGTCATGAAGCAATTCCATGAAGGTCCATCTCCTCAAGAAAAGGGCAATAATATCATGAATCTTCTGGGATCCTTGAAGCAAGGAACAACAGGCATCAAATCATTCTTTTCATTGGTGAAAGATGTGTGCATGGGGAAGAGAAAACTAGTGCTCCTACCGCCCAAGGAAATCATTGCTACAAAATTAGTGAATTTCATCTTTGACCTTGGATTTATAGACAAAATAAATGGTCTGGGAGGTCCTCTCATTACCTACTACATCGGTACACAACCTGTTGAGCACGCTCTCCTTGATTTAGGTGTAGGGACAAGTATCATGCCATGGAGCATGTATGTTATAACCCCAATTTTTGTGTTCAATTGGTGAGAAATGTAATTTCTCATATTAAAGATATTTGAACAAATAATCATATATTTGGTTGAGAATAATTGGATTTCATTAAAATAGCCTTGTTGTATGATTTGTGGGCTTTATTGGCTATTGGGCTCAATAAAAGGAAAATAAAAAAGGAAATTCAATTAGTAAATGGATAATTGAATTTTAAGAAAAGAAATATGTGGAAACCTCTAGAAGGCAAATCCAAAGAGGATTTTGTGACTCTTGGGTTCCTTGGGTACCAAGGAGTCCAAGGTTGCAAAAAAAGAAAGCAATAGAAAAAGAAAAGATTAATTAAGTATTTCTTTATGAAGAAAAGAAATTGGGAAATAATGATATAATGTGGAAAATGAATGAAAAGAGACATAAATGAGATTTCATATCCATGAGGTTCCTAATGATAAAAGGAATACCAATGAGGAAAATAGAAGAAAAATAAAGAGAAATCCTCAAAGAGAGATATTTTAATGAGAAATAAACAAGATAATGGGAATAATGAATAGATAATGCATAAAGATGCATTTAGAAGGATAATGAATATCCAATAAAAAGGATTTCGAATCCTTTGAGTTTATTGGGATCCAAGGAGTCCCAATAAAGAAAAAGGAAAGAGAAGGTACCTATAAAAGAAAATAAGAATATAATGTGAATACATTATTAATAAATTATGTGGTATTAATGAAGAAAGGGTATTCCCTACAAAAAGGAAATATGATTTCATGGCTAATAAGTTAAAAGCCAAGTATGAAGAGAATAAGAGAGGATATTTTCGTATTTCTAAAATAGAGGATATTCAAAAGATAAAAAGAAGAGAGAGAATATCCTTCTCTTTGAAGGAATGGCCTTCCTACTTGGAAAGGGATGCATTAAGTCATGATTGAGCCGACCTAGGGCTTCTTTTCCCACTCTATATAATGTGGGAGATCCTAGGGTCAAGTTCTGAAGGTCTCCACGTACCTTTCTCCTCTTACTCCCTCCTTCTTCTCTACTTTTCGTCTTCAAACCCTAACCCCTAGAACCCCTGTGAGAACGACGCAAAGAGGAGGAACCAAAGAGTTGCGAGGGACTCCTGGAGTGCCACGGTGCTAATGAGGAACCTACCCCTCGAGATCGTACCCTAGTGCATGTGCAGCAGAGGCAACTAGGCTGCGGAGATGACCTGCAGTGTATGGCCTGAACGGACGTGTAAACGAGCATCATGGCTGCTGGTTGTTGGCGCCCTGAGTGCGCATGAGGGCGGCAGAGGCAGGGGACGCTTTCCTGGTGAAGCTCGGGTCCAGATCGGAGAGCAGCAGCCGTGCCAACGCCGCGGGTCGGCGGCTAGGGTAGCTGCGATCGACCTGCCCAAGGTTGCAGAAGGGAGGAGCGCCTTGGACGTTTCTGCCCTCAGTGCTCTAAGGAAGCTATTCACTTATGCAAGGGCAATTTGGTAAAATCGTTATGTTTTCAATTTGAGCGCTCGCATGGGATAGGCGACGTGGCGCCATCCGATTGGCCAGAAGGTAATTTCCTTGCTAAAATCATATCTTGCGATTCGTAACTCGGATTAAAACAAGTAATATATGAAAGTTGATCAGAAAGACGTGAGGAATTTAAATAAATTATGTTCATAAGCCAATTCCTCTTGAAATTTGAAAAGTGGTGTAATTTATCAACTTTAGCATAATGATAATTAAAGAAACCCTACTTTGATATGATTAGAGTGATTAATAGGGTTTAATGAATCATTAGAGTTGATTTTGACCTATTAAATGTAAAATGGTACATTAAGATCAAAAAGGGTGATCTTTGTACGTAATTAGTTTAATTTGATGATCATGTACATAAATATGATTTAAAATTGAAAAGTACATAAAGCTATCATCTTTAATGAGTTAAGTAATGAAAAACCCTTAGAATTGATGATAGTTGGGTATAATGATGTTCTATGAATGTTTTGATAGAATATTAACCAATTGATGATAAGGAGAACAATTTATATCTAAAGAGATGGTATTTATACTTTTGGCTTAAATTAGGGTTCCATACACCTAAGTTTGAATTAATGGACTTAAAACCCTAATTTAGGAGAACACGTCTTTTAATGATTTAATTGTGCAAATACATGAATAAGACAATGTTATGTTGTATAAATCCAATTTGAGTACCAAAGATCTTTAATGTGAATTATTTGGATAATTAGTGTTTCCTAGTGTATAAAAGTGGAAATAGTGATAAATAAGGTTCATAAATGTGAGTTGAACTATAATGAAATATGATTTGTCAATTTGAAAGAAACTAAAGGTGATAATTAGCCTTAATGTTGTGGATATGACCTAAAAGGATAAAGATAATAGTTTTAGTGTAAAAGAAACATATTAGACTTAATTGACACTCAATTGTGCATATGATGCAGAAATTAGGGTTTGTGAACTAAAAGAGCATTAAAAGTGATAAATGCATAATGAAGGCTAAAACCCTAATAACATCCTAAAGTTGGCCTAGAAATCATAAGGTGGAATCCAAGTTGATCTTGTGGATGTTTGAATAAAACAATGACACTTGAATGTTATGCATTATTTTCAGGATATTTTTGATTGCCTGTTAATTGTGTTGAATGTTAATGCATGGACATCAAGTTACTATGGATCAGGTATGTGGTTACGCTTATGAATAACCGTTCTAGTTTCACGGTGATTTCCGAATGTTTTACCGGTTGCTTTAAATAAACGGTTGGATGTTTATTTAGTTCATGTAAACTATAATGTGGCTATGACTATCACAAAGAGTATATGCCTACAAACTCAGATCCTGGTTCTCTCTGTGGCATTATAGCTAACCTAGTACATGGCTGCCTATGGGTAGGTCCATCAGGTTAGAGAAAGGCCTAGTATATGGCTACCTATTGGGTAGGTCCATCAGGTCTATGGATGACCTAGTACATGGCTACCTATTGGGTAGGTCCATCAGGTCTATGGGTGACTTAGTACATGGCTACCATGGAGGTAGGACCATCAAGTCACGTTGAGTTAGATATTGGGCTACCTTCGGGTAGTGCCATGCGACTCTATTACCTAAAAGAGAGGTGAAATCTATGTCCACTGCAGGGACAGCCCAGAGTTCAAGAATATGTATGGATTGAGTTGTACGGCTTAAAATGTAATTCTTGATTGTTAAATGATTAATTGAATGATTATATTGTTACCATAGTTGAACATTATTTGTTTCCCCACATACCAGCTACGACTGACCGACGTTTTGTTTGTCGGCATTTTAGGTACAATGCAAAGAACAAACAGTAAAGTGGCACATGTGATACTCAATGAGAATTAAAGTGCAAGGGAGGATTAGATAGATTAGTATCGGTGTAGATGGAAGAATAGATATCCAAGTTTTCAAAAGGTATGTAAAGAAAAATTTTATTACCATTTTCAGTATAGTTTGTTAGAATTTAATAATTGTTTATGGTTATATGTCGAACCTTTGATCCGGGATTAATGGGTGCGGCTCAACCTCTTGGTCTCCCTTAATTGGGGGTTATCGGGAGGTGGGGTCGTAACAATGTATCTACGACTTGGCCTCAATAAAATGGAACTGGTGGATTGTGTCCTTTTCTTGGGTGATGGAACTAAGAGGAAGACCTTGGGAATATTGTAAAACACAATAGTAGCAATGGATCAAAGGATAAACATTACATATGTGACCAATTTTTTGATCGTGGATTATGCACCTATTAATGGAAAAGAGTACCTCATATTGGGGAGACCCTTCTTGTCCACTGTGGGTGCAGAAATCAATGTGTGTAAGGACACTCTGATGGTCACTTATAAAAGGAGAAAGTTTGATTTCTTTATATTTATTGAAGAGGAGAGGTGCAAGCTGGGTAATGAAGACTTCTGTAAGAGTCTATGCTACTATGATCCCTTAGAGCTGTAGAAATCAAGTCCATACTTCTGTTTGGTGTACACTCCTTGGGATGAAGCACATGTCATTAGAACTCTGGAAAGCATCACTGTGGAACAGAAGGAGGACATCATTGGTGTCAATACTTAGTGAAAAGAGCAACAAGCCCGACTGAAGTCTATAAATTTAACGCTTGTGGGAGGCAACCCACGTGGTTTGAGATTCTCAAACCCTATTTTATCATACCTTCTTTTATTTTCCACAAATACACACACACACACACTTGTGTTTGATAGTTTTTCTTTGAGTTTTGATGACACAACAGGTGTTAGGTACTTGAGAGAGAGGGATCAAAGTTGAGTCATGGTCATTAAGACGAATTTGTGGCTGAATGCCAAAGAAAAATGAAGTTCTTTATTTTGAGTTGAGAAAGTTGAAGGATTTCCCCCAACATGGTTGTGGGGCTCCATCATATCTGTGACATGAGTGGCCAAACATGACCGTGGCATCCCGACATAGCCGTGAGTTTTATTTCATGAAAGTTACAAAGATGTCAGGGTTTTTTGAATGAATGGCCATGGCCCTGTTGTTGATTCATGGCTACGATCGTGACCATCCACCATTGTCATGGGTTTTATTCCATCAAAGTTGCAAAGATGTCAGGGTTTTTGGGGCGAATGGCCATGACCGTGGCAACCCTCCACAGTCGTGTTGAAGATGAATGGCCACGACCGTGTCATCTGACCATGACCATGGCAAGGTCAGATTGGAACATTTCTCATTGACAACATGACCGTGGAACCCACCACGGCCGTGCCACCAAGCCCTGGCCATGACCATGGCCACTCACCATGACTGTGGCCCGACCCGGTTTAGGGAAAAATATAACTTTTATAGATATCAACCTGACTCCTCCTTCATTCATTCCACTTCTTCCTCAAGTGCATGACCATGGCAGCACACAACACCTCTGAGCTCCACCATTCTCCACCTCCAACACCTCAAAATGCCCCTAATCAACCTCCAATCAATACCCAATCATTCCCCAACCTTCCCCCTTCCATTTCAACCACCTTTCCTCTCTTAATTGGCCCTCCATCTCCACCTTCAGCTCCAATCCGCCCAACACCCCCCTCCCCTAAACCTCCACATAAACCCTCCATTTTTCATACAAATCCATAGAAAACCCCACATCCACCATATAAACCTCCTTATCCTTCCATTCTACACCTGAATCCACATCCATATCACCCCCTATTCAAAAATCCAAATTTCACCCTCCATTTCAACACCCAACCATGAAGAAGATCGGGAAGGCTATTACAAAGGGGGCCAACATCATCACCGGAGGAAAGCGGCATTCCAAAAATGCCTCCTTCAATGTTTTTGTACCCTTACATACTCCAACCCCAACCAACTCCGCATCCCAATCCCCCCGCCACTCACAATCGGTGAGTGCATCCCTCTCCCATACATCCGACAGGCACCACATCATCAATGCCACATATGAGGGAGAGGAAGAAGAGGAGGAGGTATCTGAGGAGGTCAATTTGGATAACATTATTGATGAGGTCAAGTCAGTGGCTGCCAAAAGAAGCCAAAGATCAAAAGTAGCACCTTCCTCATTAAAGTGCCCGCTAAAGCCTACTCCAGCACACTACTGGACATCTCACATGACGGTAGAGCATGTTGAGCAGCCACAATCTACGCGGCAGTAGTGTCGGGATGAAGAACAATATGCACATTGGTACAACCTTGATACGAGTTCAGGGTCCCAATCTTATATAATGGAGGAAGATGAAGATGAAAGTGATGAGTAAAAGGTAGAGTTGATGCCTGAGGAAGAGGATGTTCTAGCGCTTTTGGAGGTAGATAGATTGGAGGCCTTAAGAAAGGCCCATGTAGGAGTGTCCTATGGTAGAGGACACAAGAAAAGAAAGATGTCTCTCACATACCCAGAGTGCATGACGAGGAGAATCATTTCCACTAGATATGGTTGTGAGAAGGTCATTGATGATCTAGGAATCAAAGAAGAGGTGGAAGGAAGTTTGAAGGCAATGGGGCTATGGAAAGTCCTTTTCACACCCCAAACAACTTACCTCACTTTGACTCGGAAGTTTTTTGCCACACTTGAGAATACAAAGGTGAGAAGTACTGAATCTATCAAGTTTGTCATGATGACCAACATGCACACCCTCACAGCTACTGAGTTGAACTGTGTTTTTGCTACAAATCCTAAAGAGGCCAAGAAGATGGATGACAGCCTGCTAAAAAAAGAGGTTGATTTTGATTATGCACATTTTTGGAAGACTCTGATAGGAAGCAGTGATTACAACACAGGAAGGTCCAAAACTATCGCTATAAGCAACCCCCTATAGTAATATGTGCAAAAGGTCTTAGAAAATACCATTGTGGGACGATATGATAACCAAGGCTCCATTTCTCAAAAAGATATATTTGTCTTGATGGTAATGAACCACAAATGGTATATAAACATTGGAGTTCTACTAATTGAACACATGAGGTTCGTACCCTTCAAGAGTACAAAACCTTTTGTTATGGGAGGGTTTGTAACCTCAATTGCACTCGCTTTGGGGTATGATCTTTCTGGGTTTGAAGATGCATATGAGGTAAGAGTTTGTTGACCTGAACTATCTTATGCACTCGCACACTATCAAGATGAAGGACAAAAGGATGATATATCAATCAAGTAGCGTGCCCAACATTGAGCTTGAGCATCCATATCACGCGGTGCCACTTTTATCTGTGTTGGGGATCTTCTATAGACTGAGGGAAAGATTGTTGAAATGGCAGCAAGAAAACCCACAAGAGACATACGCTACGGGAACCACTGCTACACAAGAAGATATAGATGAATCAAATGTGAAAGTGTAGGAACAAGAAAGTGAAGGACACAAGCAGCCCCGAAGGATAAGAAGGTGGGACGAACGAACATCCCAAGTGTAGTAGCCCTCAACAAATGACTATGACATGTCCACCATCCAGGCACAACTTGAGGGTATTAAAAAACACAGAACGACATATAGTTGATCCAGCAATACATGTGGCAAGACCAACAACAAATGCACCACTAGGTCAACCACTTGTATCACTACCACCATGCCCAAGCACTAAGAAACCCCGAATGAGGTGGAGATTTTTGGGGTAGCATAGTTGGATATCCAAAGACATACCCTCCACCCCAGGATGACTACTGGGGACATTACTACCAGCATCCTCCTACAGGCTCATCTCCTCCTTCATCTCCTCCTCTAGATCTTCCTCACTCTTCAGACCAACAACCACAATAGCCATGATACTCTCCCTATCTACCCTAACCTCTAGTTTCATGTTGAGGACAACATGATTCTAAAGTTTGGGGTGGGTAGGGCGGTATGCACCACCCTATCTCTCTTTTAGTGATTTTGTTCCACCGTTTCCATCTAGTTTAGTTTTCCTATTCCTTCTCTTTTTATTGCATCTTCGTATAACATGTAGTTACTTTCGCGCATTTTTGCCTATTTTCAAAAAAATTGATCCTTTTTGCCATGCATTGCATATCATGTAGATTTTTGGTAATTTTTGCATGTTTTAGCTAGGATTTCCTTTCTTTACTATTTTAAGTTTAATAATGTAGGTTTAGATGTGATTTAAAGCAAATTGTCACCATTTTGGCCAATTTTTCCCAAGCTTGAATGTTCTTGCCCAAAAAGAATGTTTTGACTTAATTTCCACTATTTGAAATGAAATTTTTAGTCCTTTGACAAATGCATGATATTTTCTTAGATTTTATTGCTATATGGTCTTATTTGTTGACTCTTTACATGAGCACCACCTCTCTTAAGTTTGTGAATGTTTTGGTTGTTTTGTGAATTGAGCAAGCTACAAATGCTTAAAGCCTATGGAATCACTTGGTAGAAATGTGAATGTCATGTTGCTCTATCATGTGGTGTGATATCATTTAAGGAAATGTTGGATTAGATTTCATGCATGAGATCTTATGTTGAAGACTACACTAATGACCCCTCATTGATCTGACTATTTCTTTCACCATCTTCATACCTCTCTGCCTCATGAAAAGATGCCAAAGTGCACATATCAGCCTTGCCCTCCTCCAAAAGTTTAGGGTGGCCATATCTTTATCTTCTCGCTTCACTCTATCCATCGTATGCCCTATCTAAACCAAGGGCAAAGGAAAAGAAAAGAAAAAAAAAACACAAAACAAAATAAATTGATGCTATTGTTTAAGACCATTCAAATAAAGAAAAGATGAGTGTGTAAAAGCACTTCAAAACATTTCCACAATTCTTTCTTCTACTTTCATACGTAATGAGCTAGAAAACATAAAATCTAGCTCACTTTACCCTTTTCTATAGCCATGTGGGTCATTTTGTGTGGTTTGAGACATAAGAGTGAATGCATGAAAGCGAAACATTACTCATTGTCATCTTTGATTAATACCAACATGAAATGGTTTACCCGGAATGACATGAAGGACATATAGACAACTTGTGTATTCTATGCTTTACATATGAAGTTTGTATGCTCAGTGCTCATTTCATGACTGGTATGTGAAAGAGGAAAGGAGAGAGGTGGAACACATGCACTTAGTCACTTCCAAGACCATGTAGTCAATAATTTTTTGTCGATATGCATTTGCCATTCTTGTATATTGAATGAAAATTGAAAAGATAGATTAAGTTAGAGCATACTTGAGTACAAGTATCTTTAAATTTTGTATGGTGATGTAACCATATTTTGGTGCTCCACCTCATGCCATTTTACACTTTAATCACATCTAAACAAGTTAGATTGCAAGTTAATTTCCCCAATATGTGTTTTACTTCCAAATGCACTTATGGATGTTATTTGCACCATTTGCAGGTACTTGGACCATGATTAGGGTGAATGAGAGAGAAGGAAGGATTCCTAGGGTTCCTCTACTCATGCAGGGGTCCATAGAAGGCCCCAAAAGCTCTCTCAAACTACCTTCAATGGCCAAGGATTGAAATCAAGCAAAGAAATCCATGAATGATGAAGTTTGAAGTTCAATTGCCTACTACAGACCCTAACACGGCCGTGGGCATACCCCCATGGTCGTGTCATTTATGGTGAAGAATTGAAAAAATCAATAGGCATTTGCATTCAACAGCCCATGGTTGTGGCCATCAGCACGACTGTCTCCCATTAAAGATACCACGACCATGGCCACCAACACAGTCGTGGCCAGCAGAGTAGAAGACGGTCGTGGGCATACCGCCACAGTCATGTCATTTATAGTGAAAGAATCCTAAAATCAACAGGGATTTTCCCCCAATCACCATGACTGTGGCTGTCTTCCATGATCGTGGCCTCTGAAGATCAACTCGCTCATGCTGCTGCTCCACAACCAAGCCCTCCTCCTCCAAACAAGTCTTATTACTCAACACGGTCGTGATACTTCTCACCCAACATGACCGTGGTCACTTCCTATACTTGCATATCCACCACCCATTCCACACCATGTCCATGTCCTCCCTCTACGACCGTCCCATACCACCCTCATCACAGTCGTGGGGCATCAACACGACCGTGGTAACCAACCAACCCTAAGCTGGGGCATAAAGGTTAGCCACCATATATCTGCTCCTAGCGTCCATTACTCCTCTTCACCTATACATTGACCATTTAGTGCATTTCCCTTGCATTTATGCTCTCCGTCCACAATTTCCATCTCCATTTCACCCTGGAGACCTAGTTTTCTAGGTTTTCCTCCATAATCCCCCATATCTTCATGCTCATATGCACCCTTAGAGGAGAGAGGAGGTCCCCATAAGCAAATAGGTGAAGAAGAAGGCTACTTCCCTGAGCTCCATGGAGTTTCTTCCCCTTCTTCCCATTTCTTTTGCTATTTCTTTGACAATGTGTAGCTAAGCCCCTAGTGATGGGTTGTTCAGGGATAAAATGTAACTTTGATACCATGTTGGGGGAATTTTGACTTGTAATGAACTATTTTTTATCTATGCTGATTGATTCATGCTTTTGTATCTTATACCATTGCCATGTTTGTGATTTATGCTTTTTGCTATGAATTGCTTATTTGATAGTGATTGATGATACCATGTTTCTAGGAGAATTAGTATGCATGTGGCAATCTTAGGTGTGACTCCTAGGTCCTAATAGGGGATCCCTAGCTAGTCCCCTTTGTTCCTAGATGCCTATCTCCTCTCCTACTACTTGGTATGAGACCTAAGTTACTAGTCTAAGTAGGATTGATGTCATTGCCTAGGGTTTCCTAAAGGCTAGAATGGCTAGTGGTATGAGGTCAAATATCCTCATCTCTACTCCCATCTCTAGCCTCAACCCTCAATTTCTCAATACCACTTATCCTAGAAACCTAGATTTGGCTAATCCTATTAGAATTACACCTAACCCTAGTCTTCCACTAGTAGTATAGGGTACATTCTAATAGCATTTGCCTTATTGTTTGGTTTGGTAATCTAGATGTAAAATGAGAACCATGCTTGTCTGATAACCTTCCCCCTACTAATATCAAGGTTACATCCCCAAACGGCCCACCTACCTTAATCATCTTGTTTAAAACTCAACTTGCTTTGCTTGCTTGCCCATGCTATTATAGTTTAGTTGTTCTTTCTTAACATGGTCAATTGCTCAGTTTTGATAGTTAGGGTTAATTTAGATCTTTTCTTGCTTTAGTGGTTAATGTAGTCTCTAAATTGCTTCTTGCTTTTCTAGTGTAGTGTAACTTGCCTTTGCTCTTTCTTAGTTAGTTGGTTAACCTAGATTGTTCATTTTGCTTATTTAAGATAACTTAGGTTTAATTCTACCTTTCTTGCATGTCCACTTAGATTAATCACAAAAAAAAACCCTATTAAAACCCTTCAACCCTAGACTCTGCATTAGGAACATAGCCAAAGCTAACATAGATCTTGTGCCCCCTCTATCCCTGAGGATCGACCCCAAAACTTGCCAATCACCTATGCTACAATAGTACCTCGTGCACTTGTGGGTGACCTATTTGGTATTGTGACAGACTTGGTAAGGGTGGTTATAAATTTTGAAAGATTCACAAATGTGTTCGAGTCCCGTGCAGTGCATCTAGCTACTTATAGTTGGTAGGTGTGTACGCCTCTGGCTCAGACGCACCAGGTTTTTCCTTCTTCATGCATTTTTCGACATTCATCAGCATGCCAAGAAATTCAGACAAAAGTTTGGCCAAGTTACTCAAGTAATAACACTCAGTAAATTAGGTATATGATACATGCAGTGAATGTAGAATCATATCAGTGGAGAACTCTTGTCCTAAAGGAAATCCTAGTATCTATAGATGTTCCACATGCCCAATCACATTGAGAACATGGGTCTCTACTAGATCTCTCTTGGTCAAATTACACAAAAGTAGTGCTTTGGAGACATTATGCCTTTCTTACTTTCATGATTCTTAAGATGTGTTACCATCTCAAGACTGTCCATGTTTTCATGTTTGTTATGCAACTCATAGTTTATATATCTCAGGATAAGGTCTTTAATGTCTGTTGCATCATGGACACACTTCAAATTAGCATCCATTTTAGCTTTTAGCACATTCAAAGAAGGTTCTTTTGGCACTAGTGTTTCAAGGACATAGAGTTTATTCTCATGAGTAAGAATACCTCTCAAACTCATGAGACATTCATCAAATTTACTATGTCCTTTTCAAGGACCAACCATGATAAAAACATGTTTGTGTTTTATGTAAGTTTCTACAAAAGAAACTTTGCAATTTTTGTCAAAATACTTTTTATTTGATTTGATTATATTGATGATATTAATTAGGCCTTTAATTAATTATTACTCCCACTATTTTGTTCACATTGA
Source organism: Alisma plantago-aquatica (assembly GCA_963693085.1). NCBI lineage: Eukaryota > Viridiplantae > Streptophyta > Magnoliopsida > Alismatales > Alismataceae > Alisma > Alisma plantago-aquatica. The sequence continues at coordinate 859,174,451 of OY856413.1, forward strand.
TTGCCCTCACTACCAATTTGGAAGATTGTAGAGTGCAACCTTCTAGTGAGTCAAGATCCAAAACAATCAAGTCAATACCCAGCCAATGATGGCACTCAACCAATTGTTAAGGTAGGCAACATTTGCCAATTTCATCTCATGCAATTCTCATATATATGGTATGCAAAACTCCTTGCCATTGTCTATCTGTATGGTTATTTTCAGTGAATCCTGTTAAGGTCACCTAGTTAAGCCTGACCCAAAAGCTAACATGATAGAAATGCACCCTGCTAAGGCAGACCCACATAACTACCATATTACTTCATGAGATAGATGCAACACCACTCTAGGGATTCCTCACGCTTGGACGATCAAACTTTTCATGTGTGTCACTTATGGAAAGCATCATATGGTTAATATATATTGAGGTATTTTATATAAATACATATACATATCCAATTACTACAAACTTATAGTACATATCATATACATGCTATATCAACAAATAAAATAACATGCAATCACACTCATACGCACGATGGTTATGTCCATATAATGTAATTATTTGGATCTACAAAGAAATGGTACCACATGAATTCCAGATCATATGTAGCAACCTATACTGGATAACATGCTATTGAAATAGGTTGCTCGATTGACTAGACCCTCTAGTGGATTGGTTGGACTTCCCAGTTGGTCGAACGTCTTACTTTACTCAATTGACTAGCTCTAGAACATGCAACTAACTGGACTCCTCTAGTCGATCATTTAGCCTCCAGTCAATTGGTTGGCTACTCCTAACTATGGCCTCCTCTATCCTCCAGATGATGGACTTGGCTCCTTAGTCAGTTGACTTAGCTGATGCAGAACATCTCACATTCCCAAACCATAAATTTAAGCTATCCTATTCCATATTATATTGTGAAAAGAAAAATCTTGAGTTACATTTGAGGTAAAAATAGGAAGAAGAGCATTATTTACAATTGGAAAGGAGGAGAGAAGCTTTATATGCAAACTTTATAACAATAGTAAAGAAACAAAAAATCATGCACGCACATCCACAACGGTTTTGGTCATAACCACGCATACATCCACCATCAAAACAATTTAAGGCGAAGAGTATTGATCGCACATATATATAAATATATAGACATATATATACATACATATATATATATGAATGTATATATCTATATGTATATATCTATATGTCTATATGTATGCATATATATATATATATATATATATATATATATATACATACATATATACATACATATATACATATATATACATATATATACATATATATATACATATATACACACACACACACACACACACATATATATATATATAATATAGAAATGGCTTATAATGTCACACTTATAGGCATCAGTTGTATATAAGAAACAGACGCCTAAAATCTACAACATCAGTTTAATATAAAAATTGACATCTATCTATGAAGATCGGCCACACATGGGTATCACTTTTAATTTAGTGTTGGTTCCTTAATAAGAAACTGACACCTATAATCGACCGCCAACTCTAAATTTTCCAATGGGAAAAAATTACCTCTAAAAATTAACATACGGCGTCGATTATTGACTAATTAACCGGCGACTAAAGGTTTTTAGTGAGACAAAAATTGGGCACATTGTTATCGTCAGTGTTCTTGAAATAACCGATGTTGATTGTGTTTTCGCGTGTTGTCCCGACAAAATTTTCACCCCCATTGACGTCAGTTTTTTACATCAGTCGACGCTAATTGTTTTAAGTGTCAGTTGTTTTGAATAATTGATGTATATTGTTAACTTAATAGCACTCAGGCGAACAAGACTCTTCCCCTTTCTCTATTTCATTCTCTATTATTTGTTAGGTCTCTGGTGATTTCTCTCCGCCACCGTTCTCTCTGTCGCCATTGCACCTACCCTATTGTTGTTGTGCCTGTCGTTGCTTATGGAGCTCACCGGCCGCCACTACCCTATTGCTGCTCACACTGATGCCCTTCTGCCACTCTCACTACTGCCCTACCGCCACTCTCACCGCCACCGCTTCTAGACCTGCTTCTTTGCCAGCGCTACTAAAAGGTATGCTTCCTTCACTGCCGCCGCTTACTTCTCCACTGTCGCCATTGTCTAGTTAGGCCTCTAGGTGGCCTGGGTAGACTGGGCAAACACTTGGGCGGCACCAAGGCATGCCTCGGCTGCTTTTGGGCATTTTTTATTTTTAATTAAGTTATTTACTTATTTGAGTACTAATTTTGTTTTTATTTAATCATCTACTTATTTAACTTTATTTGTCAATTGATTTAACTTTATTTATCAATTGATCAGTATTTCTTCATCTAGTATTTGTATTTATTTATGTACTGATTCAGGAATTAATTAATCATATACTGGTTTATATTAGTTTATCAACAGATTTGTATTTATTCATCTACTTATTTGTATTTTTTGTCTACTATTTTTTATTTATTTGTGTACTACTTTTGAAATTATATAATCATCTAGTGATGTAACTTTATCACAGGCTCATTATGAACCATTAGATCTAGATCTTAGGGTATGTCTACCATCCTAACTATGAAATTGGTAACTTGTTTCCTTGTTGAGTATATTGAGAATCCTAATCACCCTTCTTGCTTAATGATGAACTCTAATGCACTCACGTGACATGATTGGAATGTAAATGGACTTTGCTCAAGATTGCCAATCATGCTTCTAAAGACATCAGTAATCACCCTAACTTGAAGAACTAGGATATTAATGATGAAACTAGGATTGTAGGTATAAGAATGACAACAATGTATTTTTTGGCCTAGAAACCCATCCAAGATTTACTCATTAGGAGTAAAATCTTAGATAGTCCCTGGCTGGGCACTGTTCTTGAACACCTAATCTCACTTAGGATGTATGTGTATAATGTGTATTTGGTTTTTAATAAAATTTTAGTAGCACTTCCCCATTTGTTCTCTAAGTACATATGTACTTGGAGAACAATGGGGAAACACTGCCGAATTTTTCTTGAAAACCCAATACACATTATACACTTACTAGTGAGATTAGGTATTCAAGAATGGGATAGGTGGTACACATTTATTATATATAAGACCTTAAATCCTAAAGTTTTAACTATAAACCCTAATATTTTAACCCTAGACCATAATCTTTTTCTAATATATACTTATTTTCTCTTTTATCATAGAATGGATACATCATGGATGTCCATTCCAAATCACTGCACCCCCGAGTTTATTTTTGGTCTCTTGATCAGGTTATTAGATTTGCCAAGGAACATAGGAAACAACCTGGAGATAGGTTATATTTTCCATATAGGCATTCTGGTAACAACTTGAAAGTCAGCACTAGTGACGAAAGCAAAAGTCATGTCATGTGCAATTAGATTGTACAAGGCTATACAGAATGAAACTGGGATGGAGAGATTTCAAACCTAAAATTGGTGGATGTCAATAGCAGTGCTTGTGTGGAAGAAGAAATTTCCTCCGATGACGTAGATGTGAACAGACCAGTTCTAGTAGACATCGTTGATGTGATGTTGGATAGTTGTGGGGTAGAGCACACCAACCCACCTCCCATGTTTAGAAACATTGTGCATGATGTTGAGATATCGTTATACATAGGTTGTAAGTTTACAAAGCTTAGCGATGTGTTGAGATTGTATAAATTGAAAGCTAACAATCGATGGAGTGAAAAAAGCTTCACGTCATTGTTGTCTTTGTTGAAAGAAATTCTTCCTGAAGGAAACGAGCTGCCAATCTCATCATATCAGTTAAAGAAATTGTTGTGCCCAATGGGAATGGAGGCCAAGAAGATACACGTATGCCCAAATGATTGTGTATTATTTCAAAAGGACTATGTGGATTTGAAAGATTGTCTGAAATGTGGTGTGTCAAGATATAAATTCATGACTTCGAGGGAGTCCAAAATTGGTTCTCCTGCCAAGGTGATTTGGTATCTTCCTATAATACCACGATTTCAACGCTTGTTTGCCCATCCTATAGATGTGAAGAATTTGAGGTGACATGCAGATGTTAAGAAAAATAATGTTTGGATCCTACGACATGCGTCTGATTCCCCACAGTGGAAGAAGATTGATTTATTCTACCCTGAATTCGGTGAAGCAGTCAAGAATCTTAGAATTGGGCTTTTTACAAATGGGATGAATCCGTACGGGACATTGAGCAGCTAACATAGCACTTGGCCAGTTATGCTTGTTATATACAATCTTCCTCCTTGGTTGTGTATGAAAAATAAGTAGGTTGCGTTGTCGTTGTTGATATCGGGCCCTAAACAACCTAAAAATGATATCGACGTTTATCTTGAACCTTTGATTCATGACTTGAAGAAATTCTGGGGTGAAGGTGCGATGACCTATGATGCTTCATGAAGAGATACATTTCGTTTGCACGCTATTTTGTTTTGCACTGTGAATGACTTTCCATCGTATGGGAATTTGTATGGATATAGTGTCAAAGGATCTAAAGTGTGTCCTATATGTGAAGAGAACACTGATTCAATACGAATAAAACCCAGAGGAAAGACTGTATGTCTTGGTCATCGAAGGTTTCTTCCAAAATTCCATCTGTATCATAGGTTGCGCAAAGCATTCAATGGACATAATGAGGAACGCAATGCACCTAAACCTATACTAGGGGAGGAAGCTTATGAAAGAATAATAGACATTGCCAATGAATTTGGTAAGAGATCACAATGTACGATGGTCACAGAGAGTGACAAGTCTTTATTTAAGAAGAAGTCAATATTTTTAAATCTTCCTTATTGGAGTTCTTTGACAGTCAGGCATTGTATCGATGTCATGCACGTTGAGAAAAAGGTCGGTGATAGTGTCATTGGTACTCTGTTGAATATACTAGGTAAGAGTAAAGATGGGATAAAACCTAGAATGGACCTACATGAAATGGGAATAAGGATAGAATTAACATAATTATTTAGTAGAGATCGAAGAACATATTTACCTCCCGCTTGTTACACATTGTCTAGAATGGAGAAGAAAGTTTTTTGTGAATGCTTGGTAAATGTTAAGGTGCCACAGGGTTACTCATCCAACATTTGTACATTGGTATCAATGAAAGATCTGAAGTTGATAGGTCTTAAATCTCATGATTGTCACACTCTAATGCAACAAATATTGTCTGTGGTAATTTGATCTATATTTCCAAAGCATGTAGGTTTGCAATCACCAGATTTTGTTTCTTTTTCAACAGTCTGTGTAGCAAAGTTATTGACCTTGATACTCTCGATAAATTGCAAAGAGAAGTAATTGTTACCCTATGTCAGCTTGAGATGTATGTTCCTCTTTCGCTCTTTGATATCATGGTACATCTTGTTGTCCACTTGACTAGGGAAGTGAAAATGTTGGGACCAATTTTCTTGCATTGGATGTATCCCTTTGAACGATACATCAGTGTTTTAAAGGTGATGTTTGGAACCGTTATCGTCCTGAAGGGAGTATTATTGAGGGTTATGTGGCGAGAGAGGTTATGAATTTTTGCAATGACTTTCTGAGTGGTAATGACACTCCTGTGAATGACAAGAATATTGATGAGCATTTTGGCAAAGGAATTTTGGGATCACGGGTGAAAGTAATCAGCTGTGAGCAATTGGAGCAAGGTCACTTGTATATTTTACACAACATCGACAAAGTGAGTGTTTATATTGAGGAACATACCAATTTCATCAAGAGACAATATCCTTGAGCCAATTTATTGTGGCTTGCTAGAGAGCATAACAAGACATTTACTAAGTGGTTTGAAGATAAAGTCTTACATCAACTATGTCAAACACCAGATAATCTTACTGAAAGTCTAAAACTATCAAATGCCTCACCTTTAAACCAAAATGAATGTTATGTCTTATGAAGGGTTTGACATAAATGGATTCTCATATTACATAAAGCGTCAAGATGAAAAGAGTATCGTCCAAAACAGTGGGGTCACCCTTCAATCGTTTTCATTGTTTTTTGTAAGTGCAAAGGATAAGAGTACACATGAAGCGAAAATGTCATATTATGGTTTCATTGAAGACACATGGGAGTTTGACTATGTAGATTTTAGAATTCCGCTCTTTAAATGTAATTGGGTTGACAACAACAAAGGAGTTATAGTGGATGAATTGGGTTTCACATTAGTGAACTTTGAAAATATTGGCGAGAAGGGTGAACCATTCATATTGGCATCACAGGAAAAACAAGTATTTTATATAGATGATCCTACAAATGGTAAATGGTCGGTTGTTCTTCATGGTAAAAGACAGTTCATTGAAGATCCTATAGATGAAGAAGAGTACTATGATAAGTATGATGACTCCAGTCCATTCTCAGTTGGGTAGCCAACACCACAAAACATTGAAGCTAGGGATCACAATGACTTGTATGTTCACGGGGATCACAATGAAGGATTGTTAATTGACAAAAGATCATAATATTAGAGGCATGCATGTTTATATTTTTATATGTTTTATTTTTCTGAATGTGAACTTTACAATGTGAATGTGGGCTTTACAATGTGCATCACTTTACAATGTGAATCACTTTACAATGTGAATGTAAACTTTACAATGTGAGTGTGAACTTTATAATGTGAATTACTTTACAATGTGAATGTGTACTTTACAATGTGAACTTTACAATGTGAATTACTTTACAATGTGAAATTTACAATTTTAATGTGAACTTTCAGATGGCTGAGCATTCACATGATGACCATGCTGATGATCACCATGAGGGTGATGGCGTGCCTGCGCCGCCTCACAATGTAAGTTTTAAAAATATATCCCTGAGGTTTCTTTTATAATTATATGTTCATTTATAATTATCTTATAAGTGTGTTTTTTTGTCAAATTTTAGGTTGGTGATGTACCCCCTAAAGAAATTAGGGAACTTGATGAGCAACAAAAGAAAATTGATGAAGTGTGGGGCATCACAATGATGAATAAGCTACTATAGAAAAGGGGGAATGGACCCAAATTGGCTGTGGATTTTGATCATTTAGGAAATCCATATGGAGTGAACCACAACTCATTTATTTCCTATCCTGGGGCTCTTACTCGCAGCCATTGTAGTCCTAACATAGAATCCTGTCATAAAGTTCCTAAGGGAAAGAAAGACTTAGTATGGAAGGAACTATGCGTGAGTTATTATTAATTGCAATTCTATTTGTGTAGATTACTAATTTTTAGGATACTAGTTAATAGCAATTCTATTTGTGTATATTACTAATTTTTAGGATACTAGTTAATATCAATTCTAATTTCCAAAGCATATTTGATCTGGATGAAAAGTTGCATCGTAAATGTGTGATGCAACGCTGTGGGAGGGTCCCTAAGGAACTATAGGAACAATCTCACCCGAAATTACATATGCAATGTTGAGAAGAGGTTCTTGATTGATTTCCAATTCTAGACATTGATCACTATTTGACTAACTCTACACTAATAATTTTTTTTGTATTCTCTTTAAAAAATAAATTTAGGAAAAAGGCAGAAACAGAATAATGGAACTACTTGGACCCCAACGACTAGGAGGAGTTTGTTACCCAAAGAAAAATGGATGAATTCAAGGCATTAAGCGCCACTCCCAATTTAATTAATATATATTCTTATGTATTCACCTATTCAAGATTAACCTTTAGTGTTACTAACCAAATCAATGTGCTTACTAACTAGGCTATCAGTGATGTTCAATGAGCAAGGGCTGCACTAAATGTGCACGACCACACAATAGGTCCAAGAGGATATGCGGGCGTTCGCTAAAGACTACAGGCTGAGTCTACTGCTCAGCTTGCTGCTACTCAGGAGACTGTAGAGTCCTCTACTACTGCTCCCACACCTCTGCCTCGACATGATATGTGGATAGATGGGAGGCAAAACAAGAAGGGAGATATATCGAAGCCCGCAACTACTTGGGAGACTGCAAAATGGTAAAAATCAACTCTTAGAATAATCGATCAATATTGATTATTGTTATGTTTACTTACCAATTTCTAGTGATGACAATTAGCAGGAGCTACACGAGCAAATGAAGGAAGGAAAGTTCATCCCTCAGGGTACAAGGGATGAACTGACAGTTTCTCTAGGTAACCCAAAGCATCTTGGACGTGTTAGAGGTGCAGGCGCTGGTGTGGGCATCAAAGCATTCTTTGGGCCATCCCAGCACAAACCTATCCCAAAATCGGGACTTTCACAAGTTGAGGTAACCTATTCTTTTTTTAGAATGTTATTGCAAAAGAGAATTCAATAATCAGAAGCTAGCATTTCTTTTATCCATGTATAGGTAGACGAATTAATTGAGAGGAAATTCCAAGAAGCAATGGTGAAGTGGCAGGCATCTCAAACGGCCACTCAGACGGTACATGTGGCATGTCGCGCTTCTATTACTCCTACTGTAGAGGTTGGGAGTAATCTTGTAGACCCACCACCTACAATGTCCCCTATAAGTATTTTTATGACATAGTATCTAGTCTTTTCAAGATGATATGTTTGTGTATATATACATATAACATTCTTTATGTAAATTTGTAGGGGTTGAAACCATGCCGACCAAAAAGTCAAGAATATGTCGTTGTAGAGGCATCGGCTTACCCACCCCTTATTAGGTGCATGTTTCATGGGTATCCAGTACTAGATGGTGTGGTATGTGTGAGCCCAATACATGTACTCTCTGACTGGAGGGATCTTCCACTGCCTCATGCACACCCAGATGTTGAAACACTTGGTGAGGCAGTAGGTGGAGTGATACTATGGCCCGAAGCGGATGTCCTCTATACTAATATTGTATGATAAATTTCCATTATGTTAGTTTGTTAGTGTGCATATATGAGCCAATTGATCTAAAATTATATATAGGTCAAAAAGATGAGACCCACTACGTATCAGCCTCCACCTCCTCGACTACCAAGTTGGCATCCAAGGCACCTACACGCCTCGGTAGGTCCTAATTGTAGGGGTATGGAAGTATGGATCGGCAAACATAATCCAAATTTCCCTATAAATATTACTATTTTGGAGGATTCTATAGGTAAATCATACGATAAAAATCTATTTATACAAGTTTTGCATACATATTATTTCATACGTAATACAAGTTTTGCATATGTATTAATGCATAGGTATTAATGCAGGTCAATCATACGAAAACAAGCTATTTACACACGGTGTTTTGGAGTTGTTTCGTTATGATTGGTTGAACACATCTATGATAGAGCTGCGGATATGGTGAGATCTTATTTATACATCCATATACCTTGTTTTATATATTGTGATCTGGTTTCTTATATATTTATGCATACGTAATACCTATTTTACAGCCACTTACACACGATATGCACAGATTTTGGGTTTTCCCATGTGGGATTTTTTTGTTCCATCTTTAATTAGTCTTGTAGATGCATACCCTTCTTCAGTTACTTCATACTGTTGTGATGATTTTCAACATTTTGGTAAAAATAAGAAGACGGTGATAATAGATCCATTCAATGTCGAGTAAGTTTACTTTACTTATAATTTAGACTTAAGAAAATTAAATTTTTATTATGGATTTTGAGTTATTAATTTTCTACTTTCTTACATGTAGTGGTAAGCATTGGGAGTTACTAGTTATTGTCCCCAAGACATTCACTGTCTATTATCTAGATCCTGCGGGGAATGAGTTGAATACATTATATGGACACGTAATGAAAAAGTCATTATTCTCGTGAGAAATATTTCATGTTTTTATATCCGTTAACATCTGTTATTACATTACTATTTAATTATGCAAATTAATGTGTTACATTAACATGTAGGGCGTTACAAGAAGTTCAAAAAAGCTGGAGGAAAGGTCCCCAGGAAAAGAATCTATCACTAGTTTGGGAGAATGTGAAAGTAATTTCCTGAATCCAATGTATATATTATTGATGTGAACTGTGCTTATTTGTATTTTTGAATATTTTTTATGTTTCAATTATAGTGTGCTACATAAGACAATGGTTGGGCATGTGCCTACTATGTGATGTGATTTATGGACCTAATCATCAAACATGCCATAATGGAAATCGATACGATACATCAGGTATTATACATAGTCTCATTAGATAATATGAAACATATCAATCTTATTATATATTATTAATTATATATATACGTCATTCTCTTTGTAGGTCTTTAAAACTAACTTCAGCAGAGGTGGAAATCTATTAGATGTACATACTCCCTATACGTGGGAGGAATTAGATATTGTATGAGAAGAATGGGCAAAAGCCCTACAAAGAGTGGGAATTTTTAAATAAATTTTGATGACAATGATGACGATGATGAATAAAGAATAACTTTGTTCTCATAATTATTTTTATGTGAATGTGAATGACTTTTTATGAATTATCATATCTATGAATGTGAATGTGAATGTGAATGTGAATGTGAATGTGAATGTGAATGTGAATGTGAATGTGAATGGCTTTTTCTAATCAATACATGAATGTTTTTACATGTGTCTGAATGTGAAAAAAGATGAAATGAATGGAACTGAATGTGAATGTAAATAACTTTGCATGTTTCTACATGTATCTGATCAATACATGGTCTGAATGTGAATAAATTTGCAGGTTTGTGGCCTGCAGTATGGATAATATCAATGGATGTTGTAAACTTGCAGTTTAGAACTGAACTGCAGGTTCTGTATCCTGCTAACCAGCCATACAGTAGGACTGCAAACTAATAAGAAAAAAAATCAGCACATAGGCGTCAGTTGTTTGTAAAAATCCGACACCAAAGACATACAACGCCGGTTATTAGCAAAAAAATGATGTCGATATTGCCCTTCCTGGCATCAGTTGTCGAAAATAACCAACGCCTATTGTGGCCAAGAACAGTCGTGCTGGCAGGGTTATTGTGTCGGTTATTAACATACAACCAACGTCTTTATCTCAATATATTATCGATTTTATACAAAAACCAACGTCGATACTGCCCTTGTTGTTGCTTTACTGGTGGCAGGAAGGGTAATGGCATCTGTTTGTTTAATAACTGATGTCTTTAACCATGATATAGTGTTAGTTTTCCTAAATAATCTACGCCTATAGTCCCCTTGCTGATGCATTTTTGGTGGCTAGAAGTATCTTGGCATCGGTTATTGAACCAACGCAGAAGGGGTCGAACTTTAGCGGTGCCCACTTGGGTGTCGCTTAGAAACCAAAGCTAAAGGCATGTTCTATAGTAGTGATATATATATATATACATAAATATATATATATGGGATTGTATGTAGTATTTAATCGAATATGAACATCATTCATTTTATTATTTGCATCATATGCAATAAAAATAAATCTGATCAAATTGATTTAGATCCTTGATATGTTGTAAACTGATGTGGCTCTGATACCACTATTAGGAAATTGGACATGAGAGAAGGTAGTGGAAGCCAAAAAAAAATCCCTATTACCTGAGTAGTAGATCATGTCAACAAAGATGTATCTAGGAAAGAAGGTAGCAAGAGGTATACCTATTCTTAGAGCAACACATGTAACAACTCTTGTGTAGTGTTGTGCACTCTTTGCATGATGCACATGGACAGATGTCGATGATGACCTCCTAGTGCTACACCACAGACAATGGTGGTACTTGTCCTCCTAGTTTGGTGGCAACGACCTCCACACCTCTATATAGTCTATGCAGACCACTGAGAACTCCACACCACACTAGCAAAGCCAACGAGAAGGAGTTGTCCCTTCGATGTCAATGTGCTAGTTTTAATTACTCTCCTTTATTGTCTCTCCCTTGTATGGATAAGACTTCCTGGGGATCTCATGTTAGCACAACTATGAGAAAACAACAATTGTTAGAGCTTATTATTACATCTCCTTAAAGCCTTGACTACCCTTCTATTTATAGGAGATCCAAGGCCAAGCTTTTCAGATCAACTGGGAGTCAAAGAGATAATTTTTCACAAATTTTTGGCTGTTGCGGATCATGAATTGATCAAGTTGAACCATATTCATGAGTAAACTCCTTTTGTAGTTGCATCCTATGCATGTGACCCTATAGGTCCCAAGTTATGTTTCAAGTGAATGTCCATAACTAATTTAGGACATCACAAGGAATGAGCGATATCCAACAACACATCATTGCTGGATAAGTAATTGGAAAGTTGAAGAACAACTTCACCTACAATCCATGGTTAGTGTTAAAGTGATCCTATAATTCCTTTGTCTCTAATATCCATATTGAACTCAAGGAATGGAATCGTCATCCTCTTAACACTCAATCAATGTTCCTTGAACTAGAGAATACTATATGAGCTTCATGTGAGCTCACATATCACATATTGAGTCACACGAGTATGGCCATACATTTCACAGTCTCGCTTATCAAGTAAATATGATATCAATCTCCTATAGGAGGGACACATCCCATCTACATCACTCATACTCAATCCCCATGTGACACAACATACTCGAGCATCACATTTATGGAAATCCTTATTCAAAGTCATTTTGGATGGTGTCATAATACATCGAACGCCACATAATGAGTGTAGTGACCACTATCATTGTGAGAGTTGATTTTGACTACCATTGTATGGTCTCAATGTGTCACTCTCAAGGTGGGTGTATCTGATACATTCTTCTCCTACAAATACATATGTTTTTGGTTAATATCACATATCATGACTATTGAGATTCTATCATCAAAAAGCGCACACACTAGTCTTTATGCATTACTTTATCTATTTTTCTTCCACAGGTATATCTGAATAGGGACATAACAATAATGTATGTACTCCTTTCATACGTATGATCTCATTGTACATGTCCTAAACCTAAAGACATATGTCATTGAGTAATATCTGTAACACCCCTGACCTGGGTTATGACCTAACCCTAGAAGTTTTGCCTAAATATGTAATTAATATACTTGTGAACACTCCCTGGCATGTAATTAAGTTCCTCAGGAACATTTACTTTCAATTTTGCTCCTTTTTGTATAAAGTTGTAGCATTGTGTTGTATGCAGGGACCTATGTGCAAATTACCCAGTTTAAGGGTTGAACTTGCAAAATTCACAAGATAAGATGTTCCTTTGATGTTGAAACATCATGTGAATGGTTATGGTAAAGTTTGAGGGATTTCCCAAGCTTGAGCACCAAGGTGCAGCTGTGGAAGCAATTCCCATGCTTAGAAACCCTAATTTGGGGTAAAGTGAAATTTACCCAGATTGAGGGGTCCAACTTGTAATTTCACCATCTAGAACATCTTTTATGACTCTTGTCATCATTTAGAATAAAAATGATGAAAGGGATACATCATTTAATAATTAAATGAGAAAAATGATCTTTGTGATAGAAATCACCTAAAATGGGTACAAAACCTTTACATGAATGTACCCTAGTTGAAGGTTGGATTCCTATACCCTTAGATCTTGAGTTTTCTTAAGAATTGCTTAAGAATTTGATGGGCTTGGGCGTGCTCTTGAGCAAGGAGGGACCTAGATGTGAATTTTTGGTTTTGAAAGGTCCTTGTGGTAAGAAATAGGCTTAAGCTATAAAAAGGCTTTTCCTTTGCAAATGAGCAAACGATCTTTCCCTGTACCATTCACTTCCTTTCTTTCCCAAATGGCCAAGCCTTGCTCTGGAGCTCAGGAGAAACGACCAAGGGTGCAAGGTAGGTTTGGATTCCCCTTCTTGCCCAATTCTATGGTTAGAACTCGGATTCAAGGGCAAATTCATGGCTAGCTTACTTAACTCTATCTTTTTAGCCATCTTTCCTCAATCTTCCTTGGAGAAGTCACCTTGGCCGACCAGTAGAGCTTCTTGGAAACCATTGAAAGCTTGGACCTCGAAAGCTTGGAGCTCAAGGAGCAAGCTTTAGGCGGGTTTTATAACTCTAAACTTGATGCTTCGATTATACATCTTTTCTATGCATATAGTTGATAGATCTTCTTCTTCCCTATCTTCCCTTGCATCCTTGCAAGCAAAATCGTGAATAACTGCTACTGTTCTTAAGGTGTAAGATAAGGGCGTTAATTACTATGCTTATCCACAGATTTTCACTTTATCAAACGACCTCCACCTATTGTTCAAAACGGTTTCAAACCGTTTGGTGGGCAAACGGTTTCAGGGTCGTTTGAGGGCAAACGGTCTTCAAGACCGTTTGGTCCCGTTGACCAAGTGAAGACCGTTTGGGAATCTTGTTCATAATTATGTAGGTTAGTCACCCACAAAATTTGAGAGGTTAACTCCAAAGGAATCGTGAGATATGAGCAAATCAATTAGCAAAACGAATTGAATTAAATTCTGATTTGCAATCTGTTTAATTTGCCCTTTTTGGGCAAACGGTCTTAAGACCGTTTAAGATGGTTGACTAAACGTTGACCGTTTGGGATTACTGTTCATAATGATGTTAATTAACGACTCACCAAATTTTATGGATTAATTCCAAACGAGTCATGAGTGAAGGATGATTAATAGGGCAAACCCTAATTGAAATTAGTGCTGAATCTCCAATGAGTTAAGTTGAGATTTTGGGTTGATTAGCCCAAACGGTTTCAAGACCGTTTGGGAATCACCCAAACGGTCTCAAGACCGTTTGGGAATCACCCAAACGGTCTCAAGACCGTTTGGGGGTCACCCCAAGACCGTTTGGAGGTCTGGGGTCAAGTATAGTTGATCAATTGAAGGTCCAAAGGCACCAAATCATATTGCAATTAAGTATTGATGTGATGATCAACTCAATAGATCAAACCTTGATGAATTTGACCAATCAACTTGAAACCCTATTTGAGAATGATTAAACCCTAATTGGTTTGCAATTGAGGGTCAATTGGATGTCTAAGTGGCTAAAGCTAACCCTAATTGACTCAATTTATAAGTGGTTAGCATAGGTTTAGCCAATTGAGGGCTTCAACACATGTATCTATATACTTTGGTGACCATTGAACCCCTTTGGAGGTCCAAACGGTTTGGGCCCATTTGGGCCAAACGGTCTCAAGACCGTTTGGGCTCAAACGACCTCAAGACCGTTTGGGCTCAAACGACCTCAAGGTCGATTGGTCCAAACGACCTCAAACCGTTTGAGGGTCCAAACGGTTTGGAAGTCAAACCTCCCAGACGGTCCTCACCTCCAAACGGTCTCAAGACCGTTTGAGACCAAACGGTCTCCAGACCGTTTGAGGATCAAACGGTCTCAAGACCGTTTGGATGGTTGAGATCGTTTGAAGATTGGAAACCACTTGGAGATTTGTGGAGATTTGTGCCTAACCATTTGAAGGTGTAAATGGCTTAATGATGATTCAATCTAAACCCTAATGGTAACCTAGGTCATTAAGGGACTATGTGATTAGTGGGTTAACCCATGATGGTGATCATGTGGCAAATTACCAAAATACCCTTGAAGGGTCTAAAGGGGGTAAAACCCTAATCTAATTAAACCCTAATCACATGATGTTGATTCCTTGGCTCATATCAGTCAATGGAGACTTGTCTCAACCTAATCTAGAGTGGTGTTGCCACCATCTACTAGAGAGAGGAAAGAGAAAGTGTTTCTAGAGAGAGAAAGTATCCTAGAGAGAGAAAGTGCCCTTTTTAGGAGGAAAAATCTAGTAAGATACTTCTTTTACACATGAATGCGCATGATTAGGGAATGACCCACCTATGTGAGGTCATGGAAACCCTAATTATGATATCTAATGGATCCTAATCCTAATGAAGAGTCTTAATGATGGTGTTTCTCTTACATGATGATGTAATGAGTACAATTCACCATAGAGTGAATAGTAAACCCTAAAACACAGAATTTTGAGGGTGAACCCATGTGGAATCTCTAGTTGAGGGTGATTCCATGTGAAACCCTAGTTGAGGGTGATTCCATGTGAAACCCTAGTTGAGGGTGAAACCAAGTGAAACCCTGATTGGGAATGTATTCCTATTTACTGAATTGTTACTATTATCTGTTGAGTTAACCATGCAGGTTGTTATGAGATGATGGTCACACCCAGGTATGGAATACCATGTTATATTCATTGAAGGCATGTCTTATGCTTTATGAATAGTGAACCATCTTGATGCACTGCTAAGTGACATCCTTTGTGATTTATGGGCTGTAAGAGCCATAAATGTTATTAAGGTCATGCTTGACAGATGACTTGAGATGAATATCTGATAATTGTGATAAGTTAGGCCTGTTACATTTTGTATTCTCATATATAGCTGTGTTACTGTATGATGATTGGAATACTGAATGTACCTAACTAATCAAGTGAAATGTAGAGCCCTGATCATTGATCCATCATTGTCAGTTGTCTAAATGATGGTGAAACAGGTCTTCCTAAGGGAACTCCTGGAGCACATACTTTTGAGTATGTGGGGTACATGGATGTGTAGAACCTTACATCCTAGTGTAGGTATTTGATGTAGATTCTTGTAGTCCGTCATACCTTCACTATAAAAGAAAAGGTGAGAGGATGATGTAGATTCTAGTAGTCCATCAGACCCCACCATAAAGTCCTAAAGGTGAGATGTATATCTACACTCCCTTAAAGACACAAATACCGTATCGGTGAAAGATAAACAAGAAATCTTCCGATAGTGAAGAGAGTACAGAATGCCACTGTAACTCTAAAAATAGCGAAGGACCAGAGTACCCTGGTGAGCTATTATAAAGACATCCCGCCAGATGTCAAACAATCAATCCTCTAACTGACTGAGGAAGATGAGGTCATAAGAATCCGGCTCTCTTAATGACCTATGTATGATACTGATGTGACTTCTTAGCGATCAGTTGGAGTATGAGTGGTATGCCTCATCTCCACAGGGCATAATAATGTTTGGAAAAACATAAACAACAGCGTAGTATATCTGTTAGAGTTAATTATGAGTTATTTGATTGATGTTACCTTGAATAGCATAGATGTTCTCATATTTTAATATTGATTGAACTCTTGCTTATCATCAGAACTGCCAGTGAATATCTTGAAGGCTCTTATTGCTTTAGTTATTCCTTGCTTTGCTTATAAAGCCTAGTGGAGAGTTATAACTCTCGCTGGGGCAATTATGTATAATTGTCTCACCCCGTAGACTTCTACTTTTTAGGTGGTCGTCGAAGACGAAGGAACAAGAACTCAGGTGAACAATCCCAGCAACAGCAGCATCAGGAGCAGTAAATATCTCAGGTGGAGATCTAGCCTGCTTCATGGTGTAGTTAGAGTTAAGTCCTATGTGTCCTCTGTACTCTCAGGTCCTGGAGTGTTTTGGAGTATGAATTCTTGAGAGTTTTGGTATCATGTTGTATGTAATTACTCAAGAAGTAATTGTCAGTGATGTAAACAGTTAAATCCTTTTTCTATGGAAAAGGTTTGTGGTTTCAGGCTCTTGTCTCAAAAAGTTTTAAATTCCCGTGATTTTTGTCTTCCGCTGTTTACCGATTGCTTCCGCACATGATTAAATCGGGATTAATTTGTGGTTTGGAGATCGGAGCCCACAATTAAGTGGTATCAGAGCTCCAGGTTCATTCGAGTCTACAGAGGCATAGGACTTAGGAAGTCGAGTCTATCTTTAGTATTCCTTCCTTATCTAATAGAATCTTCTACTCCTCAGGAGAAGAAGATACTTAAGATGTCAGAGCCACATGATGAGAATGTGGAAGAAAGTAGTGCTAGTGCACCTCAAGGTGGTGCAGGAGTACCAGGATTGGAACAGCCTGTACCAGAACAACCTAGAGAGCCACCCCAGTTTGATCCAGATGACATGGGTAACCCAGCAGTCCAGACAATGTTTGGGCAGTTTATGACTGCCATGACACACATAACCGACAGGTTGCCTATGCCTGCACCTAGGGTACCTGCCCAGCCTGAGGGGCAAGGTATCGGGAAGACGTTCGAGCGACTACGTCGTGTCGGAGCTACCGAGTACCATGGGACTGCTGACCCCGCAGATGCTGATCTGTGGTTGACAGAGCTGGAGAAGGCCTTCAGGATCCTCAACATCCCTGAAGCTGCGAAGGTTAGACATGCTGTCTATCTTCTCAAAGGAAGTGCTGGTCACTGGTGGAACATGGAAGAGCAGAAGAGACCTGGGGCAGAGTTCTCATGGGAAGAGTTTCGTCGGGAATTTATCAATAGATATTTTCCCAAGACCTTCCTAGATGAGAAGATCTCTCAGTTTGAGAGACTGAGACAGGGTATTATGAACATTAGCGAATACGAAGCTAAGTTCATGGAGCTGTTGCGATTTTGTCCGCACATGGCTGCCACAGAAGAAGAAAGAATCAGAAGGTTTGAGAAGGGGTTGAATGCTGACATGTCTACCCCAGTGTCTGCCTTAGAGAACCGAGAGAGATTCTCTACCTTCGTTGAGTCAGTCCGAAGGATAGAGAGATCTGTAGTTGAGAAAAGACAAACCCATAAAAGATATCCACAGTTCCAGGGTTCTTCATCTAGGGATTCCAAGAAACCTAGATTCTCTGCACCTAACCCTCCGCCACCCAGATCGAGTTTTCAAACTCAATGGACACCAAGCAGAGGTAGAGGACGAAGTCAACCGCTTCAAGGGACGCACAATTCTGCATCTGTGTCAGTTACTGGACCACCCAGACCACAGCAACAGGAAAAGAGTTGCTACAACTGTGGTAAGGTGGGACACTTGATGAAGGATTGTCGTTCTAGGGCTGTCGGTGTGACACAACAAACCCCGAGACAGAATCGACAGGGATCTCAGAATAGACAACATCAAGGAGCAGCTCGAGGACGTGGACAAGCGTCTCAAGCTGGATCATCAGCACCACCTCAACAGCAGGCTACAGCAAGGTTCTATGCTATGAACCCACCAGAAGCAGTGGTCAATCCACAAGTGGTGACAGGTCAGATGGAACTTTTATATTCTGATATGTCTAAATCTTGTGTAGTATCTGTTCTGATTGACCCGGGTGCTACGCACTCTTTTATCACTCGAAGAGTGATTCGTAACTGCAATATGACAACTAGTCATAGGGCAGATAAGTTGTTGTTGGAGACTCCGTTGAGTGGGTCTGCTGTTCTGCAAGAAGTATGCTCTCCTTGCGTACTTTTCTTTTCTAAGCATCGCATTCAAGTGGATCTCATACCGCTTGATATGCAAGGATTTGATATAATCCTAGGGATGGATAACTTGGAAAAGTATCGAGTTGTCTTGGATTGTGAATCCAAGCTGGCAGTGTTTGCTGATGAAAGCAACACATGGATCTTTCAAGGTGAAAGAAAGATTCTGTCCACCTGTCTTGTATCAGCTATGGTTGCTGATAAGTTGATGAGGCAAGGATGCTACGCATTCTTAGCCCATGTGGTAGATGTTACCAAGGAGAGTTCCAACCCTGCTGAAGTTCTGATAGTCAGGGAATTCGAGGATGTGTTTCCCGAAGAACTTCCTGGTATACCACCACCCCGGGAAATTGATTTTGAGATCAATTTGGTCCCAGATACGAAACCTATAGCCCAGACTCCGTATAGGATGGCGCCTGCTGAGATGGCAGAACTCAAGAAACAGCTTCAAGAGTTACTTGAGAAGGGTTTCATCCGACCGAGTACCTCACCTTGGGGTGCTCCGGTTTTGTTTGTTAAAAAGAAAGATGGATCGATGCGGTTGTGCATTGATTATAGACAACTCAATAAAGTAACGATAAAGAATAAATATCCTTTGCCGAGGATTGATGATCTTTTCGACCAGTTGCGTGGTGCAACAGTCTTTTCTAAGATAGACTTAAGGTCTGGATATCATCAACTCCGCATTAAGGACAGTGACATATCTAAGTCTGCCTTTAGGACAAGATATGGTCACTATGAGTTCACGGTCATGTCGTTTGGACTAACCAATGCACCGGCTGCATTCATGGAACTCATGAATAGAGTCTTTCGACCTTTCCTTGATCAGTGTGTTGTCGTCTTCATAGATGACATACTGATTTATAGTAAGGATGCTCAGCAGCATGAGCAACACCTTCGCCAGACTTTGACCTTGCTAAGAGAGCATAAGCTATACGCTAAGTTTAGTAAGTGTGAGTTTTGGTTATCTGAAGTATCCTTCCTTGGACATGTGGTATCTGCCTCGGGAATTCGTGTTGACCCTGCAAAGATAGAATCTGTTCTGCAGTGGGAACAACCGAAGACACCGACGGAGATTAGAAGTTTCTTGGGGTTAGCTGGTTATTATCGAAGGTTTATTAAAAATTTCAGTTCTATAGCCTTACCTTTGACCAAGTTAACCCAGAAGGATGTTCCTTTTGCTTGGAGTGATAAGTGTCAACAGTCTTTTCAGCTGTTGAAGGAGAGGTTGACAAGTGCACCTGTGCTTGTGTTACCTGAGCAAGGAAAGGAATATATAATCTTTTGTGATGCCTCCAAGAATGGACTTGGATGTGTGTTGATGCAGGATAACCAAGTGATTTCTTTTGCTTCCCGACAGCTTAAGAAACACGAAGAGAATTATCCGACACACGATCTGGAGTTAGCTGCTGTGGTCCATGCTTTGAAAATCTGGAGACATTATCTCTACGGAGAAACTTTCCAGATTTTCACAGACCACAAGAACCTTAAGTACATCTTCACTCAGCATGAGCTTAATATGAGGCAACGTCGCTGGATGGAGTTAATCAAGGACTACGATTGTACGATTGATTACCATCCGGGCAAGGCCAATGTGGTTGCAGATGCCTTGAGTAGGAAATCAGCAACATCAACCATGGATAGGGCACAACTAAGTTCCTTAGTATGCTCTAGAAGAGATATGCTTATCTCTTTAAGGCATGACAATGTGCAGTTGAAGGCATCATTGTTAGCCGGTCTGTTAGCTGAGATGCAGATTAAACCTACCTTAAGAGAGCAGATAAAGGAGGCACAACAAGTAGATGTTTCTGTACAGCAGATTAGATTTGAGTTTGGAAAAGAGAAGCGAGAAGGTTTTCATGAGTCAGATGACCAGGTGGCATGCTATCATGGAAGGATGATAGTGCCAGATGTGGACGACCTGAGGAAGTTAGTCCTGGAAGAAGCTCATTCTTCGATGTATGCTATGCATCCAGGGAGCACCAAGATGTATCGAAACTTGAAAGACATGTATTGGTGGCCTGGGATGAAGAAGGATGTAGCTGAGTTTGTTCTGAGGTGTCCTGTGTGTCAGCAGGTCAAGGCTGAACACCAGAAACCTGCAGGGACAATGCAACCCTTACCCATACCACAGTGGAAGTGGGACCATGTAACCATGGACTTTGTTGTTGGCCTACCCAGGACAAACAAAGGACATGATTCCATTTGGGTAGTTGTTGATAGGTTGACAAAGACAACGCATTTCTTACCTGTCAAAACAACCTATACTGCTGAAAGGTTATCCCAGATATATGTCCAAGAGATAGTGCATTTGCACGGAGTTCCTGTCACTATAGTTTCTGACAGAGGTCCCCAGTTTACAAGTCGCTTTTGGGAACAGTTACACAGAGCCCTAGGCACCAAGTTAAGGTTTAGTACAGCCTTTCATCCTCAAACTGATGGACAGTCAGAAAGGACTATACAGACCTTAGAAGATCTGTTGAGAGCATGTGTTCTCCAGTTTACCGGGAGTTGGGATCTACATCTAAGCTTGATAGAGTTTGCCTATAACAATAGCTATCAACATAGCATTGATATGGCACCATATGAAGCCTTATATGGCAGACGTTGTAGATCACCCTTGTGTTGGTATGAAACTGGTGAGCACCAGTTATTAGGCCCTGATCTTGTGCAGCAAACTACAGAAAAGATTAAAGTTATACAACAACAACTTAAGACTGCACAAGATAGACAGAAATCATATGCTGATAAACGTCGTAGACCCCTAGAATTCCAGGATGGAGACAGAGTGTATCTCAAGGTCTCACCTTGGAAAGGAGTCCTTCGTTTTGGGAAGAAAGGAAAGTTAGCTCCTAGATTTTTGGGACCTTATCCAATTGTTGAAAAAGTTGGAAAGGTGGCCTATAGACTAGAGTTACCTCTAGAGTTGCAGAAGCTGCACCCTGTGTTTCACATTTCCATGTTGAGGAAATGTCATCCAGATACCGAGTCAGTTCTACAACCTATGGAGGTAAAATTGAATGAAGATATAACGTATGAGGAGGGACCAGTGTCAATCCTCGATAACAGAACTAAAAAGTTAAAGAAGAAGGATATAAGCCTTGTAAAAGTCCTCTGGAACCATCGTGGTGTTGAAGAAGCCACTTGGGAACTAGAAGGTGAAATGAGAAGAAAATATCCTGCTCTTTTCTTATAATATGCTTTATCGATTTCGGGGACGAAATCCTTTTGAAGGGGTAAAGAATTTGTAACACCCCTGACCTGGGTTATGACCTAACCCTGGAAGTTTTGCCTAAATATGTAATTAATATACTTGTGAACACTCCCTGGCATGTAATTAAGTTCCTCAGGAACATTTACTTTCAATTTTGCTCCTTTTTGTATAAAGTTGTAGCATTGTGTTGTATGCAGGGACCTATGTGCAAATTACCCAGTTTAAGGGTTGAACTTGCAAAATTCACAAGATAAGATGTTCCTTTGATGTTGAAACATCATGTGAATGGTTATGGTAAAGTTTGAGGGATTTCCCAAGCTTGAGCACCAAGGTGCAGCTGTGGAAGCAATTCCCATGCTTAGAAACCCTAATTTGGGGTAAAGTGCAATTTACCCAGATTGAGGGGTCCAACTTGTAATTTCACCATCTAGAACATCTTTTATGACTCTTGTCATCATTTAGAATAAAAATGATGAAAGGGATACATCATTTAATAATTAAATGAGAAAAATGATCTTTGTGATAGAAATCACCTAAAATGGGTACAAAACCTTTACATGAATGTACCCTAGTTGAAGGTTGGATTCCTATACCCTTAGATCTTGAGTTTTCTTAAGAATTGCTTAAGAATTTGATGGGCTTGGGCGTGCTCTTGAGCAAGGAGGGACCTAGATGTGAATTTTTGGTTTTGAAAGGTCCTTGTGGTAAGAAATAGGCTTAAGCTATAAAAAGGCTTTTCCTTTGCAAATGAGCAAACGATCTTTCCCTGTTCCATTCACTTCCTTTCTTTCCCAAACGGCCAAGCCTTGCTCTGGAGCTCAGGAGAAACGACCAAGGGTGCAAGGTAGGTTTGGATTCCCCTTCTTGCCCAATTCTATGGTTAGAACTCGGATTCAAGGGCAAATTCATGGCTAGCTTACTTAACTCTATCTTTTTAGCCATCTTTCCTCAATCTTCCTTGGAGAAGTCACCTTGGCCGACCAGTAGAGCTTCTTGGAAACCATTGAAAGCTTGGACCTCGAAAGCTTGGAGCTCAAGGAGCAAGCTTTAGTCGGGTTTTATAACTCTAAACTTGATGCTTCGATTATACATCTTTTCTATGCATATAGTTGATAGATCTTCTTCTTCCCTATCTTCCCTTGCATCCTTGCAAGCAAAATCGTGAAGAACTGCTACTGTTCTTAAGGTGGAAGATAAGGGCGTTAATTACTATGCTTATCCACGGATTTTCACTTTATCAAACGACCTCCACCTATTGCTCAAAACGGTTTCAAACCGTTTGGTGGGCAAACGGTTTCAGGGTCGTTTGAGGGCAAACGGTCTTCAAGACCGTTTGGTCCCGTTGACCAAGTGAAGACCGTTTGGGAATCTTGTTCATAATTATGTAGGTTAGTCACCCACAAAATTTTAGAGGTTAACTCCAAAGGAATCGTGAGATATGAGCAAATCAATTAGCAAAACGAATTGAATTAAATTCTGATTTGCAATCTGTTTAATTTGCCCTTTTTGGGTAAACGGTCTTAAGACCGTTTAAGATGGTTGACTAAACGTTGACCGTTTGGTATTACTGTTCATAATGATGTTAATTAACGACTCACCAAATTTTATGGATTAATTCCAAACGAGTCATGAGTTGAAGGATGATTAATAGGGCAAACCCTAATTCAAATTAGTGCTGAATCTCCAATGAGTTAAGTTGAGATTTTGGGTTGATTAGCCCAAACGGTTTCAAGACCGTTTGGGAATCACCCAAACGGTCTCAAGACCGTTTGGGGGTCACCCCAAGACCGTTTGGAGGTCTGGGGTCAAGTATAGTTGATCAATTGAAGGTCCAAAGGCACCAAATCATATTGCAATTAAGTATTGATGTGATGATCAACTCAATAGATCAAACCTTGATGAATTTTCACTAGAGTCCAAAGGATGGATGGGCAAACGGTCTCAAGACCGTTTGGAACTCATCCAAACGGTCTCAAGACCGTTTGGTGTCAACCCAAGACCGTTTGGAGGTCTAGGGTTAAGGTAATTTGACCAATTGAGGCCCAATCACAATGGGTTATTGAAACAATCAAATTGCTGTTTTCTAAATATAGATCTTGTTGTGTTTTGGGTTGAAGGACCCAAACGGTCTCAAGACCGTTTGAGGATTCCTCCAAACGGTCTCAAGACCGTTTGGGCACAACCCAAGACCGTTTGAAGGTCTAGGGTTGAGTAAATCTAATGGTTTGAAGGTCCAATTGTAGGAAATTGATGCATTGTTGAAAAAGTGCTGATTTTGACCTAATTGGACTTCAACCTGAGTCAAAACGTTTTGGATCTTGGTCAAACTCTGGGCAAACGGTCTCAAGACCGTTTGGATGATGTCCAAACGACCTCAAGACCGTTTGGGCCAAGTTTGAGCCCAATTGGAGGTCAATTGATAGGTTCAACCTTGAATTGATTCACACTATTGAACATTGATGACCAATCAACTTGAAACCCTATTTGAGAATGATTAAACCCTAATTGGTTTGCAATTGAGGGTCAATTGGATGTCTAAGTGGCTAAAGCTAACCCTAATTGACTCAATTTATAAGTGGTTAGCATAGGTTTAGCCAATTGAGGGCTTCAACACATGTATCTATATACTTTGGTGACCATTGAACCCCTTTGGAGGTCCAAACGGTTTGAGCCCATTTGGGCCAAACGGTCTCAAGACCGTTTGGACCCAAACGGTCTCAAGACCGTTTGAGACCAAACGGTCTCAAGACCGTTTGGGGCCAAACGGTCTCAAGACCGTTTGGGCTCAAACGACCTCAAGACCGTTTGGGCTCAAACGACCTCAAGGTCGATTGGTCCAAACGACCTCAAACCGTTTGAGGGTCCAAACGGTTTGGAAGTCAAACCTCCCAGACGGTCCTCACCTCCAAACGGTCTCAAGACCGTTTGAGACCAAACGGTCTCCAGACCGTTTGAGGATCAAACGGTCTCAAGACCGTTTGGATGGTTGAGATCGTTTGAAGATTGGAAACCACTTGGAGATTTGTGGAGATTTGTGCCTAACCATTTGAAGGTGTAAATGGCTTAATGATGATTCAATCTAAACCCTAATGGTAACCTAGGTCATTAAGGGACTATGTGATTAGTGGGTTAACCCATGATGGTGATCATGTGGCAAATTACCAAAATACCCTTGAAGGGTCTAAAGGGGGTAAAACCCTAATCTAATTAAACCCTAATCACATGATGTTGATTCCTTGGCTCATATCAGTCAATGGAGACTTGTCTCAACCTAATCTAGAGTGGTGTTGCCACCATCTACTAGAGAGAGGAAAGAGAAAGTGTTTCTAGAGAGAGAAAGTATCCTAGAGAGAGAAAGTGCCCTTTTTAGGAGGAAAAATCTAGTAAGATACTTCTTTTACACATGAATGTGCATGATTAGGGAATGACCCACCTATGTGAGGTCATGGAAACCCTAATTATGATATCTAATGGATCCTAATCCTAATGAAGAGTCTTAATGATGGTGTTTCTCTTACATGATGATGTAATGAGTACAATTCACCATAGAGTGAATAGTAAACCCTAAAACACAGAATTTTGAGGGTGAACCCATGTGGAATCTCTAGTTGAGGGTGATTCCATGTGAAACCCTAGTTGAGGGTGATTCCATGTGAAACCCTAGTTGAGGGTGAAACCAAGTGAAACCCTGATTGGGAATGTATTCCTATTTACTGAATTGTTACTATTATCTGTTGAGTTAACCATGCAGGTTGTTATGAGATGATGGTCACACCCAGGTATGGAATACCATGTTATATTCATTGAAGGCATGTCTTATGCTTTATGAATAGTGAACCATCTTGATGCACTGCTAAGTGACATCCTTTGTGATTTATGGGCTGTAAGAGCCATAAATGTTATTAAGGTCATGCTTGACAGATGACCTGAGATGAATATCTGATAATTGTGATAAGTTAGGCCTGTTACATTTTGTATTCTCATATATAGCTGTGTTACTGTATGATGATTGGAATACTGAATGTACCTAACTAATCAAGTGAAATGTAGAGCCCTGATCATAGATCCATCATTGTCAGTTGTCTAAATGATGGTGAAACAGGTCTTCCTAAGGGAACTCCTGGAGCACATACTTTTGAGTATGTGGGGTACATGGATGTGTAGAACCTTACATCCTAGTGTAGGTATTTGATGTAGATTCTTGTAGTCCGTCATACCTTCACTATAAAAGAAAAGGTGAGAGGATGATGTAGATTCTAGTAGTCCATCAGACCCCACCATAAAGTCCTAAAGGTGAGATGTATATCTACACTCCCTTAAAGACACAAATACCGTATCGGTGAAAGATAAACAAGAAATCTTCCGATAGTGAAGAGAGTACAGAATGCCACTGTAACTCTAAAAATAGCGAAGGACCAGAGTACCCTGGTGAGCTATTATAAAGACATCCCGCCAGATGTCAAACAATCAATCCTCTAACTGACTGAGGAAGATGAGGTCATAAGAATCCGGCTCTCTTAATGACCTATGTATGATACTGATGTGACTTCTTAGCGATCAGTTGGAGTATGAGTGGTATGCCTCATCTCCACAGGGCATAATAATGTTTGGAAAAACATAAACAACAGCGTAGTATATCTGTTAGAGTTAATTATGAGTTATTTGATTGATGTTACCTTGAATAGCATAGATGTTCTCATATTTTAATATTGATTGAACTCTTGCTTATCATCAGAACTGCCAGTGAATATCTTGAAGGCTCTTATTGCTTTAGTTATTCCTTGCTTTGCTTATAAAGCCTAGTGGAGAGTTATAACTCTCGCTGGGGCAATTATGTATAATTGTCTCACCCCGTAGACTTCTACTTTTTAGGTGGTCGTCGAAGACGAAGGAACAAGAACTCAGGTGAACAATCCCAGCAACAGCAGCATCAGGAGCAGTAAATATCTCAGGTGGAGATCTAGCCTGCTTCATGGTGTAGTTAGAGTTAAGTCCTATGTGTCCTCTGTACTCTCAGGTCCTGGAGTGTTTTGGAGTATGAATTCTTGAGAGTTTTGGTATCATGTTGTATGTAATTACTCAAGAAGTAATTGTCAGTGATGTAAACAGTTAAATCCTTTTTCTATGGAAAAGGTTTGTGGTTTCAGGCTCTTGTCTCAAAAAGTTTTAAATTCCCGTGATTTTTGTCTTCCGCTGTTTACCGATTGCTTCCGCACATGATTAAATCGGGATTAATTCGTGGTTTGGAGATCGGAGCCCACAATATCATTCCATACACATGTACTATGTTTGTATCATCATCTCATGATTTAGACAAACCTAATAGATGGAATTACCTTTTACATTATCAAATTAGGTATCTAATGCCCCCTTACAATAACCATATGATTGGTTCTCTAGTCATACATACCAAAAAAATTTTGATCAGGAAAACATGTAGAATTTGAATAGAATACTTTTAGAGTCCAATTATGCTTTTGGTTCAAAAAGTACCATGGATACTTTATTAATAAGTGATAAATATATGGACACCCTAGATTTGGATATTAAAGTATGGAATACCTTAATTTCTTTTAGTTCATGTTATAATATGATATTGTATAATACAATGGGAATTAAAGATAATGATCATAATTATGATGAATAATTACGGTTTCTAAAGTTAATAATAATAAATATGATTAATTAGGGTTTTGATACCAAAGATCATAACATTCCATGATATTAATGCACATAATGTAATGTAGGTCTTCATAATGAAAGGATCTGATAGATATTGTAATTAGGGTTTCACCTGATGTTTAATATGCAATGGAATTGGGGTTGGTACCGCTATCCCTTATCCAAACTCGAGAAGACCATAAACCCTAGATTAGGACCAGAGTAGGGTTTAATCAGAATATTGTTGTGGTGACACTTTAAGATATACATACATGAAGATTATTTTTTTATTTCTTGGATCCATCTTTGATAGCTTGATAAGACAATATTCTTCAAGTAATTCAAGTATGATTGCATGGTCTATATGGTTCAACATTGAGGTACGTGGTTATAATTATGACTACTCACAATATCGATTGTCGAGGTTTTCTGAGGATTTCTCGAGGGTTGATGAAGTGAATAGTTGTTTGTTTATTTATATTATGTTCAATTATAATGCTACTATGAGTATCACATAAAGTACGGTATCATATTCTTATCCCTATGATAACATGTATCGAGAGGTGATGCACATGAGCCCTGGAAGGGACACTGATTACACCCAAGATATCATATCAAGTATGGTTTAGAAAATGTAATGAAATTCCCAACTCTTGTATGCAAGTAATTGATTGATTATATATTGTTATATTAGTTACACACGTTTGTATGCATCCAACGTACACAATATAGCAATATAAAAATCTCCATTTTGATTAGTCTAAGAGTTAGGTAACTACAATATATGGAGATATCAAGACAGGAAGAGTCATATGAACTCGACCAAAGGCATTAAAGCTATGTAAAGGAGGATTAATTAGACACTTATTCTCATATGTATTAGTCCCATGCTGGAAATTCATGTAACTCCTTATAGGAGCATCATTACTTACCTTGTAAACAATATGTGTGAAATAATGGAAATTGGTTGCTATTGTTTGTTCTTTGTTAAATATGGATATTGGGAATTCTACGTTATGGATCTCAACTTTAAGGTTCTTTCTTAATTGGGTACAATATTAATTTTTGTTAAGTTTCATTTTATCATCTTACAAGTTATCTGTTATGAGAATGGAAATGATTATTCTGAGTGAGGAATTATATACAATATTTACTGAGATATATATTTACCTTTAGTTGTTTTACTAGTAAATGCACGTGATTTGCACGTGAATCTTATTATATTAAAAATACGAGTCTCATGATAAATAAGTATAAACACATATAAATATTATTTAGTGATTGGGTTTTTACTTTATTCTTTGTTTCTAACCATCATATAATCAAAAAATATCTTCTTAACCACATTCCTACAATCTATGGTCTATTAAACTATATACATTTCATTATTTCCATATCAATTTTTGATTCTATCATATGATTTGGCAAACTCTTGGTTTTCTTTGGTACACCCTAAACGATGCAATCCTTCCAACATATTTGACATTTATTCAAGTATGAAACCTTTTTATTGTACTAATTTGACATTTCTTATTGTAGTTCATTTACAGCCCTTCAAGTTAGATTATATTTAACTTTCATATTCATGGAGTAATATATTTTTTTGGTAAACTATTTAAAAATATTTTTGTGACTAACTAAACTAAGAATCTTAAATTGAATAAAACATGTATATGAATACATAAAAACATTTCCCAAGACAGTATATTACAATTTTCATAATAGCTCAAAAGTAATAAGTAATATCTAAAAGAAATACATTTGTTATATACTAAGTATATATTACTAACTTTAACTCTTATGGATATTCTTTTGTGAAAGTGATGCATGTGATAATCAAATGGCATGTTTTGTCTGAAGAGCTGGAGATTATCTACACTATTAGAACAATTGAAAAGTTATACAAATTCAAATAATGCCCTACAAATTTATAAATTGTATGATGTATTTTCTCTCTTTTGTGCTATATATTAATAATAAATATCATCACATCATTATTTTATTCTTGCATATTATCCTTTAGCTCTCATTTTATATTTTTATTCATCTATTATAGATCTATCTCAATGAATCTTACATGTTCATACTTTTCCTTGGTCTTATTTGAATTTGTGTTGAAATTTTAATTGTCTTTCATCTAAGGTAGTTTTCAAAATATAGCTTAGTGATTAATTAAAAAAAATTGTGTAAACAAATTCTATTTTTTGTTTTCTCATTTCCATATTATTCAAGGCCTATAATGGGAAAATGAGTTCAATTGTAGTGTTCCATGTGTATTGTCTGCGTATTTAATAGTTTTTTAGTAGAAAATGTTTATTAATGTAAAAATAGCATGATGGGAAGTGTTAAAGAGAAAATATCATATATCACCTATTTTTTCTATTGTGAGTCTTATTAGTTGTTAATTTAATTTAGTTAAAAAGTACTCCTTGTGTGGCTAACTAACATTTACATTAGATAACTTTAACTATATAAATATAATGGAATTAACATTAATAAAAAGATGTAGGACGTAGATATTATAATATTGTTGGCAACATTTGATGTTACTGCTCATATTATAAACCATAAAATGTGCTTCATCTCTTATGGTTTGTGTATAGAAAGCAAAGTAACAAAAATAACATTTACAATGTATAAAACAAATTTCCATTTTGATTGGGTATGGGTTGAAAAAAATATAGTGATTTATTATATGTTATATACTTATAAAATATATTGACAAAAAACAAAATATTATTTAAATGGTAGATCAAACTTTGACCAATTTTAACATAAAACCATAGATGATATCTTCAAATTTTCATATTAGTTTTTATCTTTATAATTATATGAAGGCATATCAGATTTAGTGGAATAAGAAACTTTGTAACTATATTACTAAGTTCTGAAAAAACAAATAGTATGGATAGACTAACCATTACTGGTTTTACCTAAGTTGACATGATTATTTGTTATCCATTTTTGTAGAAAACTTCTTCTATATGGAGGCTTGTGTAAAAAATGTTGAGGAACTTCATATGTGTGTTTTTCTTTTATCTTTTAAAATATTTCTTATTTAGGGTGATTTTGGCATAATTCATTTTTCAGTCATGTACATTCCAACCTTTCCTAATATGTCCACATAATATATTATGAAATCATCAATGATCATATGTATAGTTTAATATGAAGTGTTCAAACAAACATTTTCCTACAATGAATAATATGTCACTTGCATGTTATATGTTACCATGAAATTTTTAAGTATAACACAATTTACCTATTCTTCTAATTTAAAATGTCTTACAATCCATAAAAAGTAATACAAATTGTAGCTAAAAAGTTATCTTACAATTTGTTACTCATTGTGTATTGTAACATCTCAACAACAATATATTAATGTTTTCCATTGATGTTAATGAAATTCATAAATGTTGTCGTTGTCTTGAAATTCATAGTCACAATGTCTAAATATGCAATGATTTTCCTTTTTGAACAAGCAAAGGAATAAATAATTTAGTATCATTCTTTTATTTTTGTCACCAACTTTCGAACTAAAAATCATGATAGTCAAACCATTCTTTAAAAGATATATTGGTGGCATATATCAAATTCCATTTAGTATGGTGTTATCTTCGTGAAAAAAAATTAACATCATGGGATGAGAATAAACTATATCAAACTTAGATTTATGATCATGAATGCACTTGATGAAAGTAGTTTGACTATAGATTTATTAAAGGTGATTCATATTAGATGGATAGTTTAATTTGTAGCTTCCTAGATCACATTGTCCCATGTTGCATAAATAAAAAAGTCTCATCAAGTTATATGATACAAAAAGTTTCTTTTTACAATGCGGTCAAGATTTAATTAGTGGTCAAAATGTAAGCGGACAAAAAAATAGTGCAAAGGAAAGGCGCTACAACTTCATTTAAAGGAAAAAACACGAAGCTTTTTTGACGGGTGCCCTCCCATGTCTACCATGGGTTCTATAAGCTAACCATAAATAAATTTGTGATTATAAATCACAATGCAAAACATCTTTTGCCACAAAACAAGATATGTGAAACACATCATCTTAGAAAGTTGGCAATCCACTCTTAAACAAATTTATTGTCAAGTTTGAAAAAATATTTGTTGGTGTCACACGCCTTCCTAAGAGGCCACATACAAGGCATAGAAATGGGTCGTTATGAGCCCCAAATCTAGGGACGGAAATAAGAAATAGTTGCCTCTGTATTAACTTGAATATTTTTGCGCATGTCCCACTTTTTAACGTCTACGGGACTCCCCACCACTTCGTTCCTAAAGTTATCCTTCAATTGTCACGAAAAATGAACAATGACGACTCTGTGAGAGATGTAAGAATTCATGCAGAAGCCCTTTAAGCTTAAGAAAACACCACATGAGATACAACCCTAGCTTTCACGATAAAAGCGACAACGGCCTCCCAGTCGACAGACCAAAACGACAAACAAACAACCAATGAGAGAACTGAGTTTGTGAAGAAGACCACAAAATTCTACTACGCAACTATACAAAGATTACATGGATTGTTGCTCTCTCACAATCTCGTACCCACAATAGAATTATGTACCTTACTCTCACTCTCTTCCTTCTTAGTTGTCTATATGTCTTCCCCTATATTGGCACACACAATATTTGGCGTTATTCTGCACACGATGTTGTCTTACGTTGGCACAACTAAAGTTACCACACATTGGAACCCCATACATTGGTGCTCCGTATCCAACATTGTCTACCCTAATTTATAGGAAGGGACTCCCAGTATAGACAATACAAGAGGATACGACAGTTCTATAAAGATTAGGAAATGACAATACAAAAGGATAAGTGTGACGTCCCCAGATTTTCTAAAATTTAATCTGATGTGTGACATCCAAATTTAAACCCTCACCTCAGCGAGAATCTCAATTTAAACACCCCACACTAGGCTAAGAAGAAGAAAATTAGAGGAAGTCATAAGGAAAACAACGGTAGCACATGCACATGAATAATAATAAAATCATACAACACATGTTCACCATTCAATATATAATTAAAACATGAATTATTACAACTTTTGATATTACATATTGAACAACAAACTTCTACATGTACAGGTACTACCACTCAATTACAAGATCTTAAGACAATAGGTCCACCTGTACATCAGCTCGCCACACAACTCCCAACTATCTTGGATCTTCAAGAGCATAACCACAACCTAAACAAAAGATTACATGTGGTACACATCAGCACAATATTCAAGAATATTGTACTGAGTATGCCTACGTGTCTTTTATATACCTCTCATCATATCTTGGCAATAAGATAAAACTAATACTTGGCAGTTATAAAGACATATAAGAAAAAAAAACATATACTTGCACAAAGATGTTCATTAACAAAAGAGAACACATATTTTAAGCACATTTCCATCATACATCTCATGCATCTGACACCAAGTGGCTTTGACGTCTTTAGGCCTTATGATCTACCACCAAGTGGATTGTGATCATTATACAAACATCATATGATCTACCACCAAGTGGTTTATGATCATTATGCATGCGCTCTACCACCGAGTGGTTTATGAGCTATCTCATGATGGAACATATATATTGTGTTTGCAGGTGTTCATAGCCATAAGTATGGAAATTCAAGCAACATATCATACAAGACAATCATTTCAATCAATACTATATGCCAAGTCTTTACTACCATATAACACAAGCATAATGTATAATAAGCCAAGCACGAGGTAATGGCGTACCTTCAAAATAGACAACCTAACCATCATATTCATGATGTCATCTATATCCTTGTCAACCCTGATTAAGAGAAGATCACATACTATCATCAGGTTCTCATCATCTCAACCCTAGATATGTCCATTTTAGGGTTTACATAACTCATTATGATATTCTCATGATTACTTGTATTCTTGCCTTATATTTATCTTACTGATGTCAAATTCTAGATTATAGTTCATCAACTAGATATACTCATGTGTCACATTATTATGTGGACATATTTAACATTATGTTACTTTCATATAACATAGATTTTATGTATCATCGTAATTTCATAATTAAATCTGAGGTTTCATATACCGATATGAGCTTACTCTATAATTTCATCAATTATTCAACATGTATATATTTATTCCATTTTATCTTTAGGGTTATAATCCCTAATTAGCCATATTGATAAAATTACATTATTTCTTGCATCAAAACATAATTATTGACTTTTTATGGTTTACAAACATGATTTAGGATTTACTAACATAATATCACAATTTCAGACAATCATTTGATATTTATTATCAATAAAATAAGTATTACACATCTTTCATGATATCATTATTGTTAATGCATCAAAATCCTAATATTATTATTATAATGTGTTCCACACATTTTTCTGAGGATTTTGGTACCTTACTTGTATTTTTCTGATAATCCTGCTATTTACTACGAATTATCTAAGAACTGGATATTTACTGATGGTTTACCTTTTTGGGCCAATCGAAATATACCACGTGTCCGTGAGGGGGCATTGCTCCAGGCTTCCTGGGCCTTATTGAGCCGTCTGGTTCACCGATTGGTCTAGCTGGTTCGCTAGCTCGGACCCGGTCTGGTCCCTTTCTCATTCTCGTCTCTCGCGTGCGCATCACCCAGACTCCGCAGCGGGACTATGCTCTCCGCAAGTCACAGACGATGCCGCTGGGCTGGGATGGCTCCAGCGTGCGATCGGCAGCCCTGTGCTTCACTCCTGAATCTGCTAACACCTCCAAGACCTTCACTTGGTTCTTCCTCATGCCGCCGGCCTGGTTCCTAGCTTTTACTGGACCTGGAGCGTAAAACGCCAACGCCACCGCCGCCGCAGGTGTCTGCCCCTGCGTGGCTCCATCTTGTGGCTCGAGGAACTCGCCATCGATCTCATCTCCTTTCTATGGATCGCAGAGACGCCACAATAGCTCGCAATCCACGACAACAAAACCTCCCGATCACCCCCTGTGGCTGCTTGGAAGTCATGCGGCGCCTCTGTGATGCCACCACAGTAGGCTCACCGTTGCTACGAGGCTAATCTCCAGCGTGTGAGTGAT
This sequence comes from Alisma plantago-aquatica, assembly GCA_963693085.1. Lineage (NCBI taxonomy): Eukaryota > Viridiplantae > Streptophyta > Magnoliopsida > Alismatales > Alismataceae > Alisma > Alisma plantago-aquatica. The sequence continues at coordinate 859,209,488 of OY856413.1, forward strand.
GGCATAAGGATGGTCCTCATCAACTACCTAGGAGATCATCGGGTTTGATGACTCCAAAAGGACATCCACAGCTTCAGATGATTTCCCAGCTTTGCCTCTAAAGCTCTTCCTACCTAAGCTCAGCATGGCTGTTGCCGCAGACGACAATTGTGGCAGAAGGAAGGGATTTCCTCATCCCTACACCCAAACCTCCTCCTTGTTCTCCCAGAATCATCTCGGTGGCATCCTAGATTTGAAGAGTCCCCCAAATATTGTGGTAATGAGGGAAACACTCATGCCTTACTACTACTTCTTCTCCGGTTAGGTCAGGCTCGCCGACTAGGAGTATAGCAGGTGGAGGGGATAATTGGGTAGTTCTACAGATTCGTCCACCATCAAGGAGACTCTATCTCTGACTTCCTTCTCCCACCTCTGCTTTGTAAAAAAAATGGGTGAACAGACCTGCGGTAATGGCAGCCCATTACCCGCTACACCTCACCATAAACCACGAGGGAGATGTCAAAAAGATCGTGGTTATGCGTTCAAGTTAACAGTCAGCATGCTCTCACTCATTCAAGCCACGACCACCAAAAACCACAACGTGGGTGGTCGTTGCTGGGATCGTGGCTATAACTGCAAGGATGAAAACCCAAACTTAGTTGTTGACTCCTTATGTGCGGCTGGGGTAGTGCCTCCATAGTGGAATCTATGGATCTACCTCTGTGCCAAACACATCGTGCTTCTAGTGAAAAGCCTAGTAGCTTAATCCCATCAACAAGGGCAGTGTGACATTCTCAAGTGCGAGGATTTAGATCAACTATCATCTTGCAATCAAAATAATTCACCAACTTAATCTCAAATTACTTTTATTAAGAATATCTTTTAGCCATAAAACATACATCGAAGCTTCCTTTCCATTCAAGGTCCTCTATATACAAAATTTAAACCCAAAACACAACTATTATACATGCCAAATAAATACCTCAAAATTAGACTCTATCACATCCTACACACCTTAAAAGAAATTGTCCTCGAAATTATGTCAAAAATTCAGTCTTTCACATCATATACATCTTAAAAGAAATTGTGTCCTCAAAATTAAGTCATTCCTTACTCCAAGGAACTTGATGAAATGTTTGATATGTTAGGGTTGCATCCTTATCTTTACCCATGCATTAAGGTTCCCACATCATATTACCATGTTCTAAAGGAGTTAACTAAGATTAACTCATACATCAAGGTGTCATCAACATTTTATTGAGCTCATTGTTAGAACATGTTCATCATTAACATATGCCATTTAGGAGGGAGTTAACTACAATTAACTTGCGTTATCCATCTAGATCATATCAAGGTGTCATATTTGTTAAGTTTTGCTAACTGTCAAACTATATTTTTCATCTTTATAGAGCACTAAGATTAACAACTCATATAACATGTTTCATTCATATGATCTTATTTCATTGCTCATAATAAATTGCTACATTTACTAGTGATTTCATCACAAGATTAACCAACAATATCACATTCTCATTATTATTTATGTATGTGGTTAACCATTTATGTATTGATATCTATTAAACTAACTCTAAGTTTCCATCATATCATGTCTATATATCACATCTCGAGATTAGATCACATCCTTACATATATTACATCATGGTTATACTAAACAAACTTATGTGAGTGGCTAATCAAACATATATCAAAACTTTATCTAGTCCAATTGAGGTTCTCCTAACCCATACCAGAGGGTAATACCATGCTCAGTCTCTCTGAGTTAACTCAACTCTATGAGTATCTCATATGTACAAACTATATCTTCCCTATAAGTCTAGGGTTCTCAGGTATACCTCATTGGCACTAGAGATAGCCTTACAAGCTCTAGCCACATAAGCATAACCAAAACATGATATGGCATACTCTTCATAGATCTCTAACCATGAAACATCTTACCCAAAGCTCTCTCATATACACCACTAGATTCCTATGTGGGAAACCACCAATCCGAGCATGAGGCTTCACAGAAACTAACATAACTACCTCCTCTAGGGTCTTGGGCTCTCTCCCTCACCCAGATGCCAGGCACTCATATTCATTTCCACTTGCACACATGTATCGAGCCTCTCTCTATCTCTAGGATTTCATCTTCCCAAGGACATCTAGGGTTCAAAAAACTATAAAAATCATGCATAAAGCAACTCAACTCAATCACTCAGAAGTATTCTACTTTAGGATATATCATATCACATATTTCTCATCATCTCATATCTTGGAGTTTAGGTTCTCTAACCTTATCCCAATGGGTCTCACTCTCTCTGGAGTTAACCCTATAACTGGTCCCAACAATAGAGGTCCTCCTTTGTAAAAGAGCTTGAGGCTCATGGTGACTCACAACCTTATCTTAACTTAGCTTATCTTATCTCATAAAAGCCTAGTTACTTGCATCATTAAAACTTATCTCAAATCCTCAAAACCAAACTTGAGTCCTCAAAGACAAACATAGGTCATCATAAACCATCTTATATCATCTATATAAGACTTACATCAAAGCTTATTTCGTCTATTCCATCTATCATATATATTCCAACAAGGCTCTAGACATCTAATCTAGAACTACTCTCTCTTCTAGACTGATGTCATTCATTTTCACTTAGGTTGCATGACCATCTCCTACTCGTACATGTGTGGGGACACATTTTGTAATACATATACATATTAAAATATTCTATAGTTTTTCTCTGATAAAACAAGCGTCAGAAAAAACTATCACGGTTCAATCCGGTTGGAATCCAAAACCAAATCATGAAAACGAGTGTCCCACACATAGTAGAGAGTAAAGTGTCATGAAAACTAAGGAAAGGGGTGAGAACATGGTGTAGACTAGTGTAGCTACTCTAGACAATGAGCTCCATATGTCTAGGGTTTCTCTTCCCTTGATGCACATCATTTTCAAATAGTGTGACGTCCCATACCGCTGCACTACGAGGAAAGAACGACATCTAAGGACCTGCTATACAATAATCACCAGTCTAGACTTATTTCTCTGACATCTAGGAGCTAACCTAGAGGCTAGGTCAGATCTAGTGTCTAAAAGAAGACTAATATAATCCTAAAAGATTATTAAGTTCAAGGTTCTTTAGTTTTGAGTTACATAATGAGAAAATACTAGGCTTAGCTATTGTTCATGCTCTGATATCACCTGTGACGTCCCCAGATTTTCTAAAACTTAATCTGATGTGTGACGTCCAAATTGAAACCCTCACCTCAGTGAGAATCACTATTTAAACACCCCACACTAGGCTAAGAACAAGAAAATTAGAGGAAGTCAGAAGGAAAACAACAGTAGCACATGCACATGAACAATAATAAAACCACACAACACATGTTCACCATTCAACATATAATTACAACATGAATTGTTACAACATTTGATATTACATATTGAACATCAAACTTCTACATGTACATGTACTACCACTAAACTACAGGATCTTAAGACAATAGGTCCACCTGTACATCAGCTCGCCACACAACTCCCAACTATCCTGGATCTTCAAGAGCATAACCACAACCTAAACAAAAGATTACATGTGGTACACGTCAGCACAATATTCAAGAATATTGTACTGAGTACGCCTACGTGTCTTTTATATACCTCTCATCATATCTTGGCAATAAGATAAAACTAATACTTGACATTTATAAAGACATATAAGAAAAAAATATATACTTGCACAAAGTTGTTCATTAACAAAAGAGAACACATATTTTAAGCACATTTCTATCATACATCTCATGCGTCTGCCACCAAGTGGCTTTGACGTCTTTAGGCCTTATGATCTACCACCAAGTGGTTTGTGATCATTATACAAACATCATATGATCTACCACCAAGTGGTTTGTGATCATTATGCATGTACTCTACCACCAAGTGGTTTATGAGATATCTTATGATGGAACATCTATATTGTGTTTGCAGGTGTTCATAGCCATAACTATGGAAATTCAAGCAACATATCATACAAGACAATCATTTCAATCAATACCATATGACAAGTCTTTACTACCATATAACACAAGCATAATGTATAATAAGCCAAGCAAGAGGTAATGGTGTACCTTCTAAAGAGACAACTAACCATCATGTTCCTGATGTCATCTATATCCTTGTCAACCCTAATTAAGAGAAGATCACATACTATCATTAGGTTCTCATCATCTCAACCCTAGATATGTCCACTTTAGGGTTTACTTAACTCATTATGATATTCTCATGATTACTTGTATTCTTTTCTTATATTTATCTTACTGATGTCATATTCTAGATTATAGTTCATCAACTAGATATACTCATGTGTCACATTATTATGTGGACATATTTAACATTATGTCACTTTCATATAACATAGATTTTGTGTATCATCGTAATTTCATAATTAAATCTAAGGTTTCATATACTGATATGAGCTTACTCTGTAATTTAATCAATGATTGAGCATGTATATATTTATTGCATTTTATCTTTAGGGTTATAATCCCTAATTAACCATATGGATAAAATTACATTATTTTTTGAATCAAAAACATAATCACTGACTTTCTATGGTTTACAAACATGATTTAGGATTTACTGGCGTAATATCACAATTTTAGGCTATCATTTGATATTTATTATCAATAAAACAAGTATTACACATCTTACATGATATCACTGTTATTAATGCATAAAAAGCTAATATTTTTATTCTACTGTGTTCCACACATTTTTCTGAGGATTTTGGTACCTTACTTGTATTTTTATGATAATCGTGCTATTTACTATGAATTATCTAAGAACTAGATATTTACTAAATGGTTTACCTTTTTGGGCCAACCGAAATATACCACGTGTCCGTGAGGGGGCATTGCTCCAGGCTTCCTGGGCCTTATTGAGTCGTCTAGTTCAGCGATTGGTCTAGCTGGTTCGTTAGCTCAGACCTGGTCTGGTCCCTTTCTCATTGTCGTCTCTCGCGTGCACATCACCCAGACTCCGTAGCAGGACTATGCTCTCCGCAAGTCATAGATGTCGCTACTAGTCTAGGATGGCTCCAACGTGCGATCGACAACCCTGTACTTCACTCCTAAATCTGCTAACACCTCCAAGACCTTCACTTGGTTCTTCCTCATGCCGTCGGCCTGGTTCCTAGCTTGTACTGGACCTGGAGCGTAAAATGCCAACGCCACCACCGCCGTAGGTGTCTGCCCCTACGTGGCTCCATCTTATGGCTCGAGGAACTCACCGTTGATCTCATCTCCTTTCTCCAGATCGCAAAGACACCACAATAGCTCACAATCCATGACCACAAAACCTCCCAATCACCCCCTGTTCCTGCTTGGAAGTCCTCCGGTGCCTCTATGATGCCACCACAGTAGGCTCACTGTTGCTATGAGGCTAATCTCCAGCGTGTGAGTGATGGCACAAGGATTGTCCTCATCAACTACCTAGGAGATCATCGGGTTCGATGACTCCAAAAGGACATCCACAACTTCAGATGATTTCCTAGCTTTTCCTCTAAAGCTCTTCCTACCTAAGCTCGGCATGGCTGTTGTCGCAGACGACCATTGTGGCAGAAGGAAGGGATTTCCTCATCCCTTCACCCAAACCTCCTCCTTGTTCTCCCAGAATCATCTCGGTGGCATCCTAGATTTGAAGAGTACCCCAAATATTTTGTTAATGAGGGAAACACTCACGCCATACTACTACTTCTTCTCCAGTTTGGTCAGGATCACCGACTAGGAAAACAACATGTAGAGGGGATGATTGGGTAGCTCTACAGATTCATCCACCATCAAGGAGACTCTATCTCTGACTTCCTTCTCCCACCTCTGCTCTATAAAAAAATGGGTGAAGAGACATGCGGTAATGGTAGCCCATTACTCGCTACACCTAACCATAAACCATGAGGGAGATGTCAAAAAGATCATGTTTGTGCGTTCAAGTTAACAGTCAGCATGCTCTCCCTCATTCAAGCCACGACTACCAAAAACCACAATGTGGGTGGTCGTTTCTAGGATCGTGGCTATAACTGCAAGGATGAAAACCCAAACTTAGTTGTTGACTCCTTATGTGCGGCTGGGGTAGTGCCTCCATTGCAGAATCTATGGATCTACCTCTGTGCCAAACACATCGTGCTTCTAGTGAAAAGTCTAGTAGCTTAATCCCATCAACAAGGGCAGTGTGACATTTTCATGTGCGAGGATTTAGATCAACTATCATCTTGCAATCAAAATAATTCACCAACTTAATCTCAAATTACTTTTATTAAGAATATCTTTTAGCCATAAAACATACATCGAAGCTTCCTTGCCACTCAAGGTCCTCTATATACAAAATTTAAACCAAAAACACAATTATTATACATGTCAAATAAATATCTCAAAAATTGACTCTATCACATCCTACACACCTTAAAAGAAATTTTGTCCTCAAAATTATGCCAATAATTCAGTCTTTCACAATAAGAAAATAATCAAGTCTAATATTAATTGCACTTTTCTAATATTGTCAGATATTATTGCTTATCCAATTAGGATAAAAGACAAAATCCTAGCAATCTCTACCTTGAATCTTATCCGCTGAAGTTGCTCCTCCAAGAAGTCTGCTCTCATTCTTTTTCTGTGCTTCCACCCTCGAAAGCTGCTCCTGTTTTGAGAAGCACTCTACCATGCACGCCTGTATAGAGTGTGTGTCCAGACATGATTGCCCCAACTCTTCATGTGAGAGCTCCTCATGTTGTATAGTTTGAGAAACTGCACCGCCTCCACCTGCAGTTGAAAGAACCACATACTTCGCACCTTTGGCCCCCATGTCAAAGGGTTGTGTCTTTTTTTAGTCATACCCACTTGAAGACACTGTTGTTGGGTTTTAGGGGAGACAGAGAAGGCAGCACAAAAAAAAATTTTCCCCGAACCCAGTATAAAGGAATCACGTCAACGTCTATACAGTAGGAAGGATGGTTTGTAGAGGTGTACCTTATCCTAAGGCTTGCTCGATGACATTACCTCGCAGCTAGTGCGGTCTTCACCTCTGGTCTTGGAAGGCGTCTGTGTAGCTCCTTGTCTCACCGGGACTGTCGGGATTGACAACTGTCCTCCAAGCGGCAGAAGTCTCCCACCTCTGTAGTAGTCCACACAGACCACCTGGAACTCTGATCGCCTTGTCGCACAAGGCACCGGAACGATTCGTACCCTCCTGTCGGCGTACTAGTTACCGACACACTCTCCTGCCACCAGTCACTTTTCTACAGTTGTCTTTCCCTCGCTGTACCTCCCTTGTCAGGTAGCACTTGCTCGAGCTCTCTCTATTACCACAACCAGAGAGAACGACAACTTTGCAGAGAAACTGGTGTTCTGAGTTGTACTTGGGAAGCCCCCAATACCCATATATATAGGAGGGTCATGGGACAGGGTTCTCTACCCCAGGCAATGCAGGACTAAAGCAGGAGTAGAAGGGTCCGGAATTTCCACAAAACAACCAACTGCGCCAGCTGAACCGATCGTTTCAAGCATGAACTAATCGGTTGGAGACCTGAGCCGATCTGTTCACACTTGAACCGACCGGTTCAGGTGTTACTTCTGAACCGGTCAGCTCACTGCCCTGGTCAGTTCCCAATTGACTTTTCCTCTTTTGTTTCAAATTGATCCAAATACCAATCCTTGTTCCAATCAAATTAGACAAGTGAAACGAAAAGAAATTTCTCACCAATCTGACTTTCCCAACTCGCTCGTTTAGACCAGTTGAGCTGATTAGTTCAACCCTTTCCGGTCAGTTCATCCTGTCCTGAGCCGATCAACTCACCAAGCTGAGCCGATCAGTTCACCAAGCTGAGCCAATCGGTTCATCATATAAGTCGATCGGTTGGGAGTGCAGACTGTGCATAATCAGTCAATTGCAGTTTCAATCAATCTGATACTCTAATCAATCGGTCCAACACTTTGAACACTATGATACTGAGCTATCAATTGATTGAGCATTTAATTGCACTACTAAACTCCTTTAGTAATCAATCTAAACATCATTTGTGGATAAACTCCTCTTCCAGGTTAAATCCTGTGTGTGTGACCCTGCAGGCCCATTTCACGTTGGTAGTTAAAGTCCATAACACTTATGACTTCACAAGAAAAGAGTGGTGCCTAGTCACACATCAGTGCTACCCAAGTGAAATGGAAAGTTGGAGAACAACTTTCAAACCTACAATTCGTGAATGGTGTTATGGTGAATGTATAATTCCTTTATCACTAATATCCTGAATGAACTCAAGGCATGGAACAGTCATCCTTTCAACGTTCATTCACTTTCTTTATATCAGAGTAGATTGGAGGAGATATGTATGACATCAATATCACATACTGATTCACACATGCATGTGCACGCCTATCTCAATCCTACACATCAAGTGTCCATGGACATCAAACTCTCTCATTAGGGAAAAATCACATATCTATCACTCACCCTCAAAAGACCCATGCATGTGTCAAAGCCACCCAATCATCACCTTTATAACAACCCATGTTTCAGGACTGTGCTTGATAATGTCAAAGTGTACCCAACGACATGTGTTGAGTGTAGTGATTTTAGGTCAAAGAATCACACTCAGCACCATCGTTGTGAGAACTAACTATGACTACCATGTCATGGTTCCATGTGTCAAAATCACAGTGGATTTGTCTGGTACACTTGTTCTCTAACAAGTACCTATGTGTTTGGTTTGATATCTCCATATCCTGACTAATGAGATTCTGTTATCAACCAACACCACAATCTAGTCTTGTGTGTTATTTTTGTCTATCTACCTTCTACAATGACATCTGACTAGGGACATAATAAGAATTTGCAAACTCTTATCATCTGTATGATCTCATCGTTCAGGTCCTGAACCTGAAAGCATACGTCATTGAGTATTGTCATTCTCTAGACATTCAATCTGTTCTATCATTATCTCTATTGGTATGTATGCCCTGAGAGCCAATCATGGGATGATTGGTGGGATACATTAAGATTGATTTGATAAACATCAAAGGCAAGCTTCCAATTCTTTCTGGTTCAGTCATATGAGATAATGATAGAACAGATTGAATGTCTAGACAATGACAGTACTCAATGACGTATGCCTTCAGGTTCAGGACCTGAACGATGAGATCATACAGATGCTAAGAGTTTGTACATTCTTATTATGTCCCTAGTCGGATGTCATTGTGGAAGGTAGATAGACAACAATGACACATAAGACTGGATTGTGGTGTTGCTTTATGACAGAATCACATTAGTCATGATATGGAGATATCAAACCAAACACATAGGTACTTCTTAGAGAACAAGTGTACTGCACAGACCCACTGTGAGTTTGACACATGGAACCATGACATGGTAGTCACAGTCAATTCTCACAGTGATGGTGGTGAGTGTGATTCTTTGACCTGAAATCACTACACTCAACACATGTCGTTGGGTACACTTTGACATCATCAAACGCAGTACTGAAACATGGGTTGTTATAAAGGTGATGATTGGGTGGCTTTGACACATGGGGCTTTTTAGGGGTGAGTGATAGATATGGGATTTGTCCCTCCTAAGCGAGCTTGATATCCATGGCCACTTAATGAGAAGGATTGAGATAGGTGTGCATGCATGTGTGAATCAGTATGTGATATTGATGTCATACATATCTCCTCCAATCTACTCTGAGATCAAGAAAGTGAATGAACGTTGACAGGATGACTGTTCCATGCCTCGAGTTCATTCGAGATATCAGTGACAAAGGAATTATACATTCGCTGTAACACCATTCACAGATTGTAGGATTGAAAGTTGTTCTCCAACTTTCTATTTCACTTCGGTAGCACTGATGTGTGACTAGGCACTGCTCTTTGCTTGTGAAGTGATAAGTGTTATGGACTTTTACTGCCAACGTGAAATGGACCTGTTGGGTCAGACACATAGGATTTAACCTGGAAGAGGAGTTTATCCAAAAATGATGTTTAGATTGATTACTAAAGGAGTTTAGAGGTTCAATTAAACACTCAATTGATTGATAGCTTAATATCATAGTGTTCAAGGTGTTGGACCAGTTGATTAGAGTATCAAATTGATTGAAAGTACAATTGACTGATTTGCACAAGTCTGCTGCTCCAACCGATCGGCTCATGTGATGAACCGATCGGCTCAGGTTGTTGAACCGATCGGCTCACCCAGTGAGATGATCGGATCATGTGTCACCAAATGATCGGCTCAATCGTTGAACCGGTCGGCTGGTATGACCAACCGAGATCGTTTGGAAAATAAAGAGACGATTTTGTAAATATATTTGTTTCACTTGTAAAAATTCGATTTGGACAAGGACTAATATTGGATTAGTTGGAAACAAATATGGAAAGTCAATTTCAGTTGGATCAGGACCGTGAACCGATCGATTCAGGGCACCAACCGATCGGTTGAGAGCCCCAAATGATCAGCTCAGATCCCATCCTATCGGCTCAGGAGCTGAAACGATCGGTTTAGTTGTGAAATAATCGGTTCAGCTGCCGCAACATGTCAGATTTGTGGAAAATCTCAAACCCTTCTACTCCTGCCTTAATCCCGCATTGCCCGGGATTGAGAACCTTGTCCCATGACCCTCCTATATATAGGGGTATTGGGGGCTTCTCAAAGTACAACTCAGAACACCAGTTGCTCTGTAAAGTTGTCGTTCTCTCTGGTTGTGGTAACCGAGAGAGCCCGAGGAAGTGCTATCCGATAAGGGAGGCATAGTAAGGGAAAGACAACTGTAGAAAAGTGACTCGTGGAAGGAGAGTATGTTAGTGACTAGTATGCTAACATGAGGATGTGACTTCTTCCGATTCCTTGTGGGACAAGGAGATCGGAGTTCCAGGTGGTCCGTGTGGACTACTTCAGAGGCGGGAGACATCTGCGACTTGGAGGACAGTTGTCAATCCCGACAGTCCCAGTGAGACCAGGAGCTGTACAAACACCGTCTAAGATCGGAGGTGAAGACCATGCAAGGCACGAGGTATTGTCGCTGAGCAAGCCTCAGGATAAGGTATGATTCCACAAACCAACTTTTCCTACTGTATAGACATTGACGCGATTCCTTGCTTATGGGTTTGGGGGAGAAGAATTTTTTTTTGTTTCTGTTGCCTTCTCTGCCTCCCCTAAAACCCAACAGTGGTATCAGAGCCACGCCAACTACTCTATACTTTAGGATTATCGATATGATCGGTTTTGGTTTGTCGCCTTTATTTATTGCATACGATGTGAATAAAATTGGCTTTATGCATGTCCAATCATAAATCCATAAATCCCAATATACATATATGATATGTAATATGAATGCACTCGATACTCATTGCCCTTAAACGAGTTTTGTGGTGGATGTATAGTGTGGTTATAGACAATAAACCCTATCTATGTATGGTTGTATGTGGTTGCTTGCATCTCGGTGTGTGCACCGATTCCCTATCTCCTATTCCTGATTTAACTCGAAATAATTCGAGATTTATTTCCTACCTTTTCTCCTGTCGAATGTAACTCGAGGTTTCCCAATCCAAATGTAAATAGGATAGATTTTATTTCCTATTATGTCGAAAAATAGTGGACATACTAACGACATCTGAAACGATTGGTTCAAGGAGTGAACCGATCGGTTGGCATTTGAGATGACCAGTTCGAGGAGCAAGATGAGCGGGTGGCGGCCATTATGAGATGCATGATGACCAGGCAAACCGATCAGTTGGAGGAGCCAATTGATCGGCTCGTGGCACCCAACTGACCAGCCTGATGGTGAGCCAATCAATCATGGAGATGAGTTGATCAAACCCATAAAGGAAAAGCACAGAGTTCATCTTGTACAGGTTGCATGTGATGTAGACCTAGATGACCATGATTTCTCTTGGCTCGAGGAATCACATTGGATGGCCATAATCATCGCTTTTATCATTTCACATGTTTTATGTGGGATATAGCATGTATATGATGCGTACTATATATTGTGGTGATTGGATATCTATATGTATCTATAAAAACCAAATCCCTCATTAAATACTAAGTTTTAGATGCCTTCCAAATACGACACATGTGAAAAGCTTGATCGACCAAGTGTGGGCATGCCCTAGCGTGGTGCACCGTCTATCTCGTGGAAGCGTGAAGGATGAATGTATGGGTCTGCCCTAGCAGGGTGCATATTCATCGTGTTGGCTTTGGGTCAGAGTTAACAAGGTGACCTAGATAGGATCTAGCACCTTGAGGCATGGAGATGCTCATGGAAAGGAGTTGCATATGACATCTTATCAAGAGTTGCATATGATGCAATTGGCAAAAGTTGTCTACCTAGAAGATCTAAGTTGTGGGTGACAGCCCTAGTTGGTCCATGACTTAGAGGATTTTAGGATCTTGCCCACTAGAAGGTTGTACGCTGCAATCTTCCGAATTGATGGTGAGGGCTATCAATTTGAACTAAATAGTGGGAACGAGAATTAATTAAAGGCTTAATTATATTGTCAACTTTTCAAATCAATCAAATAAGTAAAAATTGAGTTTTGGACTAAAACTGCATTTTTTCCTTTTGTAGTACAAATGGCAACAAACAACAATCACTTCTCTTTGCGATCGGTCCTTGAAAAGGAAAAGTTAAATGGAACAAACTTCCATGACTGGTTTAGGACATTGAGAATTGTTCTCACTCAAGAGCAAAAGCTCTATGTCCTGGATACTCCAATTCCAGAGGAACCTGCTCCTACTGCACCAAAGGCAGAAAGGGATGCTTACAAGAAGCATTCTGATGATGCCATTAATGCAAAGTGCTTGATGTTGTGCTCTATGAACCACGAGTTGCAGAGACAACATGAGAACATGGGTTTCATTGAGATGATTCAGCATCTAAGGAACATTTATGAAGATCAAGCACAGTAAGAGAGATATGATGTCTCCAGGGCATTGTTCAAGTGCGTCATGACAGAAGGAGATCCAGTTGGTCCTCACATGCTCAAGATGATTGGGTATGTGGAGAACCTGATAAGACTGGGATTTCCTCTGAGCTAACAGTTGGCTACTGACGTGATACTGCAATCATTGCCAGAATCCTACAGTCAGTTTGTGATGAAATACAACATGAACAACTTTGATAGGCCACTATCAGAGTTGTTGGGCATGTTGAGGACAGTCGAGGCACAAATGAAGAAGGACAAGCCTAAGTCTGTGATGGTGATCAGCAGTAAGAAAGGCAAGTCCAAGCGCAAGGGAAAAGGCAAAGCTAAGAAAGGTTCTGATGCTAGCCAGCAGCCTAAGTCATCTTCAGCTCTCAAGGCCAAAGGAGGCGTGACCAAGAAAGGCAATTTCCACCATTGTCAAAAGCTAGGACATTGGAAAAGGAATTGTCCTCTCTATCTGGAAGAACAAAATAAGAAGGAAGCAACAGACGTCTCCACCTAAAGGTGTCATGAAAATAAACTTGTAAAATTTTTGAGGTATATGATACCAAGATATAAGATGTAAAGCACTCAATGAATGGGGCAAGTGTTGCCACCATAGATAGGAGTACTTTAGTTTATTTTCAGCCTTGAAGGCATGTAATAGAGTTATGAACTGCTATTTCATATTTGCTAATAGATAGAAACACTTTATTTTTGCATATTGTATGACAATAATAACAATTAATAAAGTTGATGTTTCAATTTCAAAGATATGATCTTTGTGGCAATGCCTTGTTTATCTTGTGGTATTTGATATGCATAACATAAAATGATACCTAAAGTTATAGATAACTCAAACAATCATATTAGCATAAATCATGAGAAATTCATTTCTCGTTTCCATATGATGGATAGATCTAGACTCTTTTGGTTAGAGAACCAGTAAGAGACATGAATATCTTGGACATGATTAATCAATCTTCACTAGTGGTAGTGGGAGAATGATTATCCTATTAGGTATAATACATGTGATGTATTTACATACCTATTGGAGCGAATGTTAATACTTTAGATGGTGTTTAAAGAAATACCATTATGAACATCTTGAAGTGTTCAAGAATATCATAGATGAAGTATGGATTTGGTAAAGTGTTAATTCTTGATGAGATCAATGAATGAAGTACTTGGACCAAATGTTTGAGATCCTTATGAGTGATTATGATAGTGTATCATAGTGAGCTTGTGATTAAGGCGTGGTGATGTCTAAATCAAGAGGGAGTCATAGTCTAAGGAGTTATAGGATGATTATCAATAACTAAATTCTTCTTAAATAAAGAATACTCTACATAAATAAAGGACATTAAGAATCACACAAGGTTGTGAGTTCTTATATCCTTGACAGATACACCTCAATTATCTATGTGATAAGTTGTTGATGTGATGAGTCAACTACCTAGATGAATATGAGGAATCAGATTTTGAGTTATGGTTTACAACCATTACATCCTAAATGACTTCCATGTGAACCATAAGGTATGACCTTGATGGTAGCACCCATTGGGATGAAATCCATAAGTGCAAATGAGTCTTAAATGTTAAGACACATGGATAAAATTTTGAGAAGGATGATTCTTGTTGATTGCAACTTAATGACTAAGAGATTTGACATACGGAAGATAGAGATGTTTCCTATGTGATAGGAATAGAGATCTATAGAGATAGTTCTCGTAAACCTCTTGAACTGAAAAGAGAAAGCATACATTGGCAATATATACTGAAGGGTTCATTGTGCACAAATTAAGTGGGAGAAAACCTATCCATGATGCATGGAATTAGTATCCCAAGGCCAAGTGTCCAATTCTTATGAATAACGGGAACACTAAGAATAGATATGGATCTATCATGTACGTAATCATCCCATTATCTTGCATGTATGGACATGGAAAGAACAAAATGCATTCATCATCTTGTATGTAGGACATGACAATTTGATATGCTCATCCTGATAACTCGTACGTGGGACATGACGAGTGGATGTCTGTTTGATTCCAGTAAGGGTTACTGGAATACCATGAGAACTTAATAAGTACTTCAGAAGTACTAGTTCTGTAGAGATAAGGAAGAGTTCACTGTAAAGAGTTACACTGGTGTGAACTTCTGAGAAAAGGACAGAATATTGATCGCAAAATATATATGGGATATATATAAGTGATGTTTGTTCATTATTGAAAACATTCCAATAAAACCATTTTAAAAGGAAATGTCGAGTATCCGTGTGTTAGAGAACAACAATGGATACTATATGGATCTGGAAGTTCATGAGATGAACTTATAGATATTCCAGTCATTGATGACAAGTGCTTGGTCATGCAATGTGGATAAAGGTTAGCAATGGAATACTAGATTGCATATTACGACAACTCCATCTCATACGTGTGACGTACAGCGAAGAGATGAGAGACATGCAATTAATACTGACTTTGGCAAGGTGTTTCCATAACTCACTGCATAAGCACTACATCATAGTGACATGTGGGACATGTTTGAAGATCACTATGAATATGATTCAAGGGTGATTGGCTCACAGTGCAAGTGGGAGTCTTTTGGTATGTATGCCCTGATAGCCAATCATGGGATGATTGGTGGGATACATTAAGACTGATTTGATAAACATCAAAGGCAACCTTCCAATTCTTTCTGGTTCAGTCATATGAGATAATGATAGAACAAATTGAATGTCTAGAGAATGACAATACTCAGTGACGTATGCTTTCAGGTTCAGGACCTAAATGATGAGATCATATGGATGCTAAGAGTTTGTACATTCTTATTATGTCCCTGGTCGGATGTCATTGTGGAAGGTAGATAGACAACAATGACACATAAGACTAGATTGTGGTGTTGGTTGATGACAGAATCTCATTAGTCATGATTTGGAGATATCAAATCAAACACATAGGTACTTGTTAGAGAACAAGTGTACCTGACAGGCCCACCGTGAGTTTGACACATGGAACCATGACATGGTAGTCACAGTCAATTCTCACAATGATGGTGGTGAGTGTGATTCTTTGACCTGAAATCACTACTCTCAACTCATGTCATTGGGTACACTTTGACATCATCAAACGCATTACTGAAACTTGGGTTGTTATAAAGGTGATGATTGGGTGGCTTTGACACATGCGGCTTTTGAGGGGTGAGTGATAGATATGGGATTTGTCCCTCCTGAGGGAGCTTGATATACATTGGCCACTTGATGAGCAGGATTGAGATAGGCGTGCACGCATGTGTGAATCAAGTGTACCTGATAGGCCCACCGTGAGTTTGACACATGGAACCATGACATGGTAGTCACAGTCAATTCTCACAATGATGGTGGTGAGTGTGATTCTTTGACCTGAAATCACTACTCTCAACTCATGTCATTGGGTACACTTTGACATCATCAAACGCATTACTGAAACTTGGGTTGTTATAAAGGTGATGATTGGGTGGCTTTGACACATGCGGCTTTTGAAGGGTGAGTGATAGATATGGGATTTGTCCCTCCTGAGGGAGCTTGATATACATTGGCCACTTGATGAGCAGGATTGAGATAGGCGTGCACGCATGTGTGAATCAATATGTGATATTGATGTCATACATATCTCCTCCAATCTACTCTGAGATCAAGAAAGTGAATGAACGTTGATAAGATGATTGTTCCATGCCTCGAGTTCATTCGGTATATCAGTGACAAAGGAATTATACATTCGTTGTAACACCATTCACAGATTGTAGGATTGAAAGTTGTTCTCCAACTTTCTATTTCACTTGGGTAGCACTGATGTGTGACTAGGCACCACTCTTTGCTTGTGAAGTCATAAGTGTAATGGACTTTCACAACCAATGTGAAATGGACCTACAGGGTCACACACATATGATTTAACTTGGAAGAGGAGTTTATCCACAAATGATGTTTAGATTGATTACTAAAGGAGTTTAGTAGTTCAATTAAACATTCAATTAATTGATAGCTCAATATCATAGTGTTCAAGGTGTTGGACCAGTTGATTAGAGTATCAGATTGATTGAAACTGCAATTGACTGATTTGCACAAGTCTGCTGCTCCAACCGATCGACTCATGTGATGAACCGATCGGCTCATGTTGTTGAACCGATCGGCTCACCCAGTGAGACGATCGGCTCATGTGTCACCAAACGATCGGCTCAATCGTTGAACTGGTCGGTTGGTATGACCAACCAAGATCGTTTGGAAAATAAAGAGACTTTTTTGCAAATATATTTGTTTCACTTGTACAAATTCAATTTGGACAAGGACTAATATTGGATTAGTTGGAAACAAATATGGAAAGTCAATTTGAGTTGGATCAGGACCATGAACCGATCGGTTTAGGGCACCAACCGATCGGTTGAGAGCCCCAAACGATCGGCTCAGGTCCTAGTTGATCGGCTCAGGAGCCGAAACGATTGGTTCAGTTGTGAAATGATCGGTTCAGCTACCGCAACATGTCAAATTTGTGGAAAATCTCGAACCCTTCTACTCCTGCCTTGATCCCGCATTGCCCGGGATTGAGAACCCTATCCCATGACCCTCCTATATATATAGGGATATTGGGGCCTTCTCAAAGTGCAACTCAGAACACCAGTTGCTCTGTAAAGTTGTCATTCTCTCTAGTTGTGGTAACCGAGAGAGCCCGAGCAAGTGCTACCCGATAAGGGAGGCATAGCAAGGGAAAGACAACTACAGAAAAGTGACTGGTGGTAGGAGAGTGTGTTAGTGACTAGTACGCGGATAGGAGGGTGTGACTCCTTCCGATTCCTTGTAGGACAAGGAGATCAGAGTTCTAGGTGGTCCGTGTGGACTACTTTAGAGGCGGGAGACATCTGCCGCTTGGAGGACTGTTGTCAATCCTGACAGTCTCCGTGAGACCAGAAGTCGTTAGTCCTGGTGAGACCAGGAGCTACACATACACCGTCCAAGACTGGAGGTGAAGACCATACAAGGCGCGAGGTATTGTCACAGAGCATGCCTTGGGACAAGGTATGATTCCACAAACCATCTTTTCCTACTGTATAGACGTTGATGTGATTCCTTGCTTATTGGTTTGGGGGAGAAGATTTTTTTTTGTTTCCGCTTCCTTCTCTACCTCCCCTAAAACCCAACAATCTCATATCACTGAACCAAAAAGAATTGGAAGCTTGCCTTTGATGTTTATCAAATCAATCTTAATGTATCCCATCAATCATCCCATGATTGTCTCTCAGGGCATACATACCAACAGACTCCCACTTGCATTGCGAGCCAATCCCCCTTGAATCATATTCTTAGTGATCTTCAAACATGTCCCACATGTTACTATGCTCTAGTGCTTACGTAGTGAGTTATGGCAACACCTTGCCAAAGTAGGTATTAACTACATGTCTCTCATCTCTTCGTTGTACATCCTACGTATGAGATGGAGTTACCATAATATGCGATCTAGTATTCCTTTTCTGACCTTTAGCCACATTGCATGACCAAGCACTCTTTATTTGTGATCAATGACCGGAATATATATAAGTTCATCTCGATGAACTCCCAGATCCATATAGTATCCACTATTGTTCTCTAACACACAGATACTCGACATTTCCTTTTAAATGGCTTTATTGGAACGTTTGCATTTATCAACAAACATTCACTTTTATATATCCCATATATATTTTGTGATTAATTTTCTGTCCTTTTCAGAAGTTCACATCACTGTAACTCTTTATAGTGAACTCTTCCTTATTTCCATAGAACTAGTACTTCTTAAGTACTTATCAAGTTCTCATGGTATTCCAGTAACCCTTACTGGAACCAGACAGACATCCACCCGTCATGTCCCACATACGAGTTATCAGGATGAGCATATCATATTGTCATGTCCTACATACAAGATGATAAATGCATTTTATTCTTACCATGTCCATACATGCAAGATGATGGGATGATTACATACATGATAGATACATATCTATTCTTAGTGTTTCCATTCTTCATAAGAATTGGACACTTGGCCTTGGGATACTAACTCCATGTAACATGGATAAGTTTTCTCCCACTAAATATGTGCACACTGAACCCTTCAGTATAGATTGCCAATGTATGCTCTCTCTTTTCAGGTCAAGAGGTTTTTTAGAACTATCTCTATAGATCTCTATTCCTATCACATAGGAAACATCTCTATCTTCCCTAAAGATAATTTCCACAAAGGATTCCATTCTAGAACATCTCATTCCTCATCGACATGTGGAATGCAAATATGCTCCCACTAAATCACATATCCCTTCTTTATCTTTGACATATCAGTCAAACCCTTTGACTATATCATCAAAGTAAAGATACAGCTTTGAGTTGCTTATACTTAATCAATCACATTGTTTAGTCCATTATAACTTATAGACTTCATTTGCATTAATTGATTCATAAACCTTATAGGTTGTGTCACGTACACATCCTTGTTTTATTCCTCATAGGAATGCAGTTTTAGTATTCATATGCCAAATCTCTTAGTCATTAAGTTGCAATAAAAAAGCATCATCCTTCTCAAAATGTCATCCATGTGTATTAATGCTTAAGACTCATTCGCACTTATGGATTTCATCCCAATGGGTGCTACCATCAAGTTCATACCTTATGGTTCACATGGAAGTCATTTAGGATGTAACGGTCATAAACCATAACTTAAAATTTGGTTCCTCAATATCATCTAGATTGTTGACTCATCATATGACCAACTCATCATATAGATATTTGAGGTGTATCTATTAAGGAATTCGAGAACTCACAACACTTTGTGATTCTTAATATCCTTTATTAGTGTAGGGTATTCTTTATTTAAGAAGAATTAGTTATTTGATAATCATCCTCTAACTCCTTAGAGTATGACTCCTTATTGATTTGGACATCACCATGCCTTAATCATGAGTTCATTATGAGACACAATCATAATCACTCATAAGTATCTCAAACATTTGGTCCAAGTATTTCATTCATTGATCTCATCAAGAATTAACACTTTACCAAATTCGTACTTCATCTATGATATTCTTGAACACTTCAAGATATTCATATTTGGTATTTCTCTAAACACTATTTGAAGTATTAGCATTTTCTCCAATAGGTATGTAAATACATCACATGTGTTATACCTAATAGGATAATCATTCTCCCACTACCACTAGTGAAGATTGATTAATCATGTCTAAGAGATTCATGTCTCTTACTAGTTCTCTAACCAAGAGAGTCTAGATTTATCCATCATATGGATACTAGAGATGAATTTCTCATGATAATGCTAATTTGTTGTTTGAGTTATCAGTGACTTTTAGATATCATTTTATCTTAAGCATACCATGTACCACAAGATAAACAAGGCATTGCCACAAAGGTCATATCTTTGAAACATCAACTATATTGATAGTCATCTTGTCACTACAAGATACAACAATAAAGTGTTTCTATTGGCAAATTGAAAGAGCAGTTCTCTACTGTATTTCATGCCCTTTAGACTGAAATAAATTGAAAGGTACTCCTATCTATGATAGCAACACTTACTCCAATGATGGGTACTACTTTCTTGGTCCTTTCGTAAAGGCCATCACTTCTTTGTAAATCTTACATATCATATATGTCAGATGTTCATCTTGGTATAATATACCTCAGAAGCGATTCATTTCATGATACCTTACATTGAAATCTCCATCCCCTCCTTCACCTTCTTTTGTTCTTCCAGATATAGAGGGAAATTCCCTCGTTCACCCTCCCATGTGCCTTGAGGCTGAAGACGACTTGGGCTAATGGCTAGCATCAGAACCCTTCTTAGCTTTGCCCTTGCCCTTGCCCTTAGACATGCCTTTCTTTCTGTTGATCAACATCACAGGCTTAGGCTTGTCCTTCTTCATTTGTGCCTTGAGGCTGAAGACAGCTTGGATTGCTGGCTAGCATCAGAATACTTCTTTGCTTTGCCTTTGTCCTTGCCTTTAAGACTTACCCCTCATCGATCATATCAGAGATTAGGGTTTGTCATTCTTCATCTTTGCCTCTACTATCCTCAACATGTCCAACAACTCTGTCAATGCTTGTCAAAGTTGTTCATGTTGTAGTTCATCATGAACTATATGATTCTCACAACATTTGCAGTATCATACCACTAGCCAACTCTTAGCTTAGAGGGAATCCTTCTTATTCAGGTTTTTCACATATACCCAATCAAATTTAGTGTCTGAATATCTTACTGTATCTCCTTCTTTCATGACATACTAGGACAATATCTTGGAGACATCATACGTCTCATGTTGTCTCTGCAACTCATAGTTCAGAGAATACAACATTCAAGCACTACACATCAATGGCATCCATGGCATGCTTCCCTAAGCATACTTTCATCCATTGGTGTGGTGGGATCGAGTTCATCTAGTTCTGGTATAACTAGGACTTAGAGCTTTCACTCTTCGATTGAGAACACTTCTCAACATCCTAACCAGTCGTGGAATTTTATTCCCATTTAGTTTGTTGGTCTCAAAGACCGATCGTAAATAAAGTGATTATTGTTGATTATCCATTTATTGTACCAAAGGAAATATATGCAATTTAATCCAAAACCCCCTTTTTTGACTTGATTGATTTGAAAAAGGTTTTACGATATAATTAGGACTTTAATTAATTATCGCTCCCACTATTTTTGTTCAAATTGATAGCCCTCACCATCAATTCAAAAGATTTCAACGTAAAACCTTCTAGTGGGTCAAGATCCTAAAATCCTATGAGTCATGGACCAGCTAGGGCTGTCACCCACAAATTAGATCTTCCAAGTAGGCAACTTTTGCCAATTGCATCATATGCAACTCTTGAAAGATGTCATGTGCAACTTCTTGCCATGATCACCTCCATGCCTCAAGGTATGAGATCCTATCTAGGTCACCTTGTTAAGTTCAACCCAAAGCTAACACGATGAATACGCACCCTACTAGGGAAGACCCACATATCCATCCTTCACACTTCCACGAGATAGACGGTGCACCACTCTAGGGCGTGCCCACATTTGGTCGATCAAACTTTTCACGTGTTCCTCATTTGGAAGGCATCTAAAACTTTAATATTAATGAGGGATTTGGTTTTATGGGTACATATACATATCCAATCACCACAATACATAATACGTAACATATACATGATATATCCCACAAAAAATATGTGAAATGATAAAAGTGATGATTATGGTCATCCTAATGTGATTCCTCAAGCCAAGAGGAATCACGGTCATCTAGGTCCACATCACATACAACCTGTACAAGATGAACTCTGTGTTTTGCCTTTCTGGGTTTGATCAACTCATCTCCATGATTGATCGACTCGCCATCAGGTCGGTCGGTTGGGTGCCACCAGCCGATCGACTGGCGCCTCCAGACGATCGGTTCACTAGTTGTCGTGCATCTCCTCAAGTCACCACCGGCTCATCTCGTTCCTCGAACCGGTCATCTGGAATGCCAACCGATCGATTCACGCCTTGAACTGATCATCTCATTTGTCATCAGGCTGCCGTCGTTCTTTGACATAGCAGGAAATAAAATATCTATCCTATTTTACATTTGATTAGGGAAACCCCAAGTTACATTCGGGGGGAGCAAAGGTAGGAAATAAATCTTGAGTTATCTCAAGTTACATCAAGAAAAGGAGGTAGGGAATCAGTGCGCAGACCGAGATGCAAGCAACAACAATCAACCACACACAGATATAGGGTTTATTGGCCATAACCACACTATACATCCACCACAAAACTCATTTAAGGGTGACGTGTATCGAGTGCATTCATATTACATATCATATATGTATATTGGGATATGCGAATTTAGGATTGGACATGCATAAAGCTAATTTTATTCGCATCGTATGTAATAAATAAAGGTGACAAACCAAAATAGATCACATCGATAATCCTAAAGTATAGAGCAGTTGATGTGGCTTTGATACCACTATTGGGTTTCAGGGGAGACAGAGAAGGTAGAGGAAACATTTTTTCCCCGAACCTATTATAAAGGAATCGCGTCAACGTCTATATAGTAGGAAGGATGGTTTGTAGAGGCGTACCTTGTCTTGAGGCTTGCTTGGCGACATTACCTCGCAGCTAGTGCGGTCTTCACCTCCGGTCTTGGACGGTGTCTGTGCAACTCATGGTCTCACTGGAACTGTCGGATTGACATCTGTCATCCAAGTGGCAGAAGTCTCCCGCCTCTGTAGTAGTCCACACGGATCACCTGGAACTTCGATCACCTTGTCGCATAAGGTATCATAAGGAGTCATACCCTCCTGTCGGTGTACTAGTCACTGACATGCTCTCCTGCCACCAGTCACTTTTCTACAGTTGTCCTTCCCTCACCGTACCTCCCTTATGAGGTAGCACTTGCTCGGGCTCTCTCGGTTACCACAACTAGAGAGAACGAAAACTTTACAGAGCAAATGGTGTTCTGAGTTGTACTTGAGAAGCCCCCAATACCCCCCCCCCCCGATATATAGGAGGGTCATGGGACAAGGTTCTCTACCCTGGGCAATGCGGAACTAAAGCAGGAGTAGAAGGGTCTGAAATTTCCACAAAACAACCAACTGCGCCAGTTGAACCGATCGTTTCAAGCATGAATCGGTCGGTTGGGTACCTGAGCCGATCGGTTCGCACTTGAACCGATCGGTTGGGACACCTGAACCGGTCGGTTCACTTCTGAATCGGTCGTCTCACTGAACTGGTCAGTTCCCGATTGACTTTTCCTCTTTTGTTTCAAATTGATCTAAATACCAATCCTTTTTCCAATCAAATTGGACAAGTGAAATGAAAAGAAAATTCTCACCAGCCTGAATTTCCCAACTCGCTCGTTTGGACCAGTTTAGCCGATCAGTTCAACCCTTGAACCGGTCGGTTCATCCTATCCTGAGCCGATCGACTCACCAACCTAAGTCGATCGGTTCACCAAGCTGAGACGATCAGTTCATCATATGAGCTGATCGGTTGGGAGTGCAGACTACACAAAATCAGTCAATTGCAGTTTCAATCAATCTGATACTCTAATCAATCGGTCCAACACTTTGAACACTATGATACTGAGCTATCAATTGATTGAGCATTTAATTGAACTACTAAACTCCTTTAGTAATTAATCTAAACATCGTTTGTGGATAAACTCCTCTTCTAGGTTAAATCCTATGTGTGTGACCCTATAGGCCCATTTCACGTTGGCAGTGACATTCCATAACACTTATGACTTCATAAGCAAAGAGTTGTGTCTAGTCGCACATCAGTGCTACCCAAGTTAAAAGGAAAGCTGGAGAAAAAATTTCAATCCTACAATCTGTGAATGGTGTTACAGTGAATGTATAACTCCTTTGTCACTGATATCCAGTATGAACTCAAGGCATGGAACAGTCATCCTTTCAATGTTCATTCACTTTCTTGATCTCAGAGTAGATTGGAGGAGATATGTATGACATCAATATCACATATTGATTCACACATGCGTGCGCACGCCTATCTCAATCCTACTCATCAAGTGGCCATGGATATCAAACTCCCTCAGGAGGGACAAATCTCATATCTATCACTCACTCCTCAAAAGCCCCATGTGTCAAAGCCACCCAATCATCACCTTTATAACAACCCATATTTCAGGACTGCATTTGATGATGTCAAAGTGTACCCAACGACATGTGTTGAGTGTAGTGATTTCAGGTCAAAGAATCACACTCACCACCATCACTGTGAGAACTGACTGTGACTACCATGTCATGGTTCCATGTGTCAAACTCACAGTGGGTCTGTCCGGTACACTTGTTCTCTAACAAGTACCTATGTATTTGGTTTGATATCTCCATATCATGACTAACGAGATTTTGTCATCAACCAACACCACAATCAAGTCTTGTATGTCATTGTTGTCTATCTACCTTCCACAATGACATCAGACTAGGGACATAATATGAATGTACAAACTCTTAGCATCTGTATGATCTCATCGTTCAGGTCCTGAACCTGAAAGCATACGTCATTGAGTATTGTCATTCTCTAGACATTTAATTTGTTCTATCATTATCTCATATGACTGAATCAGAAAGAATTGGAAGATTTTCTTTGATGTTTATCAAATAAATCTTAATGTATCCCACCAATCATCCCATGATAGGCTCTCAGGGCATACATACCAACAACTGTGTGGTCGGTCCAACTAAAGCTTCTTCTTTCCAACAGTTGACAACTTCACCTCTACATCTGTTGAAATTTGCAGTTGAGTTTGCAATCTCGCACACGACTGCACGTGAGAGATGGATACATATAACAATCTTTAGGTTCATGACACCCGCCACCCATGCTACTGCTTCATCTACACCTTCTGAGTCGGTAGACCTCTCATCAGCCGCTCCTCTTTTGGTTAGAAAAAATCCAACCAGTCCATAGAACCAGGTAGCCTATGTGGTAACTTGCCCCTTATAAGTAGACAAAATGACTCCATCTCGTGTTGATATTTCACAATTAGTAGATGTACGCCCACCTGATTCCATGATGTTTCCATCAAGATTTTCTATCGGATGGCCTACAACAGTAGTTGTTGATGACATCATGCTTTTTGGTGCCTCCCACGCTTTTTGATCGTCTCACATGAATCCTGCTCTGATACCACTTGTTGGGATTCGTGCAAAAGCCCTCCAAGCCCAAAAAACACCACACGAGATACAACCCTAACTTGCACGATAAAAGCGACAACGGTTTCCCAGTCGACATGTCAAAATGACAAACAAATAAACAATGAGAGAACTGAGTTGGCAAATAAGATCATAAAATTCTATTAAGAAACTCCACAAAGATTACAAGGATTGTCGCCCTCCCACAATCTCGTGCCCACTATATAATTATACATCCCACTCTCTCTCTCTTCCTTCTTGGTTGTCTGTATACCTTCTCCTATATTGACACACACAATATTTGGCGCTATTCAACACACGATGTTGTCCTATGTTGGCACACCTGAAGTTATCATACGTTGGAACCCCATACAACGGTGCTCCGTATCCAATGTTGTCAGCCCCTATTTATAGATAGGGACTCACGGTTAGACAATACGAGAGGATACAATAATTCTATAGGGATTAGGAAATGACAATACAAAAGGATAAGTAAATAATGTCTTGGACTCCAAGTCTAACATTATTTGTACTTTCCTAATATTGTTAGATATTATTTCTTATCCAATTAGGATAAGAGACAAAATCCTAACAGTAAGAGATGACCAATCAAGGAAGAAAATCATGCATGATTAGCAAAACTTGCTTTCTTATCTTATCTCAGTGGAAGATGTTTATCCTAGTGCATATACTTTATGATAAATTGGTAGTATGGACCTTGTGACACATTGATTGTTACTCATAATAATTTAAGGAAGTTTATGACAGAACTATCAAGGAACTATTGCACTTTGGTTTCCATTGACTTTAATAGCCTATATGTGAAGCAAGCGACAAGAAACGGATAACACCCATGTTAGCTTCCTAAAGTT
Organism: Alisma plantago-aquatica; assembly: GCA_963693085.1. Lineage (NCBI taxonomy): Eukaryota > Viridiplantae > Streptophyta > Magnoliopsida > Alismatales > Alismataceae > Alisma > Alisma plantago-aquatica. Next base: position 859,235,978 of record OY856413.1, read on the forward strand.
TTCTATATGAAATTTGGTGGAAAAAATAACGTATATATGTAAAATTTTAGCTAGAGTATATACTTCAGTTAATAGCTTTGTGTGTTAAGACGTAGAATCATTCAATTTATGAGTTCACTTTTCTTCATAATCTGTATGAGAAATAATCCACCTGACAGCCACAGTTGTGGATGACAAAAGGCAAACATCTGATGAAAACGCTTCTAACAAAAATTTCCATGAAACATCCAAGATGAAGCTTATAAAAAAATTACATGACAATACAAACTTTCCGCGAACAATATGTTCATGATTTCCCTTTTATGACAAGACATCTTCCATATGCATGTCAATCTATTTCTTATTTTATGTGATATATGAAATATGTATCTCACATTAACATAAGTTGACGGGAACAACACTGATTCTAGTTCAGATATTGAAACTGAAGGTGGAAGTCAGTGTCAAGGTAGTATGGAAAATCCATATCAGGTTCAAGAGGGAGCTCCATGAAATGGAGATCATACCAAATACGTACAATAGAAATTCAATACTAAAACCATAATTGCTCAAAAAATTTGATAACGGTTTCTATTAACAAGTGTGGTAAATATTAGAGGTATATGATTATAAGTTGGAGAAACTTACAAATTTGACGGTTTTATGCTTCATCAGAACAGTTACCTGCTGATTAGCATGCTTTTAGTGAAGGTAATCGAGGCCTTGTTTCCCTAGGTTATATTCCTGTCGTCACGAGCTCGTTGGCATGATGCTTGGTTGTTCTTTGGTTCCATGCTAAGGATCTGTTTGGCTGGTTCGCAATTGCACAACGCCGACGGTGTAGCACCTATTCTCCGCTCCAACAAGATCGGGAAACTCCTGACCTACCACCTATGTATTCACTGCTGGCATCAGAAAACTATGTTTCCCTCAAACCCTTCTCGTGGTGAAAGTTGCACCAACTCCTCCCCCTTTCGTCATTGCACCATGCATGCACCCCCGGTATAGTGACCCTCCGGCTCCTGCTCGACTTAAATAAAAGTTACCTTGTGAGTTGTGACCAGCACCTTCGTGTCCTCTGAGCCCTGCTGGTCGTGTGGGTTTGCCGATCCCACGTCTACCTCTCTCCAGTTGTTCAGCGTCTACCTACAACTTCCATAGTAACATCAGCGTAGTCCAGGCCCTTGCAACCTTGCTTGCTCTCGTCGACTATAATAGAGTCGAGCTAGAACTGACATTCTAGTTCCTCAGGTTGTACGCAGTGAGCTGCTCGCCGAAAAGGACCTTGGCGCCATGTTTTTGGCCTGCTATGAGCTCATGGTGATCAGGTTAGGCGGTGCCGCATCACAGTTGTGCAATTGGTCGGCGACCATATTGTCAACGTACTGCACATTATAGTATATATTATGGATATAAAAACTGTCTTCATATGACCTGAAAGTGGGATGCCGCAAAAGGACGGATATAGATCAGTTGGTCGTGAAACTACTTGGCCGAAAACAGACTCCAAATCAAACTGATAAATAACTTTAGTTACGATCAAGTCAAACATTAACATAGTAGCTCGAATTGACAACTAAATTTCTTAATTATTTTAAACTTCGTGGTTGTAGTTGATTCTACAAGAAGAAAAAAAAACCCCAAGTTGTTTTTCCTACCACCGGAAGCCGTCTATTCTATTTATAATGTTGAAGGAGAGGTGATTAGTGTCTTTTCTATTGACATACAACGTAGTAGCTCCTTTGACGATTCTGGGATAGTGCATCGATTCTATGGTTAGCCCGTAATTCCTGTGTTAGCAGTAGATGACATCTATCCTTGTTGCTAGCTAGTGACGCCGGGAAGAGTGGGAACCTCTCCACATTTGTACGTACTGTAGAACATCTCGAGATCCTATGGATCCCTTTTACACAAAGGGCACATTTATTTTAATGTATATGTCCGTATTGGATTGTATTTGTGGATCCAACAGCCCAAATATTAAGCTTGGTTAGCTGGAGGTATAAAAAGTGATAAATCCTGGACTTTTTCGATGGACAAGCAGGCTCCATCTCAAATTCGCCGGACGCCATCGTCTAGCTATCAGCCGCGAGGGTGAGATAGCAGTCAGGCTCCCATTTTCTTTCTAGTTCGCCGCTTGGGTTGACAAAAATGAGAGCCAGGATACCATGATAAGGAGAGCCGTTGAGGAGAGGATTGCCACACTGTTTCCTACAGGGTGGGCGAACCTATCTAATATCCACTGCAGAGATGGAGCCAGGATAGCCATCGGGTGGAAGCCGGATACTTGGGATGTGGATGCGATTAGCATCACAGATCAAGTAGCCATGGTCAGCTGTTGTAACAAAGGTGGTCTATCCTTTATTTCTTCGTCGACGTATGGTGAGAGACTGGAAAGTGCTAGATCTAGAATGTGGAGGGCGATCAAAGAAAGCACACAGGACCAATTCCCTTGGCTGGTGTGGGGTGATTTCAATAACATCCGCAAGAACAATGAGAAAAATGGTGGAAGGCCCGTTCCGGCTAGGATCATGGATACCTTCAATAGCACCATGGATGTGGCTGGTTTGATGGAGCTGAATACAGTGGGTGGTGTAACCACGTAGACCAACAAGTAGGGAAATCTTAGAAGAATCTCTACCAAACTGGAAAGAGACCTTGTCAATGAGGAATGGCTCAAGCTCTGGCCTAGATGCACTATCCTACACGGGAATGATCCTCTCAACGACCACAGTTGGATGAAGATTAACTTCTTATCCCCTCTGGATGTAGTTAGACCCTTCAGGTTCTGCAACTGGTGGTGCGATTGGGATAGTTTCAAGGTGTTAGCCACTAAAGATTGGGATGAGGTGATAGTGGGTAATCCTCTGTACATTGTCATTAAAAAGTTACAGAAAAGCAAGAAGGTGATAAGGAAATGGTCCAAGGAGGTGGTTAACCTTAAGAACCTGACGCTCCTAGCTAGACAAACCTATAAGGAGGCCGCTAAGAAATCTCATGAACAGGCCGGTAATGATGATCTTGCTGAAGACTGGATGAAGGGGGAACGTAGACTTACTCAATTGCTTAAGGCAGAGGAAACTTTCTACTGGCAAAGAAGTCGTTTGAAGTGGATAAAGGATGGTGACCTCAACACCCGCACCTACCATGCAGTTGTTAGAAAGAAAGAGATGAAGGAAACTATTCACCAACTCATCAAAATTTATGGCCAACCAGCCAACAGTAGACTTAAATTAGCTGATCACGTCACTGGTTTCTTCACCTCCTTATACAACCACCATAATGACAGTTGCATAACTACTGATGAAGATATCTACCCACAAGCCAAAGTCACTTCTGCAATGAATGAAGCGTTACGCTCCAGCATTGATGAGGCTGAATTCAAACATGTTGTTTTTGACATCAATACAAGCAAAGCTCCAGGACCAGACAGATTCAACAGTAAATATTTTCAATACATGTGGGACCACATTAAAGTTGATATTACCAGAGCTATGAATTGGTTAATGAACGGAAGGAATATGGTGCGGGCTGCGAATCATACTTTCATCAAGCTTATCCCTAAAAAGAAGGATGCGAGATTGATCAATGACTACCGACCGGTTTCTTGCTGCTCTGTCATCTATAAGATCTGGGCTAAAATTTTGTCCAATCGCCTGAAGCCTCTCCTTCCTGAACTGATATCCGAAGAACAATGTGCCTTCGTGAAGGGAAGAAGAATAGTAGACAGTGCTTTGCTTGCTGCTGACTTTCTCACTGGTTTCAACATCTGGAACTCTAGTGCTAAAGCTTGTGTCAAGATCGATTTGACAAAGGCTTATGACTACATGCGGTGGGATACTATGTGGAACATTATGAAAGCTATGGGCTTTTCCAGTAGATGGGTCACCATTCTGGAACAGTGTGTTACTACTGCCTCGTTCTCCATCCTCCTCAATGGAGACCCGATTGGCATGATCAAGGCTACAAATGGCTTGAGGCAGGGGGACCCCCTGTCTCCCCTACTCTTTACCATGGTTATGGAGGGGATGATGTAACATCCCAAGATTTGAGGTCTCAGATAAAAAGATCTTATAAGGAATGATTGGACTACCCATATCACTAAGGTGCACCTCTTTTTCTGGGAGCCCATCACTAAGAACTCCATAGTTAAGCGTGCTCAGCTTGGAGTAGTATTGGGATGGGTGACTTGTTGGGAAGTTGATCCTGGCATGCACGTCAGTGAGGACAAAGTGTGCAGTTAAGGCTAGTGGTGGTCTGTGGGGCCAGTCGTCATTCCTAAAACTCTGCTAGTGCCTTGGGCGGTGGGCCCAGACATTACAAATGGTATCAGAGCCATAACCCCTCTAATAGGTGCGGCCTACATGGGCATGACATTCCAGTCTTGAGCTGTGCGGTCCAGGCATGTAGGAAAGGGTTGTCCATGGTTGACATAGCCACCCTTGCACTGGTATTTCGTGATTGGGAGTTGGGTGTCCATGGGCCATTGTGGGTCTGCACTGAAATGAGGAAGAGATTATGAGGCCTTATAGTTGAGTCTTGACGAGGACGTCAAGAGTCTAAGTGGGGGAGATTGTAACATCCCAGGATTTGAGACCTCATATAAAAAGATCTTATAAGGAATGATTGGACTACCCATATCACCAATGTGCACCTTCTTTTTTAGGAGCCCATCACTAAGAACTCCATAGTTAAGCGTGCTCAGCTTGGAGTAGTACTGGGATGGGTGACCTGTCAGAAAGTTGATCCTAGCATGTGCGTTAGTGAGGACAAAGTGCGTAGTTAAGGCTAGTGGTGGTCTATGGGGCCAGTCGTCATTCCTGAAACTCTGCTAGTGCCTTAGGTAGTAGGCCCAGAAATTACAGCTGACCTCTATGATAAAAAAGGCGGAAGCCAAAAATCTTATCAAACCTTTCAAAGTGCAAGGGGTTAAAGTGAAGAACCATCTCATCTTCGCCGACGATGTGATGTTGTTCTCCACGGGCCATTCCAATAGACTTTGTGAGTACAAGAAGTTGCTTGAAGGTTTTGGCAGAACCATAAGCCTTTCCATTAGCGACATAAAATCCTACATCTACCTCTCCAAATCTTTTGACGGCAGGAGGGGTAGACTGAAAATAGCTATGGGGCTTAATAGTGGTAGAATGGCGTTGTTGTACCTTGGGGCTCCTATCACTGGTGGTAGAGGCATCTCCAAGGCTTACTCTATATGTCTTGATAAGATCATTGCTAAAATAAAAGGTTGGAGTGGGATTCATATGTCCATGAAAGGGCATCCGATGCTTATCAAATCTATCCTCCTAAGTATGGTCTGGTACTGGAGTGAGGTCTGTAACCTCCCTAAACACATCACTGACAATATTACTAAGAAAATTAACATTTTTTGTGAGGAGGAAAGACACATGTCATGAAATGGGATACCGTTACCAAATCTTTACAGAACGGAGGTCTCAACATCAGGAAAGTGGAAGAGATAGTTGAGGACAACCAAGCTAGAAGTATGGATAGATTCATCACTGTCAAAGGCAGTGTGTGGGCCAACTGGCTGAGAGTGTGGTATGGTGATGTCCCTATCCCCCATGTCAACACATCCAGAACCTGGCTTTTGCTGTGTAGGAAATGGAATCAGGTCAGCCATCTGTATAGTGTCGATAGCGACGGTCTCCTCACGCTTAACGGGCAGAAACTATGGATCCACATCCCTACAGGTCTTGTTGTTCCCTGGTTTGATCTGCTGTGGGGCAAGGGTCACATCCCCAAATGGAACTTAGCTGGGTACAAGGTGATCCTTGGGAAGCATCTTACCAAGGATAGACTTATTAGATGGGGGATCTGTAACGACCTCGTCTCCCGGTAACCCCCAATTAAGGGAGACCCAAAGGTCAGAGCCGTTATTCAATTAATAGGACCAAAGGTTCGACAAATAATCAATAATAATTATGAAACTCTACGAATTAACTGGAATTTGGTATAAAATTAAAACTTTACTTACCTTTGAAAACTTTGGAAATCTATCTATCCAGGGCTTGAATTATTCTATCTAATCCTCCTTGCACTTTATCTCTTATTTCCACAATGTGTCACTTTACTATTTGTTCTTTCAATTTTTGTTCCTAAAACGCCGACAAACAAAACGTCGGTCAGTATATCGAAATATAATAGTATGTGGGAACAACCAAAAACTTGCAAATATGGCTAACAATTTAATAATCACAATCAAATTATTTAACAAGCCACTTTACATTTTCAATGTGTCATTCTCCACCGCTTTTGCCCTAACCCTGGCATACCCCTCTAGGGTTTCTCTTTTACCATTGACTTAAGGCCACCTTCTCAATCTCAAGCTTGATGCATGGGAGTCACCTCTCATGGTGCTCCATAGTCATGCATCATAGACCACCTTCTCATTCCCGAGCTTGGTGTCTGGGGTCACCTCTCATGGTGCCCATTGGTCTACCCTCCTGGGCCTGACCTTTATGGTATCTTCCATCAGGGTGTCATGTAGGTGCGAGAATTCACATATATATATATATATATATATATATATATATATATATATATATATATATATATATATATATATATAACTGTGATAGACATAGTGACTTTATAATTGCAGTATGAACATCCAAACTGTTTAGATTGCATTCAATGCGAGGAAACATTCGGAAAACCCTCGGGAAACTAATGTGATTAATCATAATTAACTACATACCTGTTAAGCAGACTTGAATGCAGAATTAACCAATCAAGAAATCAAACAAGTGCACATAGGTTGATCCTGAAAAAGGCATCCACTTTCTCTATCATTAATCATGTCATCTTGATCTATTAATCCTAGCTATTTTCTAGGTTATTTGCCCCTTTTTAGGGTTTTGAGCATAATTAGGGTTCCACTTCCTTTTTATACTTTAAACTCTAATTTTATAAAATCACCTACAAACCCTAATTACTTCATCTTTCCCTCTCAAAAGATTTTAAGTTCATCTTTTAGCAACAGGAAACCCTAATTTCAGATTATAAGCACTTTTCTTTTCTTTTTCTCTAATTTAGGGTTTCTAAACTTATTAACCAACATATTAGATTAAAAACACTAAACCTTGCAATTCTATCATCAAAATAGGTTAAAAACCATCTTAATCATTAAAGAAGTTAACCATGCTCGAATTATCCTAATTGCAAAACTAAATATATCTTGTATCAACAATTAGGGTTTCTAACCACAAATTAAAACCTTTTCTAATCAAAATATGTCTTTTTGCACAATATACATATTTATGTGTCCAAACCATTTTTAATGCATTCCTCATATTTTTCTGATCATTTTTCATGTATTAACTTCCCTCATCCGAGTTTTCTATCAACAGGTATGATTTTTATAAGAAAACTCCTTTTATTTGATTTATTAGCAAATTCTGGAAAAACGCGGATCGTTAGATCGATGGTCCGTTGGTCCACTCAGGATCCAACGAATAGGGTCATGCGCACCTAACTTTTTCCCTTACCATCATTCACTAGCGCCAGAGATAGGGAGGTCTTTTCCTCCTTCTTCTTCAACCTCGCAAAGAACTCCGCGCTCAGCTGCGATCCAGGCTCCTAGCTTGGTCAACCGGATGGTTGACTTTGAGCTCCTTGCCATCTGCTCGCGCGGCGATGGTCCAGGAAGTTTTGCCTACCTTCGACGAACCAGATGAGGCCTCACATTGGCGACGAGTTCCATCCATCACTGCCAAACAGCCGCCAACTTTTCCGGCGAGGTCGACGAGTTGTAGAGGGGCAGGCTGGGGTCGCTTGACGAATTGGATTCACCAATCAATTCCATATCACCCTCTAGAGATGTTAGGGTAGATAGAGCATGAACCTATGCCCTCACAAACTCTCCCTATATATAGGGTCGTCGGAGGAGTCTGCTAGTTTGGGGACTCTCCCAAACAGTACCCAAAGTACCCAAAAAAAGGGTATGGATTCTTCGGTTCAGTCTCCCGAAGACGATGACTCATCAGTTCATCGATTTAAAGCACTGAGTGCAAGAAACTCAGATTCTTCTTCCTTTCCCTTTCCTTCTGTGAACTGGGGTAGGCAATGAACAGATTCCCTTGGATTTTCATCCTATGGCTAACGCGCCACGCGAAGACAAAGGAAAATTGGTCTAATTAAATCGTGACATTTATTGATTTCCTCCACACATTAGGAAAACTTCAAAAATCATATCTCTCAAACTGCTTAGATGTTTGATCCCAAATTTTGAGGGAAGCTTAGTAATAACTTTATCTACTTCTCTGCCAAAATTGGGTTCATTATCTAAAAGAAATCGTGCCTTTTCTTTAGGTACAAGATATCACTTAATTATGCATATTTATCATATTTTTTCTCTTTCCTTTGCCTTTAAATTATTATTCTGAGATCCTTGTACCTCAAGGAACCCTAATGGTTCAAAATCCCATCTTGGAAATATCCCTTAGTCTTTTATTTATCTTTTATCCATTTTCTTATTATCTTACTTATTCCCTTATTCTTTTTAATGATTTCTCTTTTTCTCTCTTCTATTTTTCTTATGGGGGTTCCTTTTAACATTAGGAATCCTTGGGATATAAAATTCCACCAAGGATAACTCAATTAAACTTCTTCCTACTTATTTTCCACATTTCAACAATGTTTTCAATTTCTTTATTAACAAGGAAATACTCATTTGATCTTTTCTTTTCTTATTGTATTCTTTATGAAATTTTGGACTCATTGGAATCCAAGGAACTAAAGAGGCACGAAATCCATCCTTGGATTACATTCTCTTGCCTTCTATAGGTTTCCACACCTTTCTTTTCTCAAATTATTCATTTACTAATTGAATTTCCTTATTATTGGGCCCAATAGCCAATAAAGCCCACAATTAAATCAACAAGTCTATTTTAAACGAAATTCATGCATTCAATAAAAGACATCATTATTTGTTCATTTATCTTTATTAAGAAAAATTACATTTCTCATCCAAAGAACCCAAAATTGGGGTTGTAACAGGATCCCTACCAGCCCCAAATGTGCATTTTGTGATGAGCTCGAAACTCATGAACACCTGTTTTTTGGTTGCATCAAAGTCTTTAGGCTCTGGGTTCTGATGGCATTGAAGAATGGGTGGGGCAACCTAATGGCCAGAAGCATCACCGAGCTGATTGATTACATCAAGCCGAAGTGCGCGAACAAGAAGGAGAGGGCTTTTGCAGGGCACTGCTTTGCCAGTGTATGCTTCAATACTTGGAAAGAGAGGAACAATATCCACCATGGTCGACATCCTTGTCATGATGTATTCATCTCAGTTAACAAAGACATTTGTAATGTTGTTAAGGCCAAAGGCCTGGAAAAGGGCCTTAATCCCATAGCTAAACGATACTGGGGCATTTTGTAGGTAGACCGCGTATACTTTTTGTAGCTTGATCTTGTACAGTATAACTTGGCTATACGAATCTTTTGGCAATATACTTACCTATTTCCAAAAAAAAAATGAGACCTCAGGCTGCTGCAAAGTTATGTCTGACCAAACATAAACTGTCGTTTTCGTACTTTTCGAAATCCCAGTACAAACGTAATATAGGATTAATAAAACACAGAAATCTCAAGAATCCAACTGAATTCAATAAAACAAACGCGCCCAAAGCCCAAACGTAAGATTGAAACGTCAGTGTCTCTGTGCAATTGCGACCACGTCAGGGTCTCTGCACAAAGTATTGTGCGCAAAGCTTCTTGATATCGTCAAAGTTGTTTTTTTTTTAAATTGGTCATTTTATTTATCTCGTGGTCTGGGGTCAAGCCTGAGACCTCTTCTTGGTAACACAGCAAGAGTCTTAACCAACTCGGTTGTCCTCACTTGGACTGACATCGTCGAAGTTGAGTTGTGCTGCAGCGTGGAACATTACTACATGATGTGGTTTGTTGTTGTTGAGGTAACAAAAACGTCATGCCGTAAGTAATTGATTTAGGCTACCCGTAGCCAGACAAACAATTACGAGGCATACAAAAGACCTTAGCACCAATTATAGATAGCGATGAGTGGCCTGGAAGAGGCCTCTCCTCTAGCGGTCTGAGCTCTTATGTCGACTATAGCAGTAAATAGATATATAGCCAAAGATGCAGTCATCTGCTGCCTTTCCTGTTGCGCCAAAAGCTCACCGTGCCCATCAACTACCTTTCCTGTTGCGCCAAAATCTCATGCGGTGATCAGGTAAGACGAGGAAAGCAGCAAGTACCACGGTGAGGAGAAAATATAATGGGATGGGTCGAACGCCCTATGCGAGGGTTCTGAGATAGGACGGAACGGAGAGAAGCAAGCGTGAGAATAATCAACGGATTGAGGAGTCCATTAATTAGCATGATCAGAAGGGAGGAGTTCATTGCTGCCTTGATTTGTTAGAGTCCGATGGCTTGATGGGAATAGGGGGACGGATGGAGATGAATCTTCGTGTTTAATATAGAGTCCGATGGTTTGATGGGAATAGGGGGACAGACGGAGACGAGTCTTGTTGTTTAGTAGAGTAGAATAGTAGATTCTCTTTAATTTTATTTTTTTGCTATCACTTAGTCTTATGTAATAGGCGATCAAGTATAATAGGCCCATTAGGGTTTTCTATTTGCTTCCTTGTTGTTTCTCCTCCTATTTACATGAGAGGGTTGTACTTCTTTATGGATATATAAAGGAGAAGTCTTGAGGCAGCTATCTGTCTTGTTCTGATACCATGTTAAGAACAATCTTAAAGCCAATGTTGTCACCGTCTCTTTCAGTGTCCCCTCTCATCATCTTCTTCCTTCGTCACTATTGTTGATCACACCAAGGGAGAAACAGTCTCTTCTCTTGCCCTATCCTCTTCCCAACAAGAGGACCCAAGAAGATTGCTTATAGACTATAGGTTGGTCTTATGCCCTAAAGACTGATTTTCCGGAATGACGTATGACATCCATTTGTGGTCATCTATGACCGAACACATTTTGTAGGGCTTTATCCACATATTATTGGATATGATTGGTTCACTCCAACATATCTCTATTTCCCTTAGTGATCCATAAGATTCACATTTATTCTAGATCTTGTTCTGGGCAAACCTATTTTTTTGTCATACATGATATCTTCCTTACCTACACGATGTGTGGCCATGAGTTGTTGCGACAAATCTATCGTTGAAATCTGTCGAAAGTGGCACAACGTGTTGATTTTTGACACATTGTATTTGAAACTTTCGTTCTACTATGCAGCAAGTCTCATGGTGTGCCCACCTTTAAAAACGATGTGTTGTGACTAGCTACACCTATTTCTATTCTTCCTTTACTGCTCCATTATATTTTATATTTGTGTATTATGGGGTCATCTTTTTCCTCTATTGGGATGTCCCAAAAACACCCCAAGTGTGTAACTTCTGTAAAAATTAATGGCTCCAACTATGTCCTATAGGCATGCAAATTTTAGATCTATGCACATTCCTCAGGAAAACTAGAGCATATGATAAATCTTCCTCTACGAAAGGAAGACACATCTGAATAAGAAAACTATAGAAGAAACATCTGAGAAATTGAAAGCATATTTTAATAATTGGACTAAATATGACTCTCTCACTCTCTCCTAGATCATGAATAGTTGTCAAATATATATTTATACTATCTTTTCTTCATCAACACCACTAAGGAGGCATGGGATCACCTTGCCCAAGTGTATTCTAGAAAAGGAAATGCATCCTGACTTTTTCATCTATACAAGCATTTGAAATCCCTTAAACTTGAAGATAGATCAGCCTTTGCTTCACACTTTGATGCATGTGAAGGGAATTTGGGTGAAGTCAAGCTTCGTCACCCCTTATCATCAGGTCTATCAAGATGCAAAAGTAGCAAGAGGATATACAAACTTGTCAATTATTGGCAACTCTACCTCCTAGTTATGAAGTTCTTCATCAACAAATTATTGCCTCTGAACCATTGTCGGCACTAGATGATCTCCATCTGTGATTATCTAGATCTGTATCTTCTACCCCTACTACCAAATTGCTTGCAAACCTTATTGTTGCAGGATGAGGTAATCCTGATCATCGATGGGGAAAATGTCTCAATACCAGTGCGAGAGGATCATCTTCTCCCTATCTCAACCTAGATTTTGTAATTTCTTCAAGTGCACTAAGATGGAAAAAGCATGGGAAACTCATATGGACAAATAAAGTGTCAAATACAAATGTTGATGGAGATTCTACCCTTGTTCCTCATTTTACTAATCCTTAGATGGTGACAATGAGCTCTTCTATCCTTGATAGATTGATCAAGGCTACTTCTACTGCTACTATTACTCTTGAAGCAAACATTGTTCAATATTCAGGTGGCCCCTCATGTCTTCAAGCTTCTTTCTCTTAATCCAAAGATGATTGGGTTGTTGATTCGGGTGATGCAACTCATATGACTACTAATAAGAAATTGTCTACTTATCTAAAGAAATTTATGTGTCGTCCTCCTATGCATTTGGCATATGGGACCACTTCTCCAGTTGTTGGTAGAGGATATGTCAACCACAATCTCCATAAATCTATCTTGTTTGTGCCTAAATTTCTGTTAGACTTTATGACTATTAGCATGATTACCAAAACCTTAAATTGTAGTGTAACCTTCTTTCCTTACATTGTCTATATAAAGGATCTCAGGACAAAGAAGACGATTGGTGGGGAATAAGAAGATGGAGATTGTTTATACTACTTGCAAACAACATAAAACCCTACTACCACTGCACTTATGGTCTAGTTTAGCTCCCTTCATCTATGGTACTTGCGACTTGGTCACCCATCTGCTTCCAAACTGAAGTCTTTATTTACATATTTGTCTAATGAGAACTTTTCATTTCAGTCTTGTCAACTTGGAAAATGTTATTGAACAACATTTCCTCACTGTCATAAGAATATAAGTCTAAGTTTGTTTTACTTAATTCAATCTGATATTTGGGGACCATGTCGTATTGCTAATTGTACTAGTGTACAATATTTTTCTACCTTTATTGATGAGTAGTCTTATGCCACTTGGATCTATTTTTTAAAAGATCATTCTAAAGTTTTACATACTTCCTCTAAATTTCTTAATGAGATAAAGACTCAATTTTAAGCTACTAAATTTGTTCTCACTGATACTGCTTCTGAATATGTGCAACATGGTTTTCCAAAGATTTTTATTGCCAAGGGGATTATTCACCAAACTTTGTGTCTCTATAGCCCACAAAAAATTAGATTTTCCTAAAGGAATAACATGCATCTTCTTGATGTGGATCACACTCTACTAATTGAAATTAATGTACTAAAATTTTATTGGGCTGATTCAATTCTTTTAGCCAATTATCTCATCAATTGGATACCTTCTTGTATGTTGCAAAGTAAGATTCCTTATAACCTTCTTTGTCCCCATGAACCTATGTTTGCTTTACCACCAAATGTTTTTGCCTACCTATGTTTTGTTCACAATCATCAACTTGGGAATGATAAACTATCACCATGTGCTTTCTGCTATTTTTTGTGTGGTTACTCTCGTATACAAAAGGGGTAGAGTGTTTTGATGCAATTGCACACTGTTTGTAAGTCAGTGCGGATGTCACCCGTTTTGAAGATACTTCTTTCATTTCTGAACCTAGTAACTAGGTGTCACTTTCAAATTTTCCCATTCCTAAGCCCAATGTTTCTCAACCTCTACCTTAAGTATCCCCTACTTTAACAACATCTGAGACTGACGATCGACCTCAATACAATGATAAAATTACTAAATTTTTTACAACTTATGATTTTGACATTCCTATTTTATTATGAAAGGGGGTATGATTTGGTGCCAAATATTGTATCTCTCAACACATCTCCAAAAATCATTTGAATGCTTCCATGACTAAATTTATTACTACTTTTGCAATTTCTATTCCAAAGAACATTTAGGAGGCACTACTACACTCTGGGTGGAATACGCCGTGGATGAAAAGATGGATGAACTTCACTCTCATGGGACATGTATAATTCCTGGGCCCACTGCCCAAGGCTCTAGTAGAGTTTTAGGAATGACGACTGGCCCCACAGACCACCACTAGCCTTAACTGCACACTTTATCCACACTGACGCGCAAGCCAGGACCAACTTCCCGACTGGTCACCCATCCTAGTACTACTCCAAGCTGAGCACGCTTAACTATGGAGTTCTTTAGAGATGGGATCCCGGAAAAAGAGGTGCACCTTGGTGATATGGGTAGTCCAATCAATCCTTTTAAGATCATGTTATCTGAGGCCTCAAATCCTGGGATGTTACAATCTCCCCTACTTAGACTCTTGACGTCCTCGTCAAGGCTCAACTATAAGGCCTCATAATCTCTTCCCCATTTTAGTGCAGACCCATAATGGCCCATGGACACCCAGCTCCCGATCACGGAATACCAGCGCAAGGGTGGCTACGTCAACCATGGACAGCCCTTTCCTACATGCCTGGACCGCATGACTCAAGACTGGCATGCCATGCCCATGTGGGCCCCACCTACTGGAGGGGAATTGGCTCTGATACCATTTGTAATGCATGGGCCCACTGCCCAAGGCTCTAGTAGAGTTTTAGGAATGACGACTGGCCCCACAGACCACCACTAGCCTTAACTGTGCACTTTTTCCACACTGACGCGCAAGCCAGGACCAACTTCCCGACTGGTCACCCATCCTAGTACTACTCCAAGCTGAGCACGCTTAACTATGGAGTTCTTTAGAGATGGGATCCCGGAAAAAGAGGTGCACCTTGGTGATATGGGTAGTCCAATCAATCCTTTTAAGATCATGTTATCTGAGGCCTCAAATCCTGGGATGTTACAACATGGGACCTTGTTGATCTCCCTACATGTAATAAACTTGTTGGCTGTCGATGGGTGTTTACTATGAAATATTTTCCTGATGGGATAGTTGAATGCCTAAAAGCTAGACTTGTTGCTAAGGTACATGCACAAGAAGTTGGGATTTATTACTTTGAATCTTTTTCTTCAGTTTCTTGTCTTAATTATTTTTACATTTTAATTATGTTACTATTAAAAGGGTAGCACTTTCATCAACTAGATGTTAAGAATTCCTTCCTATATGGATATTTACAAGAGACTATCTATATGTCACAACCTCCAAGTTATGTTTATTAGGGGGGTACTCTAGGAAATTTTCCTTCTAAATAAGTCCATTTATGGTCTCAACTAGAGTCCCCAAGCTTGGTTTGGCAAGTTATCCCTTGTACTGCACAAATTTGGCTTCATGTCGTCTCAATGTGACCATTTCGTGTTTATTAAAGAGAAAGTATACTGTGGACATACTTTATGGAATTGGAATTCTCGATTGCAGACCTATAGCCTCCCCTATAGATCAAGATCATGATCTATGGGAATAATCTACCCAACCCTTAGCATATAAATTCAGATATAAACATTTGACTGGCAAACTTTTATATCTTACTATTACTGGACCTAATATATGCTTTGTTGTTGGTGTTCTTAGCCAACTCATGGATTTTCCTAAGTAGTGTCACTGGGATGTTGCACGTCAAGGCTTGAGATATTTGAAGAATGCATCTAGATAGGAATGCTTTATAAAATAAATGGGCATCTAGATGTGATTGGATTTATTATGATTGGTGTAAATTGGACAGGAGATCCACCTCTGGCTACTATACATTTGTTGGGGTAACTTGGTTACCTCGAGGAGAAAGAAGAAAAATGTTTTTGCCAGATCCAATTTAGAATCTGAGTATCATGCAATCTCACATACTACTTGTGAGTCATTATGGATCAAATACATTCTATCTAACATTGTGTTTCCCATTACTCACGCAATTCCAATGTATTGCGATAATTGTCTTGCTAACTTCATTTCTAGTAATCATGTCTTTCATGAAAGGACTAAGCGTATTGAGGTGGAATGCCTTTTTCTCTGATATGTTGTGCTAACTAAGGAGATAACTACCCCTTTCCTACCTACACATGAGCAAGACATAAATATTTTTACATATGCTCTCTCTAGAAAGAGAGTTGATGTTACATCCTTGAAATTTGTGGATTTCAAGCCTAAATCAAATTAGGGAACATATGTGTTCATATGAGGTGAATAAAAGAGGTAACAGTTACCAAAGCCTCAATATTAGTAATTAGGAATGTTACTAATCTCATGGAGTCTTTAGAAGGCTCAAGATGTGGTTCGTGGGCCTTAGGGTCACTTTTCAGCCCATTGGAATTATCAGGGTTTACATATGGGCCCATGAGATATGCTTTGGGATATTGAGGACATTCATGATTATGATGTATAACCAAGATACTTTTTATTGATAGATAATCATAATAAAAGATAAAGGGAGAAATTATAGAAGGTTCCAAGATGAAATGTGACCTAGATAGTTAAGGTAATGATTATCTACACTCTACACAAATTCCAAGTATTTGTGTGTCAAATAGTGATAACACAACCTAATTATGATCAACACCAAAAGAGATAAGGAATAAATGAAGATAAATTCATGATTTGGGATAATTATGCACTTTTTTTGGATCTAGATGGAGTAATTAAGTGAATACTTGAATGGCAAGAAAAGGATAGGTTCCTTTCATATTTTGATCCCAAACATGTCAATATGAGATTATCTTAATACAAGGATCATACTAAATTTTTGTGTCGTTTGGACAATCCTAGTGGCCTATATGAATTTTAGAAGTCTTGGTCACCTTCTAATAAAGTGGAGATAATGTCATTTAAATCCGAGTATCATGTATCATGGTGGAGGTGGGACTTTAGGAGATACTGCTTGATGCGTCCTCTAACCTCTTCTGTTGGATGAAGAACCAACGCGTGTCGGATTCTCCTCTACCCTGTAGTAGAAGACCCGCGCAGCCTAGACTCTAGTTGTAAGGATGATCCCCCACCCTCTCCACCGGCCACCATCGGTCCAATTATATATCCCTAGAGCTTCGGGAACCTGAGATGAGCCTAACAAGCCATGGGATTGGCATTTTCATGACAAGACCAGAGTATGCCCAAACTCAGGGCTAGCCTTATCTCAGTGACCCAGAGCGCAAGGGTTCCTTAACCACCCACACTTATAAAAGGACTGCGAAACATGCTACATGGTGAGTAGAACCAGACCGTGCTCCCAATTGTGCCTCCTTTCCCTTACGACGACTCTTCCTCTCTCTGACTTTTTGCTCATGGTGCGACCTCTAGGCCATACCTCCCTGGTCAGTCATTGCCACCATGGAGGAGTGTTGCGAGTTCTGGGTAGTGTTGTGAAGGTCCCCGACCATCCAGTTCAGTCACGTCGGGTGAGGATCACAGAGTCAACATTGAAGTTGACTCCCTTGGGAGGCTGCAGCACGTAGGGGCACGTGGCAGAGGTTAGGAATGATCCAAGAGGAAAAGACTCAGATGCCCTAGAGGTGTACAAAGGGTATGGGGGCATTATTGTTCTTTTAGCCTAATTTTTGGGGTCAGCTACGCTGGAAGCTGGCGCCGACTTGGCGAGCACCCACTGGCTGGACCTGGTCGCATAGAAGATAGGTAAGCATTTCACTTGTTTAATGGAGGCCTCCGATTGGCCAGGATAACAATAATTTGGAATAATTCTAGTTAATTACTGGTAGCCCGGAATATAGTGATATTATATATCAAATTGATCAGAGAATGAGAGGAATCCAAATCAAATAAAATCAGAACCTTATTATGTTTCATGTTCCTAAAGTATACATGATTTGAGTAGTATAAAGTGAAAACCTAGATTTGCCTTAATCTGATGCTTAATTGAATATGTTCGTTCATGTTAGGCTAACACCTGATCTTGCCATGTATAATGAGTAAAACCTTGATAATGATGAATAATGGACAATTCCAAATTAGTAATCTTATATATCTTATTTTAGGGTTTTGCAGCCAATGTGAACATCTTGATATAATCTTAATGCTGATAATGTGATCTACATGTAGTGAGTAGTTTAATATGCTTAAGATGATAATTAGGGTTTAACCTAATATGCATAAATGGGTTTGTAATCATAGAAACCAAAATATGATGGTATTAGGGTTTGTAACCCTAATCCCTAATCCAAATATGAGATAACCCTAAACCCTAGTTTAGGAACACATCTAGATCTGATTAAGGTAATGCAAATATATTGTGACACATATGTAGTATGTATATTTTAGATTGAATGCTTTGTTGATTGGATGTTTGGATGTACTCTTAAATTACATGTTAGATTCTTCACTATTTCCGCAATGGCATAAGGTACATGGTTATTCTTACAATTACATGTATCGAATTCTAAGATTGCCAAGGTTTCTCGATGAGATTGAATGACAAATAAATTGCTTGGTTGTTTATTTACTTCTTGCAAATTATAAAGTTCCTATGAGTATCATGTAAAGTAAATAATAATATTCTGAACCCTGGGTTAGACTGATCTTAAGGGTAATGCACAGGAGCCTAGGAGGGACAATGATTAAACCTGAGGTAGTAGTCCAGATATGGGTTAGAATATGAAATAAGTTTATGTTCTTATATGCAAGATAAAGATATTTGCTTATATATAAACTTGCGATTATTGGTTGAACCCACATACCAGTATAGTAATATACTGAATGTGTATTTGTTTGTTGACATTTTAGGTATCAGATATACTTGATCCATGGACATGAGGGTACAGATAAAGATGTTGAAGACACTAGAATCTTTCCTGATTGTTTAGTTGTAATGGTATATCTTCAGACTTGTATAAGTTAATCCTTTCAAAAAGTTATGTAACTCCTTAGAGGAGCTTTTTATGTAAACATGTATATATTTTATCATTAATGGAAATTATTTACTATTATATAATATTTCTTGAATCTGATCCTAGAATTTAAGATTAATGATTTGCGACTTTAAGATCTTTTAGACACTCAAAAGTGTGGGGTCGTTACATTTGGTATCAGAGCACAGATTCATCAACTAATACGTAATAGTTTATAATTTTAAATCATCCTTAGAAATTTAAGAGAAAAGTTAGTAAATCATAACGTATCTTTTAGGTATCTCATCTCACATTTTTGTCTACTTATCATCTCTTTGCTTAAAAAGCCTTGAAATGAATTGTTAATTAGAGAAGTAAAATGTGAAAAGATGTAACCTTTTGTGTAGGTCCCTCTAGAGAGGGTAAACACTACACAGATACATGTATGGGTAAGCCCTTTCTTAGAGGAAGGACTTGGATTATAGTATGAAAACTCTAGAAGGTCAAAGGTTATGGAAACTTTGAGAGGTAGAGTAGAGTCCCTAACCCTAAAATCCTTAATCTTAAATAATGAACATGGTGTTGTGGTATGGGACACTACCCATGTAAAACTTGAAATTGAGAATAATAAAGATAAAAGAATGGGTTTAGGTAACTGAGTCTCCTATGCAAGTGTGCATTAGGAGCATGACTCTTATGTAAGAGGTCTTAAGAAATATATGAACCCAATATATATATATATATATGTATATATAAATATATATATATATATATATATATACATATATATATATATGAAAAATGAAAGTTTGAATATAAATTTCTCAAAACCCTTACATTGTCCATAGAAGTTTAGTGATGATGGACAATCCCCTAGAGGGGAAGGTGACCCAAGTTCATTGAATGGACAGGGATCACGAGGGGGCATTCTAGAAATTGAGCAAACATGGGCTTATATGTTATAATGATAAAAGTTATGCCTAATAAAAAAAGAGGTATTTATGAAACCTTTAGGGTTAGTGTGCTAACTTGGGGTGGTTCTACCCAAAGACTGGGAAGATGACCTATGAGGAAGGAAAAACCTTAGATCTTGGGATCAAGTTGTGTCTAGAGAGCCTAACCCCCTCCTATAAGCCAAGAAGGCAACATAGGCTTGGACTTTCCCTTAAAAGGTAATTGAATGAACATATTTAAGTATGGAGATGACATTAATCCTCACCAAGAGGGGTGAAGAGTTAAAGAGAAAAAAAAGGAAAGCACTTATATTATTTGAACCCAAGGATGCCATCTCTGTGTAACAACTGGTCAATCCTAGGATTGGGAAGACCAGGAAGGCACCAAGCCCAGGAGGGAAGGCGGCTTGAGTAGACAACCAAGCCTAGGCTGGATGGTCATGAAAAGGTCAAGCCCAGGAGGGAAGACCATTAAGGAACTAAGACCAGGAGGGTAGGTGGCCTAACTGAATGACCAAGCCTAGGAGGGAAGGTCATGAAAAGGTCAACCCCAGGAGGGAAGACCAGAGAGGCACCAAGCCCAGGAGGGAAGGTGGCCTAAGTCCACAGTGTAGTTGTTTAGGATCAAGCCCCTAGAGGGGAAGATCATAGAAGGTCAAGCTCAGGAGGGAATACCGACATGGCACCAAGC
The DNA here is from genome assembly GCA_963693085.1 of Alisma plantago-aquatica. Lineage (NCBI taxonomy): Eukaryota > Viridiplantae > Streptophyta > Magnoliopsida > Alismatales > Alismataceae > Alisma > Alisma plantago-aquatica. The sequence goes on from OY856413.1 coordinate 859,256,351, forward strand.
CCTGGAGGGAAGGTGGCCTGAGCCCAATGTTGGGATAACACTTCATAATGTCTACTTGAAAATGAGAGGTGAAGGCAATCCGGGTTAAAGAATTAAATAAGAGAATAATGTGCTTAAGAGATGTGACATCTCAAAAGAAACCCTTAGGGAGGGTAGAGACCTAATGCAATCTTAGGGTCAAGTAGGTTGTATTAGAGGTACATAGGACCAATGGGTTGGGAGTTGACAAACCCTGAATGCACATGACCAAGTGGTCGGGAGGTAACAGTTGGTTTGCCCTAGGCCCATGTCTTAGGAGGGTGGCCACCTCCCTGATGTTCATGTGGCCCAGTGGGGTGAATGTATAAACACTCCCTTGATGCATAAGGATGAGATCACTCCAAGATTACCTACACCCCTAGAGACCTAAAGGATTTGACTAGGGCTCATAATGATACATGAGATGTAAATATAAAAGATATAAGGAAGTCATGAAAAACTGAGTGAAGTTGTGCCCCAACTTAACAGTAAGAAAAGGGACAATTGTCTTCATGGAATATAAGAGTGATATGAAATTAAGAAACAAGTAAGTTTAGAGTCATATCAAGTATGATTCAACCTAGTACATAAAATAGAAAGGTAATGTGTGGATGTACTATCTCTGTTCTTGGATCGGAATGAACTTTGTGTTTGGGTTGTAGCCAAATGCTTATTTCATCTCATTATGAGGGAGGGAGATTGGATAGACACATATTATGCTTAATAATTGAGATAATGAGGATGAATATCCTACATTTAAGGTGTAATGACATGAACTAGGGTTAGAGGTGTCACCTCACACTTGTGTGAAAGTAATGAATAATAGGTTGGAAACCTAGGTGAAAAGAGAAATCACCAAGTAATAATGAAATTATCAATGATAATGAAATCATCAAGTGATGATAAGACATTTATACTATAGATGTGGATATACTTGAATTTCAATTCAGGTGCCAATCTTAGTAATAAAATAAAATTTATATACTAAAGAAAAGTTGTTAAAGACATCTAAGTAGGGTGTTGGACCTAAATTTTGAAGATAATATGAGATATCATTCACCTAGGCTTAGTAGGCCTATATTTTGAGGACAAAATTCCTTTTAAGGAGGGGTGAATGTTACATCCTTGAAATTCATGGATTTCAAGCCTAAATGAAATTAGGGAACATATGTGCTCATATGAGGTGAATAAGAGATGTAATAATTACCAAAGCCTCAATATTGGTAAATAGGAATGTTACTAAGATCACAGAGTCTTTAGAAGGCTCAAGATGTTGTTCATGGGCCTTAGGGTCACTTTTCACCCCAATCAAATAATCGACATTTACATATGGTCCCCTGAGATATGTTTTGGGATATTGAGGAGATTTGTGATTATGATGTATAACCAAGATACTTTTGGTTGATACACAATCATAATAAAAGATAAAGGGAGAAATTCTAGAAGGTTCCAAGATGAAATGTGACCTAGATAGTTAAGGTGATGATTATCTACCATCTACACAAATTCCAAGTATTTGTGTGTCAAATAGTGATAATACGACCTAATCATCGACACCAAAAGAGATAAGGAATAAAAGATGATAAATCCATGATTTGGGATAATTATGAACTTTTTTTGGACCTAGATGGAGTAATTAAGTGAATACTTGAATGGAAATAAAAAGATAGGTTCCTTTCATATTTTGATCCCATACTTGTCACAATCCGATATTATCTTGATACAAGTATCATACTAAATTTTGGTGTCATTTGGACAATCTTAGTGGCCTATATGAATTTTAGAAGTCTTGGATACCTTTTAATAAAGTGGAGATAATGTCATTTAAATCAGAGTATCATGTGTCACGCTAGAGGTGAGACTTTAGGAGATATTGCTTGATGCAACCTCTAACCTTTGTCATTGGATGAAGATCCAATGTGTGTCAGATTCTCCTCTACCCCGCAGTAGAAGACCCGTGCAACTGATGAATGTATATTCATCATGGAATTCAATTATCACTTTGGGGACAAATCCAACCCTATATATACTATTTCACTCATTAAAAATCAATATGAATCATAATATGCAAAACTACTTAATTACTTCGATTATCGAGGCTTTGATCAAATTTATGTTGATTTAATGCAGGCATTGATAAATCTGAACCAGCAGTTGGGGGCCACCTACACTCACCCTTGGCTCTGATCAAACGATCTAACCAAACAATTTGAGCCCATTCGGTCTCAAGACCGTTTGAGCCCATTCAGTCTCAAGACCGTCTGAGCAACATATATCGATTGAAGGCCTAATCCAGCTGTGAGGGATTGAGCAGTGCATGAATTCAAGATCTCGAAGCCGAGTCTTAACCACGGCCATGGTGGTTCAAAATGACCGTGGTCTACTATCATCACCATGACCGTGTGGTGCGGCCACGACTGTGGTGGATCATCTCCAACGCCTGAGCTCTCACTCGCCATGACTGTGGTCACTGAGCCACGACTGTGGCACCCCACCTGCATCGACTCTCTCTCTTCCGCCACGCCCGTGCAAGGCAACACGGCCGTGGGACAGTAGCCTCGCCACGACTGTGGTGTCACGCCACGGCCGTGGCACAATGCCAGCAGAGCCCAATTACTCACCCACCACGCCCGTGCAAGGCGGCACGGCCGTGGGACCGCAGCATCACCACGACTGTGGTGCCTCGCCATGGCCGTGGTGCATCGTCTTCTACCTATGCACCTCCGCCGAACAGCACTTCTTCTCTTCGATTCGTCCAACTACTACAATCACGCCGACCCTCTTGGTTACCTTCCTCGGCGCCGCACAGCTGTGACACAGACTGCATAGTTGTTGCCTTTGGTCTCTTGAGCAGCTTGCTTAATCAAATAGAGCAAACCAGTTGGATCGGTCAAACCTGCTGCGATGACCGTTTGTAGGAAACATCAAGACGGTTTGAGAAACTGAAGAATCGCTTGGACGGATTCAAAAACCGTTTGGGCATCTGCTGAGATTCCAGACTGTTTTCCCAAAGCCAAAGACCGTTTGGGGGGTATGTGAAGACCGTTTGCCCCTTTAGCTCAAGACCAATTGGAGGAGGCATTGCAAGACCGTTTGGTTTGAATACAGCAAAACCGAATGATCCCAAGACCGTTTGCACAAGATCGTTTGCAAAAGAGCAAACGGTCTGTGAGACCATTTGGTCTCGTGCGGTTTCCAAACCGTTTGCTACTCAATATCGTTTGGTCTTATACGGTTTACATACCATTTTCCCAGGTTATGCAAGACTGTTTGTTCAGATTCTACAGACTGTTTGATAGAAAATGGTCTACAGCCCGTTTGATACCAAACGGTCTACAGACCGTTTGGAGGGTGTACTATGAAACCGTTTGGGCAAAATAAAGTGAAACCGTTTGGGAAAAAATATCTCAAGATTGTTTGGTGTCTATTAATCCAAGACCGTTTGTGGACAGTTATATGCCTATAAATAGGACCCCAAGGGTCCTCACTTGGGCATTGGTTCCGGGACACCGACAGGCTGCCTGTACACAGGTCTGATCCAAATCCAGTCCAGTCCGTGCCAGTTTCATTCCACCTACTGCCCATGTTGCATCCAAGGAGGCTGAAGAGAGAAGGAAGACGGAGTGAGGGAGACTGTCTGGTCTGTCTTGGAAACTCCCGTTCACACCCAGATCTGCTCTGACATGACATAGAAGGTTGTATCTTCTTCACCGAGCTGCGACTACCTTCTACACCGAGTTCATGGTGGATTTCTCTCTCTTTCTCATTCTTCTTATTTCTCGCATCATGAGCGAGTAGTACCTTTTTGCTGGGGTGCGGGGACTAGCCCCGCTGCCCATGCAAGTCATGTTCTTTTGTTAAACTCTCCATCGCAATGTATATAACTTTCCATTTCATTGTTAGTCGGTATGTTTGTAGTTGATTATCTACTTGTTTTCATCTTGTTCTCTCCTATATTGTGAAATCTTCTATATGTGGGATAGAATGGTGGTTTATAAGGTTTGACTCTTTGACGAAAACTTCTAATAAGATTCCTTGAGGTCATAAGTGTATGATCCATGAGGGGACGAGACATCCAGCCTATGGTGACACTTCTGTGGTCTAAACATCCCTCAGAGAGGACCACATCCTTAGTTGGATTTTGTATCGTCTTTGTTTATCGTCGATGTTATCTTGTAGATCTATCACATACTTGCTTATCGATTAATGTGGTTGACTCCCAAACTAGAAATAGAATGGTATTTCTTCAGATCCGTAGGTAAGTGATCCGATTGGTGACGAGACATATGATGCCTAAGGTGATGCTTATGCGAACCTAACGCCCTTACGGGGGGTTCTACAACAGCTCCAGTTGGATTGATATATTTTTCCTAGCTTGTTTATGATTGAATGTGTTTTCATGCGTAGCGGTGGTGAAACTTGATACCATCCTAGCGATTCCATATCATTGATCTAAATCCTACTTTAATTCAACTTTTACTTTCTTGCAATTAGTTTAATTAACCTCAAATCAACCAATCATTTTAAATATTAGTTTTACTCGAGCTAGATTCGACTGACAAAGATTCTTAAAAATGTTGTCCTTTGGGATCGATCCTTAACTATACTGCAATAAGACTTGTCCTCTTGCCAGTGGTATTATTGCACTTTGGTTTTGGTAAAATCTCGGGGATTTCAACCCCGAGTGAGTATGTTAGTGCATTCAAAATATCACGTCAAATTCTGGCACCGTTGCCGGGAACAACAGAATCAGTTAGTCAAATCTAGTTCTTTTAAGACTAATTTAGGATTTTGCTTTTTATTTCAAAAACAATCGAACATATACTTGAATTTGACTCTAGTTTGTGGATCTCATTTTCAAAATCCTTTCTATTTTTAGGTACAATCCAAGGCGTAGTGCATGCACCGTTCGGACAGCCCTGGACTAACAGTGAGCTTTGACCCCGAGATAGACAGAACTTTTCATTTTCAGATCAGAGAAAATCAAGCAAGGATGGCTCAAGAAGAAGAAGTAGCCTGAAGGGTGGCTCAAGCCATCAATGCACAGAGAGAGAGGCTCATGCAAGAAGCCAGGGCTGTGGTTCAACAGGAAATCCTAGCGGCGCAAGCAGCAGTGCAAGTAGCTGAACTACAAAAGGATCTTAGAGAATTCTCAATCCCGAAAGCTGCAAATGTTGATTATCCAGTGCAACCTCCTCCCATCAACGCTCCTAATTTCGAGATAAGAGCGCATTGGATCACCCTGCTTCAGAATAACCCTTTCTATGGAAAACAGGGAGAAGATAGCCAAGAACCAACTCATTGAGATTTTTTATAGGGGTGTGGATGATGATATTAAGAGATTCCTCGATTCCTCGTCTGGAGGAAACTGCATGCATTAAAGTTATGACAGTGCATGGAGACTCATCACCCTGGGTGCAGAAATTCAAGCAAATTGGGGTAGATATGTAGGTAAAGGAGTTTTGAAAGTAGCTATGGCCGAAGCTACTCCTGAGTACAAGTCTATCGCTGAAACCTTAAAGCTTTTAGTTGCCAAGCAAAACCATATTGAATCATCTCTTACTGCTATTGAAAGAGGACGTTCACCTACTAGACAATCGGAATAGATCAAGTCTGCTTCCCTGTTCTGTGAAGCATGTAAGATCACCGATCATTCCACTTTATCATGCAATGTTCTCTATGATGTTGTTCTAAGCAACATGTGTGGACACGGAGATAATGGTCAGATGGAAAATCTTAATGCTATCAACACCATTCCTGGTCAAAGTTATTACAATCCAAATTAGAATAGGAATCATCCCGATTTTCCATACGGAAACCCCTCTAGAGCAGTAAACTCGCACCAATTTGGTTCGAACAATCAATCGAGAGGCACACCAGGATTCCAGTATAATCAACAACATAATTTTGGGAATCAAGGAAATTTCAAGGGAAACTTTCAGAATAGAAAATATAATAATTACCAAAATAACTCTCAGTACCAGAATCTTAATCAACAGAAAAGACAGCAAGTAGGTCCAGTTTCTCCTGATGATAAGCTATCAGCCATTGAGAAGATGTTGCAAACTCAACAAACCATGATAGATAACCAACAAGCTCAGCATAAGGCTATTGAATCTCAATTATCTCAACTCGTAGCCAGCATAAAGCCACATGTTGGAGTCTTTGTTGTCCAACCCGAGAACAATCCTAAGCATCCTGAACAGTTGAAGGCAGTCACCACTAGGTCAGGGAAAGGCTATTCAGATCCCCCTGAAAAGACACTTGTAGTTATTACAGATGAGGATGAACCTGTAATTGCTCAAGACTCAACAACACAAGAGACTCAATCAAAAGATGATAAGTCCAAAAAAGGAAGTTTGAGAAGTCTGCTCAAGAAGACGAAGAAATTGAGACTCCAAAACCTGATATCCCTGTGTACAAACCTTGTATACCTTTTCCAGCTCGTCTAAGGTAAACAAAGTTTGATACCAGATTCAATAAGTTTAAAGAAGCTATGAAGAAACTTCATGTTGATATACCCTTCTTGGATGCGCTGGCTAAGATACCAGCCCGGACAAAGTACCTAAAGTCACTTCTCACAAGGAAGTATATAACTGAAGAGTATGAGATAGTAAAACTGGCAACAACTACGTCCGACATCATTTTGAGCAAGATGCCCAAGAAACAAAAAGACCCGAGATCATTTGGAATTTCATGCCACATTGTCGACTCATCATGCAAGAAAGGTTTGGCAGATCTCGACGCAAGCATCTCTATTATGCCACTTAGCCTGTGCATGAGACTAGGGTTCACAGAATTTCTACCTACTGGCATGACTATACAACTTGTAGACAATTTGATAAAACGTCCGTTAGGAATCCTTGAAGATGTCCCGGTCAAGGTAGGAAAGGACACATATGTTCCATGCGTCTTTGTCATTATGGACATAAAAGAAGACGCCATATATCCTCTCATCTTTGGTCGTCTGTTCCTCACCACTGCAAGAGCCCTGATTGATGTTGAAGCTGGTACCTTACTACTTAGATTAGGTAAAGAAACTCTCGAATTTAAAGTTTTTGAAAGTATGAGAAGACCAAGTATGCAAGAAGAAGTCTATTTGATTGACTGCATTGAGGAAATGTCACTTCTGACCCAAGAGCATCATGAATCAGACGATCCTTTAGGAATTGCTCTAACAAACCCACCAGTTGATGAACAAGTAAAGGATTGCATCGAATCCCTCGATTCTACTAAAGAAGATGTTGAATCCAATAGTGAAGAACTCAAGGCTATGGAAATTATAGAAGAAACATGCGAAAAACTAGAGGCTCCCAAAATGAAGCCCCTGCCTGAGGGACTGAAGTACATGTTTTTAGATGATCTAAAAGTTTTCCCAGTTATTATAAACTCTGATCTAACAGCTGAACAAGAAGAGAAACTCCTGAAGGAATTGAGGGAAAGAAAGAAAGCCATCGGTTATAAAATGAGTGACCTCACTGGGGTCAGTCAAGTGTTGTGTATGCACAAGATCCCTATGATGGAAGATCACAAGCCTACCATTGAGCATCAATGGAAATTAAATCCAAATATGAAGGAAGTGGTCCGTCATGAGCTCATTAAACTTCTCACAACTAGAATAATCTATCCGATCTCATATTCGCCATGGGTGAGTCATGTGCATGTTGTCCCGAAGAAAGGTGGAACAACTGTTATACGGAATGAAAACAATGAACTCATCCCCAATCGAACAGTCACTGGGTGGAGGATGTTCATAGATTATAGAAAATTAAACAAGGCAACTCGAAAAGATCATTTTCTAATGCCTTTCCTTGATCAAGTCTTAGAAAGGTTGGCTCACCAAGAATATTTCTGTTATCTTGACGGTTGCTCTTCTATCAAATACCCATACATCCAGATGACCAAGAGAAAACAAATTTTACCTTCCCATTCAGAACATATGCATTTAAAAGAATGTCGTTTGGTCTCTGTAATGCACCCACAGCTTTCCAACGTTGCATGGTTGCCATATTCGCTTGTCTTACTGAAAAAATTATGGAGGTTTTCATGGATGATTTTTCTGTATACGGAGATTCATTCGATTCATATCCAAAGCACCTCTTCCTAGTCCTCAAACGTTGTGAAGAAGCACATCTTGTGCTGAATTGGGAAAAGTGCCATTTTATGGTAAAGGAAGGCATAGTCCTCGGCCATAGGGTCAGCAGTAGAGGGATTGAAGTAGATAAAGCCAAGATTGAAGTGATTTCTAAATTGGCTATCCCAACAAATTTAAAAGAAGTATGTGCTTTCCTAGGGCATGCATGATTTTACAGAAGATTCATAAAAGACTTTTCAAAGATAACCAAGCCAATGCCGAATTTGTTACTAAAGGATGTTGAATTCAATTTCAACGAAGAATGTGTCAAAAGTTTCAACACACTGAAGCTAGCCCTTACGATCACTCCCATCATTAGAGCTCCCAACTGGGACCATCCTTTTGAAATTATGTGTGATGCTAGTGAATATGATGTGGGTGTTGTTTTAGGGCAATATATAGAGAAGAAACACTATGTGATCTATTATGCATCAAAAACTCTCGATGAAGCCCAGAGGAATTATGCAACTACCGAGAAAGAACTTCTAGCAGTCGTGTATGATTTTGACAAGTTCATATCCTACCTAATTAGTTCGAAGGTCATTGTCTACACAGAAAGATGCAAAACCCAAGTTAATAAGATGGATTCTCCTCCTGCAAAAATTTGATCTAGAGATCAGATATAAAAAGGGTACAAAGAATGTTGTAGCAGATCACCTCAGTCGCATCCACACTCATGATACTGAGAAGATTCTGATTAATGATTCCCTTCCGGATGATCAACTAATGAAGGTCTCAGAAGTTATATCCTGGTACTCGGATTTTGTGAACTACCTCACTGTTGGGGTTATTCATCCTCAATGCACCGGAAATGCACTAAAGAAATTTATGCATGATGTGAAACAGTACTACTGGGATGAGCTGTACCTTTTCAAACTATGTGTTGATGGTCTGTATAGACGATGTATCGCCAAAGAAGAAGCTCAACTTGTTTTGGAACAATGTCACTCAGGACCAGTGGGAGGAACATCTGAGCTCTAAAAAGACTGCCTTGAAGGTTTTGCAGTGTGGATTCTCCTGGCCAACCATATCCAAAGATTCCTTCGACTTTGTCCTATCATGTGACAAATGTCAAAGATTTGGCAATATAACAAAGAGAGATGAGATGTCGTTGAATCTATGGCAAGAAGTAGAGATATTCGATGTTGGGGGGGGGGTGGACTACATGGGTCCATTCCCATCTTCTTATGGATTTTCATACATCTTAGTGGTGGTAGACTACGTATCAAAATGGCTTGAAGCTATACCAACCATCACTAGTGATTCCAAACCCATCATCAAATTATTCAAGGATATTATTTTCCCCCGTTTTGGAGTACCACGAACCGTGATATCTGACGGAGGGTCCCACTTCCTTGAAAGAAGCTTTGAAGCTTTACTAAGAAAATACGGTGTAACATATAAGGTAGCCTCACCTTACCATCCACAAACAAGTGGAAAGGTAGAGGTCTCTAACCGTCAACTAAAGGCTATTCTGGAAAAAAACTGTAGGACGCAATTGAAAGGATTGGTCAACAAAAATCAACGATGCCTTATGGGCCTATCGAACTGCTTATAAAACTCCCATTGGGACTACACCTTTTCGATTAATATATGGAAAGGCTTGCCACCTTCCAGTCGAACTGGAACACAAGGCATGGTGGGCAATTAAACAACTAAACTTTGATATGAAAGAAGCTGGCCAAGTTAGGATTCTGCAACTCCAAGAGCTGGATGAACTCAGGATGACAACTTATGAGAATGCATGAATCTACAAAGAACACACAAAACTTTGGCATGATGGACATCTGAAAAGAAAAGGCATATAAGTGGGAGACCAAGTTCTGCTATTCAACTCAAGGATGAAGTTATTCCCAGGGAAACTCTGCTCACGCTGTTCTGGACCATACATCGTCAAGAGCATATCCCCACATGGTGCCTTCTCTTTATGGAGTGAAAAGTCAGGCAAATTTATGGAAAATGGCCACCGTTTAAAGAGATATTTCACCTCTATTGACATAGGCACTGAAGCAATGTTAGAACTCATCAACCCAAAGGATCCACCATAAAGCCGAAGGACCCAGTCGAGCCATCGACATAAAACAAAGGCGCTTGTCGGGAGGCAACCTGATCAATAAATTTGTTTTACTTTTCTTTTCAAATTAGAATATTTCTTCGATTTTTCTTTTACCTTCTAGTTAATTTTTCATTAAATAAAATTATCTCGAGTACTGATTAATCTTTCTTTAGATTTTCAGATAAGAGGATGCACGCTGATTGGAACGCAACCACATATAGTGGTCATTCTGGCATGATTTTTTTCCTCCATGTTGGATTTAGGGTTTGCTCTGGATGAGAAAAACTCTAAGTTTAGGGTGGAGGGTGGGTGCTACGTATCTTGCTTTCCACCTTCACCCATCTAAATCAGTCTGAGACTTTCACCGTCACATTTTTGACAATATCCACATTTTTGACCAAAATTTTCAACAATTTTCAAATAAAAATTTGAAAATCTATCCTTATATGCATTTTGAATCATTCTACTCTCCTTATTCGAAGTAGATCCTAAAAAGGACCACTTTTTGAAACAAGCCTTTTGATTGAAATCATCTTGTGAAGCTTATGATTCCTAACATCATGATTCTTATGCAAAAATGATAAGCATCTTTCGAACTGATAGGGATCAAACATGCCGTGCTTCCTAACTGACTAGTAGAACAAAAACATGGAATCTCCACTGGATCCTCATCAAGTCATTATTTGAGCAAACTATGATAAAGAGAATGACCCGGTGCACTGAATTGTAAATCAAGTTGCATTCTGATCTGAACTCTCTTCTACACTTCTTCTACCATCTTAGTATCCCTCCATCCATAAAAAAGAAACAAAATAGCCAAAAAAATGTGCCAAACCCTAAGTTCGGGGTGGCACGCCACTTCCCTCTTTATCCACTTCTTCCATACCCCTAACAAATAAACAGGGGCGTACCACCAAAAATGCAATCTCGAGTCTAATAGAGGAGAGATTTGTAAACAAAAAGATGCCAAAGCGCACATAAAAAGAAATGCAATCTCGAGTCGAATAGAGGAGAGATTCACACAAAAAAATGCAATAAATGAAATTGCACTTCATAAAATAAAAATCTCAAGTCGTATAGAGGAGAGATTTACTTCTTCCTTTCATACCACCTTTCACTCCCTTTTCTACCTAATGGCACAATGATTTCCTACCCTATCCTGAAAAAGACTAGTGTCAGATCAGATGCACACTTGTTGTTCGACGGGCGTCTCTGGACTCTTACAAAACTCTTTGACATGCTTGTTGTTGGAAAAAAAAGTGAGGAGGAAGTGATTTTGGAAAATGAACTCAGGCACGAAGATATGGTAAGATGTGTTTAGTGATCTCAGGAGGTTGAGGTACTGAGTCATATTGAGCAAAAGGAAATATTTTTGATGTGAAGATGAAGTAATCAAATGAATTGAAAGTATTCATTTGGCAACTTTTTCAGATTTTGTGTTACTCGAGGACAAGCAACGTTTAAGTTTGGGGTATTTTGATGAATGTATATTGATCATGGAATTCAATTATCACTTTGGGGACAAATCCAACCCTATATATACTATTTCACTCATTAAAAATCAATATGAATCATAATGTGCAAAAATACTTAATTACTTTGATTATCAAGGCTTTGATCGAATTTATGTTGATTTAATGCAGGCATTGATAAAGCTGAACAAGCAGTTGGGGGCCACCTTCACTCACCCTTGGCTCTAATCAAACGATCTAACCAAACAATTTGAGCCAATTCGGTCTCAAGACCGCTTGAGCTCATTCGGTCTCAAGACCATTTGAGCCCATTCAGTCTCAAGAACGTTCAAGCCCATTCGCTATCAAGACCGTTTGAGCCCATTCGGTCTCAAGACCGTCTGAGCAGCAGATATCGATTGAAGGCCTAATCTAGCCACTAGGATCGAGCAGTGCATGAATTCAAGATCTCAAAGCCGAGTCTTAACCACGGCCATGGTGGTTCAAAATGATCATGGTCTACTATCATCACCACGACCGTGTGGTGCGGACACGACCATGGTGGATCATCCCCAACGCCTGAGCTCTCACTCGCCATGACCGTGGTCGCCGAGCCATTACCGTGGCACCCTACCTGCATCGACTCTCTCTCTCCCGCCACGCCTGTGCAAGGCAACACGGCCGTGGGGAAGTAGCCTCACCACGACCGTGGTGTCACGCCACGACCGTGGTGTCACGCCACGGCCGTGGCACAATGCCAGCAGAGCCCAATTACTCACCCACCACGCCCGTGCAAGGCGGCACGACCGTGGGACCGCAGCATCACCACGATCGTGGTGCCTCACCATGACCATGGTGCCTCGCCACGACCGTGGTGCGTCGTCTTCTACCTATGCACCTCCGTCGAGCAGCACTTTTTCTCTTCGATTCGTCTAACTAGCACGATCACGTCGGCCCTCTTTGTTACCTTCCTCGGCGCCGCACAGCTGCGACACAGACTGCATAGCTTCCGCCTTTGGTCTCTTGAGCAGCTTGCTTAATCAAATAGAGCAAACCGGTTGGATCGGTCAAACCTACTATGATGACCGTTTGTAGGAAACGTCAAGACCGTTTGAGAAACTGAAGAACCGCTTGGACAGATTCGAAAACCGTTTGGGCATCTGCTAAGATTCTAGACCGTTTGCCCAAAGCCGAAGACCGTTTGGGGGGGTATGTGAAGACCATTTGCTCCTTTAGCTCAAGACTGATCCGAGGAGGCATTGCAAGACCATTCGGTCTGAATATAGCAAAACTGAATGATCCCAAGACCGTTTGATACTCCTGCCCGAAGACCGTTTGCACAAGATCGTTTGGAAAAGAGCAAACTGTTTGTGAGACCGTTTGGTCTCGTGCGGTTTCCAAACCGTTTGCTAATCAAGACCGTTTGGTCTTATACGGTTTACAGACCGTTTGCCCAGGTTATGCAAGACCATTTGTTCAAATTCTACTGACCATTTGGAGGGTGTACTATGAAACCGTTTGGGCAAAATAAAGTGAAACCGTTTGGGTAAAAATATCTCGAGATTGTTTGGTGTCTATTAATACAAGACTGTTTGGGGACAGTTCTGTGCCTATAAATAGGACCCCAAGGGTGCTCACTTGGGCATCGGTTCCAGGACGCCGACGGACTGCCTGTACACAGGTCCGATCCAAATCCAGTCCAGTCCGTGCCAGTTTCATTCCACCTACTTCCCATGTTGAAACTAAGGAGGCTAAAGAGAGAAGGAAGACGGAGCGAGGGAGACTGTCCGGTATGTCTTGGCAACTCCCGTTTGCTCCCAGATATGCTCTGACACGACGTATAAGGCTGTATCTTCTTCACCGAGCTGTGACTACCTTTTGCACCGAGTTCATGTCGGATTTATTTCTCTTTCTCATTCTTCTTGTTTCTCGCATCATGAGCGAGTAGTACCTTTTCGCTGGGGTGCGGGGACTAGCCCCGCTGCCCATTCAAGTCATGTTTGTTTGTTAAAATATCCATGGCAATGTATATAACTTTCCATTTTGTTGTTAGTTGGTATGTTTGTAATTGATTATCTACTTGCTTCCATCTTGTTCTCTCCTATATTGCGAAATCTTCTATACCTGGGATAGAATGGCAGTTTACATGCTTCGACTCTTTGATGAGAACTTCTGATAAGATTCCTTGAGGTTGTAAGTGTATGATCCGTGAGGGGACGAGACATCTAGCCTACGGTGACACTTCTGTGGTCTAAACATCCCTTAGGGAGAACCACAGCCTTAGTTGGATTTTGTATCATCTTTGTTTATCGTTGATGTTAGTTTGTAGATCTATCACCTGCTTGCTTATCGATTAATGTGGTTGACTCTCAAACTAGAAATAGAATGGGATTTCTTCGGAGCCGTAAGTAAGTGATCCAATTGGTGGCGAGACATCTGATGCCTAAGGTGATGCTTACGTGAACCTAACGCCCTTATGGGGGTTTCTACAACTGCTCCAGTTGGATTGATATATTTTTCCTAGTTTGTTTGTGATTGAATGTGTTTGCATGCGTAGCGGTGGTGAAACTCGATACCATCCCAACAATTCCATATCATTGATCTAAATACTACTGTAATTCAGATTTTAATTTCTTGCAATTAGTTTAATTAACCTCAAATCAACCAATCGTTTTAAATATTAGTTTTACTCAAGCTAGATTCGAATGACAAAGATTCTTAAAACTGTTGTCCTTTGGGTTCGATCCTTAACTATACTGCAATAAGACTCATCCACTTGCGGGTGGTATTATTGCACTTTAGTTTTGGTAAAAGCTCAGGGATTTCAACCCCGAGTGAGTTTGTTAGTGCATTCAAAATATCACATCAGCAACCTAGAATCTGGTTGCAAGGATGATCCCCCCCTCTCCACCGGCCACCATCAGTCTAGTTATATGTCCCTAGAGCTTCGGGAACCTGAGACTAACCTAACAAACCATGGGATTGGCATTTTCATGGTGAGGTCAGAGTATGCCCAAACTCAGGGCTAGCCTTATCTCCGCGACCTAGAGCGCGAGGGTTCCTCATCCACCCACACTTATAAAAGGACTGCAAAACATCCTACGCTATGAGTAGAACTAGACCGTGCTCCCAATTGTGCCTCCTTTCCCTTGCGACGACTCTTCCCCTCTCCGACTTACTACTCATGGTGCGACCTCCAGGCCAGACCGCCCTGGTTAGTCTTTGCCGCCACAGAGGAATGATGTGAGTTCGGGGTAGCGTGGTGAAGGTCCCTGACCCTCCACTTTAGTCTCATCAGGCGAGGATCGCAGATTCAACACTGAAGTAGACTCATGCAGGAGGCTATAGTGCACCGGGGCATGGGGCAGAGATTATGGATGATTCAGGAAGAAAAGACATGGATGCCCTAGAGGCGTGCAAAGGGCATGTGGGACATTGTTATCCTTTTAGCCTAATTTTCGGAGTCAGCTACGCTGGAAGCCGGCGCTGACTTGGTGAGCACCCATTGGCTGGGCCTGGTCACATGGAAGATAGGTAAGCCTTTCCCTTGTTTACATGGTGGCCTCCGATTGGCTAGGATAATAATAATTTGGAATAATTCTCATTAATTACTGATAGCCCAGAATATAACGATCTTATATATCATATTGATCAGGAGAATGAGAGGAATCCAAATAAAATACTATCAAAACCTTAGTATTGTTTCTTGTTCCAAAAGTATACATGATTTGAGTAGTATAAAGGTAAAACCTAGATTTGCCTTAATCTGATGCTTAATTGAATATGTTCGTTCATGTTAGGCTATCACCAAATCTTGCCATGTATAATGAGTAAAACCTTGATAATGATGAATAATGGAAGATTCTAGATTAGTAATCTTATATATGTTGTTTTAGGGTTTTGTAGCCAATGTGAATGAAACGGACGTCTCACAAAAACAGGATTAACTAATGCGGAAGCGAATCATTTGCAGCGGAATTACTGAAAATCACTAAAAATTTAAAACTTTTTCAAAGAGATCCATTCACAGGAAAACTCTTTAACCAAGAACCAAAGTGTTTCCATTTCATCCTGGTTCACAAGTACACAGCCTGTACAATTCCTTTTTAAGGATTACAACATTGACTGCCATGTTACAAATATACACAGGCGGTATAAAAACTTTGAGGCACTATGCCAAAACTCTAATTGAATCATTTAAAACTCCGAGGACCTGAGAGTACAGAGACGACACATAAGACTACTATCTATATGACTAGACAGACAATATTTCCAACTGAGATCTTATTCATGTCCCTGTTGTTGCTGCTGCTCTTTCCCTGTTCTACGGTTTCTGCTCTGCCTTCCATGCATGCCTAAAAAAATGTTTCCCACGGGGGTGAGACAATTGAAAATTGCCTCAGCGAGAGATATAACTCTCCGCCAAAAACATTGTTATTGCAGTTTATCAAATTAAAACTGAGTAAGGGTTACTTTTACATTATCAGGCAGAATTATTCATCATAGAATAGAATAAGATAATCTCCATTCTCAAGGAGGTCATTTCATCTACCCATGGTAGATAAGTAATTCATCTGTCTATTTTGCAGAGAATATAAAGAAACTTAATTAACATTTATCTACTAAGAAATGCACAAAGAAATACAACATCAGCCAATGAATCTCCGTATTCAATCCTTAACCAAACATGCTATACGGCTGATTATATTTTACAATCACACTTATGCTCTGAGGAGATGAGATATACCGCTCATACTCCAACCGACCATTACGAAATCGCCTCAGTACCATACATAGGTCATCAAAAGAGCCGGATTCTTATGACCTCATCTGTCTCAGTCAGTACGAGACCACATGCAGGACATCTCGTGTCTCTGCTAACTAGCTAGCCAGGGTATTCTGGCACCTTCGCTACAGAGTTACAACATCAACTGCACTCTCATCGCCAATCGAGAGATTTCTTGTTTATCTCCTCGATCCGACATTAAGTAGAATTGGGAGATTCATGATACATCCATCCCGACATATTCATGAAGGATTGAGAGGTTTCTTGTTTACCTTCCATCAATCTCTTCAAGAGGACGTAAGGATATTTTCTCCCATTTACCCCCACATATTCAAAATATGTGCTCTGGGTTTTGCCGCGAGCACCCGTTTCACCATCACCTATTCCTGACGATGATGGATCTATGGTCAGAGCACTACATGAATAGATTTCACTTGATTTATTAAGTACATTCTCATATTCATTTAGCATCAGTCAAGTTCTCAAACATATTTTATTCAGATAAATGCTATAAAGAGACATGTACCACTTTCATCAGATACTTATTCACATGGCTCAAAAGCCATTCACATCTTGTCACCTCTCACTAGGAAACAACTTTATTCACATAGCTCACAAGGCCATTCACATCTTGTCACCTCTCACTAGGCAACAAATTTATTCACATGGCTCATAAGGCCATTCACATCTTGTCACCTCTCACTAGGCAACAACTTTATTCACATGGCTCATAAGGCCATTCACATCTTGTCACCTCTCACTAGGCAACAACTTTATAACAAGGCTTACAAGCCCATACTAATCTTGTTACTTCTTTTCTAAGTAACAAGAACATAATGGCACATATGGCCAATGAACTCTTATCAAATAAACATCATAGCTCATACCTGGCTATGATCATCACCTCATGAGACATGCATGATTGTCACACATGATAATAGATTTATCAAGTTCACAACACATCATGCAATACAGGGTAACACCACTATTCCCTTACCAAGGTTAGGGTTTACCATCAATTAGGGCTTTTCATCTTTTTACCCAAAAGCTAGGGTTACAATTTTCCTTTCTTATCAATTAGGGTTTCATATTTGTATTATCACTCCACCCCTAATTTATTTCTACACTCCTCTGGGAGCATTCATTGATATCCTAAGTATTCATTCATACTTATTACATTCATTATGTATCATTAAATGATTATCATCACAAGGTAAGAGCTTCTCTCTCATCCTTAGGTTGGAAATTAACAAAACGACCATGTTAGGTCACTTTCAATTCAGCTCTAAGTCAAGCATAGAGCACCACGGCCGTGTAACCAAGAACGGCCGTGCAAAGGGAAGCCACCACGGTCGTGCTACCGTACACGGTCGTGCATAATGAAGCTACCACGACCGTGCTACCTTGCACGGTCGTGCAAAGGGAATCCACCACGGCCGTGCTACCTTGGACGGTCGTGCCACAGGGGTTCACTTCATAAATCATATTCAAGTATGAATTCTATTCTTTCATTAGGGATTAGGGTTTCACATACCATCTCCCTTCTTTAGAATAGAGATTGTATATAGCATCACCCTTCATTAGGGATTTCATATCACATTGCCCATAATTAGGGTTTACTAATCATTCCCAATTAGGGTTTCTCATGAAATCACCCTCAATTAGGATTTCACATGGATACACCCTCAACTAGGGTTTCACTTGGATACACCCTCAACTAGGGTTTACTATTCATCCTAATTAGTGATTTCACATGTAGACAACCTCTTATTAGGGTTATACATGGAATCAACCTCAATTAGGGTTTTCATCATGTATTGGATCCATGCATTTGTTAAGCATTCTTAATTAGTACCATTAAGGTATCTCTCACCTAATTACATTACGTTTCCAAAAAGGTTTGATCAATTGGACCTTCAATAACATGAGGTATCCAATTGAATTAGGGTTTCCAATGTTGATTCCTTCAATCATTGAATTCATGGAACCAATCATCAATTGGACCTATATTCATACTTTAATTGAGTTTGATAAGTCAACCTTCAACTAATTTGACCCTCAATTGACCCTCAATTGATCATCAATTAGGGTTTGATTCAATGGAATTAGGGTTTGGAATCGATGATTCAACAACACTAATCAATGTAAGACTAGTTGCTTTGAAACCATTGAACCATCATCCAAATTGGGTATGACCTGACCCCAAACGGTCTTGAGACCGTTTGCCCATCATATCACTCAAATTTAAGCAATCCAATTGGGGTTTGGTTCATTGGATTGATCACCAAATCAACATTGCATTGTATATCAGCTTAGTAACTTTAGACCTTCAAACACCTAACCATACTCAACCCTAGTCCTACAAACGGTCTTGGGTGACCACCAAACGGTCTTGAGACCGTTTGGCTCATCCAACCTTTGGACTTTAGTGAAAAATCATCATGGATTGGTCTATCGAGTTGATCAACAAATCAGCATTGAGTTGCAGTATGATTTGGTACCTTTGGACCTTCAATTGATCAACTATACTTGACCCCAGACCTCCAAACGGTCTTGGGGTGATCCCCAAACGGTCTTGAACCCGTTTGGATGATCCCCAAACGGTCTTGAACCCGTTTGGGCTAATCAACCCAAAATCTCAACTTAACTCATTGGAATTTCAGCACTGTTTTCAATTAGGGTTTGCCTAATTGAATAGCCTTCAACCCACGATTCCTTCGGAGTTAACCCCTCAAATTTGGAGGGTCATTAACCAACATCATTATGAACAGGAATCCCAAACGGTAAACGCTTGGCCAACTCACTCAAACGGTCTTGAACCCGTTTGCCCAAGCAGGTCAAGTTAATCAGGTTGAAAATCAGCACTTAATCCAATTCGGTTTTCCTAATTGATTAGCCTTCAACCTATGATTCCTTTGGAGTTAACCCCTCAAATTTGGAGGGTCATTAAACAACATCATTATGAACAGGAATCTCAAACGATCAACGCTTGGTCAACCATCTCAAACGGTCTTGAACCCGTTTTCCCAAGCAGGTCAAGTTAATCAGGTTGAAAATCAGCACTTAATCCAATTAGGTTTTCCTAATTGATTAGCCTTCAACCTATGATTCCTTTGGATTCAACCCCTCAACTTTGGAGGGTCATTAACCAACATCATTATGAACAGGAATCCCAAACGGTAAACTCTTGGTCAACCATCTCAAACGGTCTTGAACCCGTTTTCCCAAGCAGGTCAAGTTAATCAGGTTGAAAATCAGCACTTAATTCAATTGATTGGCCTTCAACCTATGATTCCTTTGGAGTTAACCCCTCAAATTTGGAGGGTCATTAGCCTACATAATTAGGAACGAGATTCCCAAACGGTCAATGCTTGGTCAACTCCTTCAAATGGGTTTGAACCCGTTTTCCACCAAACGGTTTGCAACCCGTTTGGTCCCAACTTTTGAGATCGTTTGCTCCCAAGATATTTGGTGAGGTGCTTGCTTATGATGATGTCATCATCATCTTCCTTCGTGCACCCAAGAACAGCAACCGTTCTTGATGGAATTTGCAGCAAAGAAACAAAAGTGTATAAATTGAAGAAATCAATCAACAAAGCATAGAAGATTGATGCAATAGCAATGTTTGAGGGTTTAAGTTATAAAACCCGCCTCCAATTGAGCTCCAAAGCTCCAAGCTCACGCCATTAATGGTGGATGAAGCTCTTGCAACTCCCCCTAGGCTCGTCCTCAAGCTTTTGATTGTAAACGTTGGCAACAGGTTGGGGACGTGCTCCCTGCTCCTCCCTAGTTCCTTGGTCGGTTTTGCAAGCAAGGGGAAGAAAGAAATCCGAAAAGGCCTTGGTTTGGGCTTGGAAATGGCACTTTTATAAGGAAATTGATGAGAGAGAAAATGCCTTATAAAAATCCAATTAATCCCAATAAAGTGGCCAACCCTTCCCCCTCAACTACCTTGGGTACGAGGCACCTTCCTTGCCTTTAATTCTCCTTCATTATCATCCATTTAAAGAAAAGCAAATTAAGCACCTTAATGCTTATAATATAATATCCCACATGTGAGTGGATATTACTTTTCTTTATAAAAAGGTGAGTGGAATTTCACCTACTTAAGATATTTTCGTTCCTTATCTTTTTAAAGGAACGTCCATCCTTATTCAAAATCAACCCAAAACATTTTGGTTGAAAGCCCTTCAATTATTTTTATTCATTTTTGCCCTAAACCGAATTAGGGTTTCAATTAGGCATTATTCTTGATTATTTTAATGTCAAGATTCTCTCTCCTACAACTTAATTCAAATGAGGAGTCCCTCTCATTTTCTTTGCTCTAACTGATGCTAAGAAACATTAGGGACCTTGTTGAAGTGGTAATTTGCATATTGAACCCTATATTTTGGGTAAATTGCACTTTACTCCAAAACTAGGTTTTAATGCACAACATTATCCAACAAGCTCTATCTTGGTGTCCAGGCTTGGGAAAACCATAACACTCCATTATATTCATTCTTATGATGTCACAACATCAGAGGAACATCTTATCATGTGCAATTTGCAAGTTAACCCCTCAACTTGGGTAATTTGCACTTTAGTCCAAAATAAGAAATCATTGCTTCAACATTGTTCAAACAGGACCAAAATTGAAACATAAGTTCCTCATGAGCCCTAATTACTTTTCATAAGATGATATTAAACATATAATCATCTTTCTTAATCAAAACACCTAGGGTTAAAGCATAACCCAGGTCAGGGGTGTTACAAATTATAAACCCCTAACAAGGATTTCGTCCCCGAAATCCCAGATAAAGGGATCATATATTATTCATTCATCATATCATCATGTCTCTACATAACACCTCATTGTTATGGAGACATCATAGAGCTTTGATCAACACAAAGTTCCTTCTCACAATATTCTCATAGTGTCAATTGAGATCTTATCTTAAAGACATATTTAGTTTTTATGTTTATGCAAAGCATAAACCCCTAACATATGATGTTCATATCATTTTATATGATCAGACTGATTTCATAGTTGACCACTCCAGGTAGCCAATCTAAACCATCTGATAATTCTCAGATACCAGAATCCATTACCCTAGTATCAGTCACATGTGTTGAAAACACATCATATTCTCATCTTTCTTTTATCATATTTACAACTTTATTGAATAGGGATCACCTCCCTTGTTCTCTTTCTCATCATATGAGGGTCATACTTTTACTTCCTCATATACACATACTGATATGAATTCCTATCAGATCCTTCTTTCTTGTACTTAAGGTATGATACATTTATCCATACCATATTTCTTATTTCATGATACTCATTAGAGTGTATCAGAATGATTGCTTGATCAGGGCAATCAAAAAGATATCAATCTAAGAGTTTCCATACTCACTTTATCATCAATAGTTGTAAACCTGATCAGGGTTTACAAGTACTGAGATCAAGTAGTATGCACTTACATGCTATCATATTTCTTGTTTTTCATATTATCATAACATAAGATTTAACATCCCTGGATTTTATCCAGGCATCTCTTCTATACCTCTTCCTCTTTCATAGAGGTAAGATCAATATAGAACATTTAAAAGAATACTTGAACAGAATTCAAATGATAATTCTCATCATTTCTTCCCTATATGACAACTAATAGGGAAAACCAAATCAGCAGTCCTCCTTTTTATAACAAAAGGGGTTTAGTGTACTCAACATGTACACATTTATAACATACATTGTCCTCACATCATGGTCTTATTAGTCTTATTACTGATGCAAAAACTAAGCCATGGAATTTTACAGGTGAAAGGTTAAGACCTTTACACTTACTTAGGGGCTGCTGCCCTGGTACACTAGGCATTTATTGCACTATTTGTACCAAAAACCTTGGCTTTTTAGAACCATTAGGAAAATGTCTCTAAAATTATATAGATCATCACCTACTTCTCATCTTATTGCCCCTTCTTGGGCACTGCCATCACATATTTATTATCTGTCTAAGCTCATGGCAGAGTCTACTTTCTTGCCATAAGTTAATATTTTCCATATTTTCCCTTGTTCCAACATGACTAAGTCATTTAGGAACTCATTTTAAGATCAAGCTTTCTGTATTAAGGACTGATTACCTAGGTTATAAGCCTAGCATCCAGTTCACTCATATGCATTACTATTGCCCTAATCTACCCAACAAGAGCATGATCATAGGATTCTCTATCCTTATCAGGTCTTAATGGGGATTCTCAGGCACTCATTCTATTCTTGCATGATCCCTTGCACCTCTTCTTGGTGCAACAACATTGCCCTTAGCAATGTGTTCGTTGTGCTCTCCAGTCATTTTAAACTTTACCCTTTCTCTACACAAGAAGAAATCATTATAGGGTATACTGGAGGACACTAACACAGACTCAATACCTTAGTCCTATGTCTCTGTAGACTCAGCGAACCTAGAGCTCTGATACCACTAATTGAAATGACCGTCTCACGAAAATAGGATTAACTAATGCGGAAGCGAATCATTTGCAGCGGAATTACTGAAAATCACTAAAAATTTAAAACTTTCTCAAAGAGATCCATTCACAGGAAAACTCTTTAACCAAGAACCAAAGTGTTTCCATTTCATCCTGGTTCACAAGTACACAACCTGTACAATTCCTTTTTAAGGATTACAACATTGACTACCATGTTACAAATATACACAGGCGGTATAAAAACTTTGAGGCACTATGCCAAAACTCCGATTGAATCATTTAAAACTCTGAGGACCTGAGAGTACAGAGACGACACATAAGACTACTATCTATATGACTAGACAGACAATATTTCCACCTGAGATCTTATTGTTGTCCCTGTTGTTGCTACTACTCTTTCCCTATTTTAGGGTTTCTGCTCTGCCTTCCATGCATGCCTAAAAAAATGTTTCCCACGGGGGTGAGACAATTGAAAATTGCCCCAGCGAGAGATATAACTCTCCGCCAAAAATATTGTTATTGTAGTTTATCAAATTAAAACTGAGTAAGGGTTACTTTTACATTATCAGGCAGAATTATTCATCATAGAACAGAATAAGATAATCTCCATTCTCAAGGAGGTCATTGCATCTACCCATGGTAGATAAGTAATTCATTTATCTATTTTGCAGAGAATATAAAGAAACTTAATTAACATTTATCTACTAAGAAATGCACAAAGAAATACAACATCAGCCAATGAATCTCCGTATTCAATCCTTAAGCAAACATGTTATACGGCTGATTATATTTTACAATCACATTTATGCTCTAAGGAGATGAGATATACCACTCATACTCCAACCACCATTACGAAATCGCCTCGGTACCATACATAGGTCATCAAAAGAGCCGGATTCTTATGACCTCATCTGTCTCGGTCAGTACATGACCACATGCAGGACATCTCGTGTCTCTGCTAACTAGCTAGCCAGGGTATTCTGGCACCTTCACTACAGAGTTACATCATCAACTGCACTCTCATCGCCAATCGAGAGATTTCTTGTTTATCTCCTCGATCTGACATTAAGTATAATTGGGAGATTCATGATACATCCATCCCGACATATTCATGAAGGATTGAGAGGTTTCTTGTTTACCTTCCATCAATCTCTTCAAGAGGACGTAAGGATATTTTCACCCATTTACCCCCACATATTCAAAATATGTGCTCCGGGTTTTGCCACGGGCACCCGTTTCACCATCACCTATTCCTGACGATGATGGATCTATGGTCAGAGCACTACATGAATAGATTTCACTTGATTTATTAAGTACATTCTCATATTCTTTTAGCATCAGTCAAGTTCTCAAACATATTTTATTCAGATAAATGCTATAAAGAGACATGTACCACTTTCATCAGATACTTATTCACATGGTTCAGAAGCCATTCACATCTTGTCACCTCTCACTAGGCAACAACTTTATTCACATAGCTCACAAGGCCATTCACATCTTGTCACCTCTCACTAGGCAACAATTTTATTCACATGGCTCATAAGGCCATTCACATCTTGTCACCTCTTACTAGGCAACAACTTTATTCACATGGCTCATAAGGCCATTCACATCTTATCACCTCTCACTAGGCAACAACTTTATAACAAGGCTTACAAGCCCATACTAATCTTGTTACTTCTTTTCTAAGTAACAAGAACATAATGGCACATATTGCCAATGAACTCTTATCAAAGAAACATCATAGCTCATACTTGGCTATGATCATCACCTCATGAGACCTACATGATTGTCACACATGATAATAGATTTATCAAGTTCACAACACATCATGCAATACAGGGTAACACCACTATTCCCTTACCAAGGTTAGGGTTTACCATCAATTAGGGCTTTTCATCCTTTTACCCAAAGCTAGGGTTAGGATTTTCCTTTCTTATCAATTAGGGTTTCATATTTGTATTATCACTCCAACCCTAATTTATTTCTACACTCCTCTGGGAGCATTCACTGATATCCTAAGTATTCATTCATACTTATTACATTCATCATGTATCATTAAATGATTATCATCACAAGGTATGAGCTTCTCTCTCATCCTTAGGTTGGAAATTAACAAAACGACCATGTTAGGTCACTTTCAATTCATCTCTAAGTCAAGCATAGAGCACCACGGCCGTGTAACCAAGAACGGCCGTGCAAAGGGAAGCCACCACGGCCGTGCTACCGTACACGGTCTTGCACAATGAAGCTACCACGGTCGTGCTACCTTGCACGATCGTGCAAAGTGAATCCACCACGGTCGTGCTACCTTGGACGGTCGTGCCACAGGGGTTCACTTCATAAATCATATTCAAGTATGAATTCTATTCTTTCATTAGGGATTAGGGTTTCACATACCATCTCCCTTCTTTAGAATAGAGATTGTATATAGCATCACCCTTCATTAGGGATTTCATATCACATTGCCCATAATTAGGGTTTACTAATCATTCCCAATTAGGGTTTCTCATGAAATCACCCTCAATTAGGATTTCACATGGATACACCTTCAACTAGGTTTTCACTTGGATACACCCTCAACTAGGGTTTACTATTCATCCTAATTAGTGATTTCACATGTAGACAACTTCTTATTAGGGTTATACATGGAATCAACCTCAATTAGGGTTTTCATCATGTATTGGATCCATGCATTTGTTAAGCATTCTTAATTAGTACCATTAAGGTATCTCTCACCTAATTACATTAGGTTTCCAAAAAGGTTTGATCAATTGGAACTTCAATAACATGAGGTATCCAATTGAATTAGGGTTTCCAATGTTGATTCCTTCAATCATTGAATTCATAGAACCAATCATCAATTGGACCTATATTCATACTTCAATTGAATTTGATAATTCAACCTTCAACTAATTTGACCCTCAATTGACCCTCAATTGATCATCAATTAGGGTTTGATTCAATTGAATTAGGGTTTGGAATCGATGATTCAACAACACTAATCAATGTAAGACTAGTTGCTTTGAAACCATTGAACCATCATCCAAATTGGGTATGACCTGACCCCAAACGGTCTTGAGGTCGTTTGTATGACCTCCAAATGTTCTTGAGACCGTTTTCCCATCATATCACTCAAATCGAAGCAATCCAATTGGGGTTTGGTTCATTGGGTTGATCACCAAATCAACATTGCATTGTATATCAGCTTAGTACCTTTAGACCTTCAAACACCTAACCATACTCAACCCTAGACCTCCAAACGGTATTGGGTGACCACCAAACGGTCTTGAGACCGTTTGGATGAGATCCAAACGGTCTTGAGACCGTTTGGCTCATCCAACCTTTGGACTTTAGTGACAAATCATCATGGATTGGTCTATCGAGTTGATCAACAAATCAGCATTGAGTTGCAGTATGATTTGGTACCTTTGGACCTTCAATTGATCAACTATATTTGACCCCAGACCTCCAAACGGTCTTGGGGTGATCCCCAAACGGTCTTGAACCCGTTTGGATGATCCCCAAACGGTCTTGAACCCGTTTGGGCTAATCAACCCAAAATCTCAACTTAACTCATTGGAATTTCAGCACTGTTTTCAATTAGGGTTTTCCTAATTGAATAGCCTTCAACTCACGATTCCTTGGGATTTAACCCCTCAAATTTGTAGGGTCATTAACCAACATCATTATGAACAGGAATCCCAAACGGTCAACGCTTGGTCAACTCACTCAAACGGTCTTGAACCCGTTTTCCCAAGCAGGTCAAGTTAATCAGGTTGAAAATCAGCACTTAATCAAATTAGGTTTTCCTAATTGATTAGCCTTCAACCTATGATTACTTTGGAGTTAACCCCTCAAATTTGGAGTGTCATTAAACAACATCATTATGAATAGGAATCCCAAACGGTCAACGCTTGGTCAACCATCTCAAACGGTCTTGAACCCGTTTTCCCAAGCAGGTCAAGTTAATCAGGTTGAAAATCAGAACTTAATTCAATTCGATTTGTCTAATTGATTGGCCTTCAACCTATGATTCCTTTGGAGTTTACCCCTCAAATTTGGAGGGTCATTAGCCTACATAATTAGGAACGAGATTCCTAAACGGTCAATGCTTGGTCAACTCCTTCAAACGGGTTTAAACCAG
The DNA here is from genome assembly GCA_963693085.1 of Alisma plantago-aquatica. Lineage (NCBI taxonomy): Eukaryota > Viridiplantae > Streptophyta > Magnoliopsida > Alismatales > Alismataceae > Alisma > Alisma plantago-aquatica. Next base: position 859,283,408 of record OY856413.1, read on the forward strand.
TTTTCCACCAAACGGTTTGCAACCCGTTTGGTCACCAAACGGTTTTGGTGAAACCATTTGGTCCCAACTTTTGAGATCGTTTGCTCCCAAGATATTTGGTGAGGTGCTTGCTTATGATGATGTCATCATCATCTTCCTTCGTGCACCCAAGAACAGCAACCGTTCTTGATGGAATTTGCAGCATAGAAACAAAAGTGTATAAAATTGAAGAAATCAATCAACAAAGCATAGAAGATTGATGCAATAGCAATGTTTGAGGGTTTAAGTTATAAAACCCGCCTCCAATTGAGCTCCAAAGCTCCAAGCTCACGCCATTAATGGTGGATGAAGCTCTTGCAACTCCCCCTAGGCTCGTCCTCAAGCTTTTGATTGTAAAAGTTGGCAACAGGTTGGGGACGTGCTCCCTGCTCCTCCCTAGCTCCTTGGTCGGTTTTGCAAGCAAGGGGAAGAAAGAAATCCGAAAAGGCCTTGGTTTGGGCTTGGAAATGGCACTTTTATAAGGAAATTGATGAGAGAGAAAATGCCTTATAAAAATCCAATTAATCCCAATAAAGTGGCCGCCTCTTCCCCCTCAACTACCTTGGGTACGAGGCACCTTCCTTGCCTTTAATTCTCCTTCATTATCCTCCATTTAAAGAAAAGCAAATTAAGCACCTTAATGCTTATAATATAATATCCCACATGTGAGTGGATATTACTTTTCTTTATAAAAAGGTGAGTGGAATTTCACCTACTTAAGATAGTTTTATTCCTTATCTTGTTAAAGGAACGTCCATCCTTATTCAAAATCAACCCAAAACATTTTGGTTGAAGGCCCTTCAATTATTTTTATTCATTTTTGCCCTAAATCGAATTTGGGTTTCAATTAGGCATTATTCTTGATTATTTTAATGTCAAGATTCTCTCCCCTACAACTTAATTCAAATGAGGAGTCCCTCTCATTTTCTTTTCTCTAACTGATGCTAAGAAACATTAGGGACCTTGTTGAAGTGGTAATTTGCATATTGAACCCTATATTTTGGGTAAATTGCACTTTACTCCAAAATTAGGTTTTAATGCACAACATTGTCCAACAAGCTCTATCTTGGTGTCCAGGCTTGGGAAAACCATACCACTCTATTATATTAATTCTTATGATGTCACAACATCAGAGGAACATCTTATCATGTGAAATTTGCAAGTTAACCCCTCAACTTGGGTAATTTGCACTTTAGTCCAAAATAAGAAATCATTGCTTCAACATTGTTCAAACATGACCAAAATTGAAACATAAGTTCCTCATGAGCCCTAATTACTTTTCACAAGATGAGATTAAACATATAATCATCTTTATTAATCAAAACACCTAGGGTTAAAGCATAACCCAGGTCAGGGGTGTTACAGTGAACATCTTGATATAATCTTAATGCTGATAATGTGATCTACATGTAGTGAGTAGTCTAATATGCTTAAGATGATAATTAGGGTTTAACCTAATATGCATAAATGCGTTTGTAATCATAGAAACCAAAATATGATGGAATTAGGGTTTGAAGCCCTAATCCCTAGTCCAAACATGAGATAACCCTAAACCCTAGTTTAGGAACGCATCTAGATCTGATTAAGGTAATGTAAATACATTGTGACACATATGTAGTATGTATATTTAATATTGAATGCTTTTTTGCTTGGATGTTTTGATGCACTCTTAAAGTACATGTTAGATTCTGCACAGTTTCTGCAATGGCATAAGGTACGTGGTTTCGTTTACGATTACATATATTGAATTCTGAGATTGCCGAGGTTTCTCGATGAGATTGAATGACAAATAAACTGATTAGTTGTTTATTTCCTTCTTGAAATTATAAAGTTCCTATGAGTATCATGCAAAGTAAATCATAATATTCTAAACCCTGGATTAGACTGATCTTAAGAGTAATGCACACGAACCTCGGAGGGACAGTGATTACACCTGAGGTAGTAGACCATATATGGGTTAGAATATGATATAAGTTTATGCTCTTATATGCAAGATAAAGATGTTTGCTTATATATGTACTTGCAATTATTGGTTGAACCCATGTACCCGTATAGCAATTTACTAATCGTGTATTTGTTTGTCAGAATTTTAGGTATCAAATATACTTGATTCGTGCACATGAGGGTACAAATAAAGATGTTGAAGAGACTAGAATCATTCATGATGGTTTAGTTGTAATGGTATATCTTCACACTTGTATAAGTTAATCCTTTCAGAAAGTTATGTAACTCCTTAGAGGAGCTTTTTATGTGAACATGTAAATATTTGATCATTAATGGAAATTATTTACTATTATGTATTATTTCTTGAATCCGATCCTGGAATTTATGATTAATGATCTACGACTTTAAGATCTTTTAGACATTCAAAAGTGTGGGTCATTACATTTGGTATTAGAGAACATATTCATCAACTAATACTTAATATTTTATAATTTCAAATCATCCTTAGAAATTTAAGAGAAAAGTTAGTAAAGCATAAAGTATCTTTTAGGTTTCTCATCTCACATTTTTGTCTACTTCTCATCTCTTTGCTTAAAAAGCCTTGAAATGAATTGTTAATTGGAGAATTAAAATGTGAAAAGATGCAACCTTTTGTGTAGGCCCCTCTAGAGAGGGAAAACACTATAAAGATACATGTATGGGTAAGCCCTTTCTTAGAGGAAGGACTTGGATTAGGGTATGAAAACTCTAGAAGATCAAAGTTTATGAAAACTTTCAAAGGTAGAGTAGAGTCCCTAACCCTAAAAACATTAATCTTAAATAATGAACACAGTGTGGTGGTATGGGACACTACCCATGTGAAATTTGAAATCTAGAATAAGAAAGATAAAAGGATGGGTTTAGATAACCCAGTCTCCTATGAAAATGTGCATGAGGAGCATGACTCTTATGTAAGAGGTCTTAAGAAATATATGAGCCCAATATATATATATATATATATATATATATATATATATGAAAAATGAAAGTTTGAATATAACTTGCTCAAACCCCTTATGTTGTCCTTAGAAGTTTAGTGATGGTGGCCAAGCCCCTAGAGGGGAAGGTCGAGGTAGCACCAAGCCCCTGGAGGGGAAGGCGACCCAAGTTCATTGTATGGACATGGATCATGAGGGGGCATTATACAAATTGGGCAAACATGGGCTTATATGTTATAATGATAAAAGTTATGCCTAATTAAAAAAGAGGTATTTATGAAACCTTTAGGGTTAGTGTGCCAACCTTGGGTGGATCAACCCAAAGAGTGGGTAGATGACCTAGGAGGGAGGAAAAACCTTAGATCTTGGGATCAGGTTGTGGCTAGAGAGCCTAACCCCCTCCTATGATCCAAAAAGGCACCCTAGGCTAGGACTTTCCCTTAAAAGGTAATTGAATGAATTTATTTAAGTATGAAGATAACCTTAATCCTCACCAAGTGGGGGTGAAGAATTAAAGAGAAAAAAAATGAAAGCTCTTATATTCTTTGTACCCAAGGATGCCATATATGCATAACAATTGGTCAAGCCTAGGATTGGGAAGACCAGGAAGGCACCAAGCCCAGGAGGGAAGGTGGCCTAAGAAGACGAACAAGCACAGTAGGGAAGATCATGAAAAGATCAAGCCCAGGAGGGAAGACCGTCAAGGCACCAAGCGCATGAGGGAACGTGGCTTAAGTGGATGACCAAACCTATGAGGGAAGGTCATGAAAAGGTCAACCCTAGGAGGGAAGACCAAAGAGGCACAAAGCCTAGGAGGGAAGGTGGCTTAAGTCCACAGTGTAGTTGTTTAGGATCAAGTCCCTGGAGAGGAAGATCACATAATGTCAAGCCCAAGTGGGAAAACTGACATGGCACCAAGCCCTGGAGAGAAGGTGGCCCGAGCCCAATGTTGGAACAACACTACATAATGCCTACTCGAAAGTGAGAGGTGAAGGCAATCCAGGTTAAAGAATTAAATAAGAGAATAATGTGCGTAAAAGATGTGACATCTCAAAAGAAACCCTTAGGGAGGGTAGAGACCTAATGTAATTTTAGGTTCAAGTAGTGTGTATTAGAGTTACATAGGACCGATGGGTTGGGATTTGACAAACCCTAAATGCACATGACCAAGTGGTTGGGAGGTAACCGTTGGTTTTCCCTAGGCCCATGTATTAGGAGGTTGGCCACCTCCCTAATGTTCATGTGGCCCAGTGGGGTGAACGTAAAGACACTCCCTTGATGCATAAGGATGAGATCACTCCAAGAGTACCTATACCCCTAGAGACCTAAAGGATTTGGCTAAGACTCATAATGATACATGAGATGTAAATATAAAAGATATAAGGAAGTCATGAAAACTTGTTGAGTTGAAATGTGTGAAATGGTTTCTTACGTCATGTTTAAAGACTAACGATTTACTAGAAGTTCCAAAAATTCATTTTTTAAGTTCAAATGAAGAATTCAATTCTAGCATTTGAAATACATGTAAACAATAATGTACACTAAAATTATTAGCAAAATGTGAAAGAGTTAAAATTTAATTTTTTTAAACCTAATACCTATAATATGTCTATTAAGGGTTAAAATTAGGGAATTTTAGAAAAAATGAAATTTCTCATCTATTAAGTCACATAAAATTAGTTAACTTAGATAATTAAGAATATTTGGAAGAATTTTTAATACTCTAATACAACATAAGAATAAATAATATGGCACTTAATTGCCAAAATACCAGCAATGGGTGAGTGAATTAAATTAACAAAGGAAACAAATTATGAATTTCAATTCATATAAGATAAATCAATATTTTAGATATTTTATGCTTATTATTTAATTATATTCAAAAAGCATGAATCTAATCAGTGTTTTTTTCTAAATTCAAGAGGAAAGTAACATCAAATGTGAAAAAATATTGAGATATTTTTCTCTAAAGTATGAACTTCAAGAATAAGTTTAAAGTTTCTACTATTATTCTTGGGTGATGTTTTAGGCCTTAAAATTGGATTGGACATAAGGACAACTAAATTTTTAGTAGATTACTCCCTACATAGTGTATAATATTGGGAAATATTGTTGGATCTAGGGATCTATAGGAGGGTGAATAGAGCTTTAAAATTCTCACAAGAAAATTTAGACCTTCAAACTATATCAATTTAAACCAAAAGCTTAAGATCAATTTGATGTCCTATCTAATCAAGCATAGCAAGGATCAGAGAAATTGAAACAAACACTTGGACAATGCGGTTAGAGTGGTTCCAATCACAAAACTAGGAGATTGTCAATCCACTACCTAGAGAGGTCAACCTCTAAGACTTTGCAATCGGTGTATAGTTATATTTCATCATAAGATATACAAGGAGACCACCATACATCCAAGGACTTACCCGCTCAAGAAAAGAGTCTTTTACCTACACAAGTACTTACCCACTTGATCGAGATGTCTTCAGCCTTCAACAAGGACTTACCCACTCTTGCATCAAGTCATTGGCCTTGAAGGATTTACCAACTCTTCTTGAATCTTTACCTTTCCCTTCTCCTTCACCTGGAGAATATCTTCACCCCTTCTTCAACCTTAAAGAAGACGAGCAACTTCACCTTCACTCAGAGTAGCTTGCTTCAAACTTTGCTCTTTGAGAAATGGGATTGGGAAGTTGGAAGGAATGAGAGCTTTATAAGCACATGGAGGTATCTCTCTTACAACATGCCTAACTCACTCATAATCATGAAATTCTTTGTAAATGAGAGAGAGAATGGGCTCAAAGGGTTGTATCACACTCAACTATAGCAAGGACTTAGAATATCATGAACGAGAAAACTTGGAATGAATTCCAAGGGGTCCTTTTTATAGCTATGGGTGTACCTTTGTATGTGGGATCAATTAAGAATGAAAAATAGCCTTTTTACAACTTGCGACAGATTTATTTTCATTTACAACAACTCTCCAACAGTTTTAATCACTTTTTCTGCATTTTCCGTACAATAATTTGGTCGAGTTTCAATAAATATAACTTGACCGATCCACTAAACGACAAAGCCAATTTTCAAACTGTCGGTTGAGTTTGTTCTGGGAAACTCATAAGATGAGGCAAAATCAATTTTGGTCCGTGGGTCATTTGGTCGATTTCTATGAGTGTACAACTAGACCGATTGATCATTTCAAAAAATCCATCACTGGATCTGTCGAGATTCAAACTCGACCAATAAATTGTCTCAGTCAAATTTTCCAAATTGATTTTTGAGTGACCAAATTTTGGAACTAGGTGTCCCTAGTTTTTTATGATCTTAGTTACAAGTCATATCATCAATACAAGTGATTACAAAATTAATCTAAGGTGAGTTGGAGTGATTTCCCAAATTGCACACTTGCACTGCTTTTTACTTGAACTTGAACAAGCTAGGGCTTGTGTAAATTGATCCTTTTCTTGTATCTGAAGACTAAAATCAATCTTGAACAAACATATTAGTTACATAGGAATGGAATGGTTAAGTCATTATAAAAATATGGACAATCTATAACTCTCAAGTCAACATTCTCTCTGTATTTGACAATGACAAACCATTCCTTAGTCATATTAAAAAGGATATGTAAAGATATACCTTAGCCTTATGAATTTCAAGGGGATTCATAATTTTAACAATGTGAATTTCTCCCCCTCAATTTGTGCTCACTCTTACTTGCATAGTTAGTCTTTCTACACAAATCAATATAACATGTATATAGTATATGGTCCTTTAGCAAGTCCCATGATAAATCATATATTGAATAAGAAAAGGATCACATAAGCAATAAAAGCAATATGGTTGAGCTACAAAACATTGAACTTCTCTCCCCCTTTTGACATTATCAAAAAGTAAGGGGGTAGAAGAGCATAAAAGTAGGTCTTCTCAAGGCACAACCAAAACATGCATCAACAAGGTAAAACATGCAACCTCATAGCATACATCAAACAGAGATGAGAGATACAAGTAATCTAAGTCTTAATGAAAATATCAGAAACATGGCACTAACGCATGTGATATAGATAATAAAAGAGTAATTGTACATATGATTAAGATTAAGACACAGAAAGCATGTCCTCAAAAGCAACTACAAACCAAAATTATGAAACAAACATGATGATAAAAATATTACATCTCAGATAATGTGCCCAAATGTTTTTAGTACAAAATAGTTTAGAAAGACGTATATGATCAACATCTACAAACTAAAAACTAAAACATCTAAATGTCTAAGCTATCTATGTCCAAGGCATTATCATCATCAATATCATATCATCATCAAAAGCTTCATGCTCATAGTCATCAGATCCATCTAAAGGCATAGTTGAGATAGAAGCTTCACCTTTATCACCAGATGCACCAGCAAAGCCATCATCAGATCCATCAGAACCATCCTCTCCATGATCCTTAGATGCGTCCTCATCAGCAACATCAACTTCCTCGTCACCCTAATCTAGCATTTCCTCATCAACAGAAGGATCAAAGCCACGAATGGGCTACATGTCATTCTGCCCAGCCCAAGACATACCAATAACATGCAACTTCTGGGCTTGAGGATAAGAAGGATCAGAAGTGCCAAGTCATGCAAGCAAGGTATCTATAGGACCAGAAGGGAGAGGCAACACAATAGAGGTAAATCCTCCAGCAGCAGAGGGTGTAGCAGTAAAAGTAGCAGGTGATGGGGCTGGGTGAAAGTGATTGTGTGCATAGGATGCATAATCACCTCCTGGGTAGGGATGGTAGACAGGGTAAGGATGGGTACAAGATAGGTTCACGGTGGACATGATAGCACAAAGACCCTAAGAGATGTGCTCCTGAACCTGAAGGTTATACGCCTGTTGATGCATCATGTAACCCATGAGAGTTTTATTTGATACATGCAAAGAGGTGCGGGGAGGTCGGGATGGCTGAGGTGGTGGAGGTGCATGGGTGGAGGTAGAGGCTCCAAGTATGGTAGAGGAAGGGTTAGGCATACACTTTTGAAGTGTGGTCTCACTGATGCAAACTCCTTTTTGGTAGGTTTGTAATGAAGGTCATAAAAATGAAATTTGGTAGTGGCCGTCTGAAAAAGACTGAAAATCAGGGGTGGGTGGGTTCTATAAGTGTTCTTACTAGAGTCAAAACAGGACATGTGGTGGAGAACATATCTGGCCCACTTGACTCTGATGTTCTTCATGATACAGAACATAATCACCATGATATTCTATGCAATTTTAGTTTGGTTTTTCTTTGGATGAATATTGTAGTTTACTACTAGGGTGAGTATGCGGTTCTTGAGGTCTAAGGCTGAGGAAGGAAGGGTAGACTTATTCCTTTCGGGAAATTGAGGCTTCTTCAAAAATTTATGGATGCCCGAGAGAGTAAGATCATATTGCTTGTAGAAGTCCTCAGGGTCAAGGAGGTCAAAATACTCAGGGTAATCCTTTCTCCTTGTGTAAGTCACATCAGTACCAGAGAAAAAGATATCCAAGGTATCCTCTGAGACTAATAATTTCTTCCTGGCTATCATGCAAGTAAGAACTACTTTAACACTAGGAGGGGGTACGAGAGTGTCATAATTTCATTGCAAATTTGTATTTTCATGAATGACTTTGGTGTTTGTGTTGGATTTGTGGTAGCACGCACATTCAACACTCAAGGAAAAGAGGTGGTGGTCATAAAGCAACTCGAAAACTTGATCAATAACCTTTTCTCTACATGTTCTTAGCTCAAATAGGGTACAAAAAGGAAAGGGGTTCTTATCAAGGAGCTCCTTGTACCTATTATGAGCATAATTGGATACAAAGAAGGTATCATCAAAAGGTATAAGGCATGAGTTTGACGAGGAGGATGGTGCTCCGGACAGGGCAGCTCTCTTTCTCCTACTTGAGGCCATGGAGGCAAGATAAGAGTATTGAGAGGTCAAAAACATAGGAAACACCACCACAAACTGACCAAACACCTAGGGTAGATGATCAAGACATCAAGCGAGGTTGAGAAAGGTCAAATTAGGGCTAGGGACATGATGGTTGAGGCTAGGGTTGAGAGATTGAGGGAGTTAGAGAGAATCGGTTGATTTTTTTTATAGTTGAGAGGGTGAAAATTCGACTTAATCACAGTTAAGTTTGTTCCTCCCTGGCCATTGATCGAGTTATGTGACTAGAAAACTTGACCGATTGGCTTTTTACAAAATCCCTTGACCACAAATCAGTCGAGTTGCCAACTTGACCGACTCGACCGATGGTCAACCTGAACCAACATTAGAAATTCTAATTTCTAGCCATTAGAGTGCTAATTAAATTTATTTTTATAGTCCATCTTACATTTTTAACATACTTAAGAACATATCACTCATCATTAGGTACTATTTTGCGATAAAACAAGCTTTTGTGAAAAATAACCAAAACAAGCAAAAATAAAGGCATATATGAACATGAAAATTTTAGCATTTTAGCAAGCAAGAGTGATCAATATATAATAAAAAAATATTGGATATATATCAACTAGCTAGAAGTCATATCATCTTCATCCATAACAATTATGAGTAGTTTAGATCTAATAAAATTAAATTGCTCTCTAGCTAGAGGCTTAGTGAAAAAGTTCACCAACTGATTTTCCATGTCCACATGTGTGATATAGATATCATTTTTGGCAATGTGATCACGTAGAAAATTATGACAAACCTCTATAAGCTTGGATCTACTATGCAATATAAGATTGTAAGATAAATTAATTGCACTAGTATTATCACAACAGATAGGATAATCATCAAAATAAATGTTAAAGTCTTGGAGCGTTTGCTTTATCTATTGGACCTGGGCACAACAACTCACGGCTGCAATGTATTCAACATCGGTAAATGATAATGCCATTGTGCTCTATTTCTTAGATAACCAAGACACCAAGCATGGTACTAGGAGAAAGCTAGTGCCACTTGTGCACTGTCTATCAATCAAGCATCTTGTGTAATCTGCATCACTATAAGCCATAAGAGTAAAGTTCCTTTACTTGGGATACCATAGTCCAAAATTTGGAGTTTTGACTAAGTACCTTAAAATCATATTAATAGCTATGAGATATGATTTCTTGGGATTTGATTGAAAGCGAGCACACAAACTAACACCAAACATTTTGTCAGGTCTAGAGGAAGTTAAATAAAGTAAACTTCCAATCAAACATCTATAGATCTTCTCATCTACCTTCTCACCTTTTTCATCTTTATCTAGTTTGGCGGTGTTTGACATTGGTGTGTCCATCCGCTTTTGACATTGGTGTGTCCATCCACTAGGTGTTCTCCATCCCAAAGTGGTTTAATATCTCACTTGTGTACTTGTCTTGGTTGATGAAGTTCCCATCTTTAGCTTTCTTGATTTGAAAGTTGAGGAAGAATGTAAGTCACTAGTCCTTCTCATCTCAAACTTACTCTGCATAAGATCACTAAACTCCTTGCAAAGATGAAGATTAGTTCCGCCAAAAATGATATCATCAACATATATTTGAATGATAAGAAAATTGTTAGAAGTGTGTTTGAGAAACAAGGTAGAGTCTACTTTACCCATGATATACCCATGATCTAAAAAAAATTCGTTAATTTCTCATACCAAGCTCGATGTGCTTGTTTGAGTCAATAGAGAGGTTTTTGCAACAAATAAACATGGTTAGGTAAACTATCATGCTCAAAGCCCACGGTTGTGCAACATACACTTCCTCCTCAATTGTACCATTCAAAAACACACTTTTAACATCCATTTGATAATGAATAAAGTTCTTATAACTAGAAAAAGGAAGAAACATACAAATGGACTCAAGTATAGCTACATGTGCAAATGTCTCATCAAAATTTATACCTTCATGCTGATTGTAGCCTTGAGCCACTAACTTTTTTTTGTTCCTTACCACCTTGCAACTTTCATCCAACTTGTTTTGGTAGACCCACTTGGTGCCAATGATCTTTCTATCACTTGGTCTTGGCACTAGGGTCCACACCTTGTTCTTTTTAAATTCCTCCAATCCTTCTTGCATGGCTAGGATCCATTGATCACTCGTAAGAGCTTCTTTGACGTTTGTTGGCTCAAGTTGTAAAATGAAGGCGTTGTTGGCTTGATCTTTTTTGAAGGCAACCCGTGTCTTCACTCTTTCAAAAGGTTCTCCTAAAATCATCCCTTTTAGATGATTCTTTGCAAAGTGGGGAGTTGGATCCTTCTTCTCTTCATCTTTTTCTTCTTCTTGAATGATCTCCTCTTTTCCCTTTTGGGTGATGTTGATTTCTTTTAGCATGTGAATCACCTCACCTGCAACATCATCATTTGGAACAATATATTTGGGAATAGAGGGGTTAGTCTCAATAAACTTAACATTAATGGATTCTTCTACTTTAGTAAGATCATCATTAAACACTCTATAATCCTTGCTAGTAGTGTTATAGCCAAGAAAGAAAGCATTGCAAGATTTCATATCAAACTTGTTGAGATAATCTTTTGTATTCAAAACAAAACAAGGACATTCAAATACATGAAAGTACTTTATAGAAGGTTTACTACCATGCTATAGCTCATAGGGGGTTTTCTACAAAGAAGGATGCATAAAACCCCAGTTTTCCACAAAACATGAAGTACTAACGGCTTCGGCCCAAATCTTCTTTGTAGTGTCATACTCTAAAGGCATATCCATATCGTGTAATGACCTATGTATTTCTTTCTACAACCCCATTTTGTTGAGGTGTTTCAGGTGAAGAGAAGTTATATGCATATCCAGATTCATCAAAAAGCCTTTAAAAGGATCATTTTCAAATTCTCCCCCATGATCCTTACGGATGGAAACAATCTGGCGAGAAACTTGTTACAACCCCAATTTGGGTTCATTTGGTGAGAAATGTAATTTCTCATATTAAGGATATTTGAACAAATAACGATATAATTTATTTGGAATAAATGAATTTTGTTTACAATAGCCTTGATGTTTGTGTTGTGGGCTTTATTGGCTATTGGGCCCAAATAACAAGAGAATTCAATTAATAAATGAATAATTGAATATTTGAGAAAAGAAAGAGGTAGAAACCTCTAGAAGGCCAAGAGATGTAATCCCAGGGATGGATTTCATGCCTCTTGGATTCCTTGGGTTCCAAGGAGTCCAAAGTTGCAAAAACAAAGCAAAAAGAAAAGAAAAGATTAATTAAGTATTTCCTTATTAAGAAAGAAATTTAAAACAATGGTAAAATGTGGAAAACTAGTGAAAAGATGTATAAATGAGTTATTCATGATGGAATTTCGTTTCCCAAGGATTCCTAACATTAAAAGGAATACCAATTAGGAAAATAAAAGAGAAATAAAGAGAAATCCTCAAGAAGAGATATTTTAATAAGAAATAAACATGATAATGAGAAATAATGCATATAGATGCATCTAGAAGGATAATAAGTATCCTCGAAAAGGAATTTTGAAATAATAAAGTTCCTTGGGATCTAAGGAGACCCAATGAAGAAAAAGAAAGAGAAAATACCAATAATACAAAATAAGAGGATAATATGATACATTATTGGTTTTTGTAGGTTTGTTAAAGAAGAGGTATTTTCTACTTAAGGAAAACATAATTTCGTGATTAATGGATTAAAAAGCAAGTCAAAAGAGAATAAGGGATAATATTTTCGTTTTCCTAAAAATCCAATAAATATGTTGTTTTAAGAAGATGATTAAGAGAGAGAAACTTACTTAGTAGTGAAGGAAGCACTTTCCTAATTGGAAGAGGGCTTGGTTGCTTCGATGGCAAGCCTACTGGGGTGTGGATACCCACCCTTATATATAGGGTAGAGCCCTGGTTCGAGCCCAAGAGAGAGAGAGAGAGATCTCATGCTCTCCTCCTTATGCAAACCCTAATTGAAAGGAGGGATCTAATCCTGAAGCAACAGAGGTTCATTTTGTGGTCTTGATGGAGGAAGGAAGCCTCCATGATAACCTAGGAGGGATCGAAAGAGCAAACTCAAGCTCCTGTCTTCAAGCACTCCATCCATAGGTCTATAGACTGCTGCAAACGTAGCAGCAAATACGGCCCATTTCTCCCTCGAGATTGGCCATGATGGTCACGACCTGGGGGCGCCTTGAGTGTGCCAAGGTTCTATGAGGCTGGGGCGGCCATAGAAGGCGACCCTCGAGCCTTAGGGGAGGAGGAGCAAGGACCACAGATGGCTACAGGAGACGACCACGCTAGGGTCACGAGGAAGAAGAAGGCAAGGGGCCATTGGACGAAGTTGCCCCTCTGCGGGATTTAGAAACAATCCACTTACTAAGGGCAATTCTGACATTTGGTTAAAGGGAAATTCCGACATTTGGTTATGTTTTTGAAACCAGCGAGCTTGTATGGGAACAATGCTACATGGCGCCTCCCGATTGCACAAGTAAGTGAAATCTTGCTAAATTCATGATTAAATATTGGTAACTCCGATTAGGACAAGTAATACATGAAAATTGATCCTCAGAACGAGAGGAACACAAAGAAATTATTATTGAAGCCTAATTTTGCTTTAGATTCAAAAAGTATATCAATATATCATCTTTAATAGTTTAATCAATGAAAAACCCTAACCTTTGATCATTAGTGAATTAGAAAGGGGTTATGTGAGTGTTTAAAAAAAATATTAACCTATTGTTAATAAAAAGGGCATATTAGATCTAAAAAGGATGATCTTCATGCATAATTTGATTAATTTAGGGTTCCATATGATTTAATGAACCTTGAACCCTAACTGTGGCAATTATGATCCTTAATGATTTTAATTGGTCAAATTCATGTACAAAGACGAAATATGATGATTATAATCTGTTTTGAGCATTAAAGTTCCTAATTATGGATAAAAACCCTAAATGTAGTAATTAGGGTTTTCGCATGAATAAAGGGTAGTAGTAATGGCAAATCGAGTCCATATGTGAATTAGACCATAATGAACTTTGAATTGATGATGAATGAGCATAATGATCTTGTCATGGAATAAAAGGATAAAAATAGTAGCTTTAATGTAAAAGAGTCTTAATGAACTTAATTAATGGTTAATGGTACCTTTAATCCAAAAATAGGGTTATATGTTGTTAAGATAACCTTAATATTGAAGAATAGATGAGATAATTAGGGTTTATGAATAATGGTATAAAATTAGGGTTTAAAATAGTAAAAGATGAAGGGAAACCCTAATTGCAAAGGAAATCCTAAAATGGATACGGAAACCTTAGGAAGTGATTTCAAGTTGAATAGAAAGAATCTTGATAAAGTGTGTACTAAATAGAGTACATGTGTTTTTTAGGATTCTTGATGATGTGGTTGAATTCCTTGCTTGGATTGCTTTCTTGGTTGGAATTGATATTAGCTTGAGAAATCTACTAAATAGGTATGTGGTTACGTCTATGAATAATTGCTTTAGTTTCACGGCGATTCCCGAATGATTTTATCAGTTTCTTGAAAATAATTGTTGGATGCCTTTTATTTCATGCAACTATAAAGTGACTATGATTATGACCATGATTATATATATATAACTGGCTTAGATCTGAATCCACCTCTGTGGCTTGTAAAGGCTAAAAAGGGGTAACCTAGAGTAAGGTCTAGGTTATCGTGGGTTAGAAATTGGGCTACCAAGTGTAGTGCCATGAGACCCTTTAGCATGCCATGACTTAAGGAGTGGGCTACTTACTGGTAGTGCCATGTGACTCAACCCTATAATGAGGGGTTTAATGGGGATCTACTATAAGGAAAGTAGCATCCAGGTCCACTGCAGGGACAATGCAGAGGATAGGGAATGCATGGATTGCGCAGTTATATTTAAAACATAAAATTGTTTGTTAGATGGTAATTGGTTGCAATACATTGTTATCATAGTTGCATGATTATTATTTCCCCCACATACTAGCTTTTTGCTGACTGCATTTTGTTTGTCGGCGTTTTAGGTACAAAGCCAAAAGGACAAATAGTAAATCGTCATATTTTGAAATACATAAATTAAATACAAGGAGGATTAGTTAGAGTAGAATTCTTACATGGATAGAAGTTTAGAAATCCAACATTCCAAAAAGGTATGAAAAAGTTTATTTTCTTACATCTTTCCAGTTTAGTCTATTAAAATTTAATAATTGTTCTTGGTTAATTGTCGAACCTTTGATCCGGAAATTATGTGTGCGGCTTCGACCTCTCGGTCTCCCTTAATTGGGAGTTACCGGAAGGTGGGGTCGTAATAATTGGTATCAGAGCATAGGTTCCTCAACCATTAATAATTATTAAATTTTACAAACTCCATAGAACCCAAGGGAGTTATTATAGGATTATCTGAAAGACAGAGGTGTCTAGAAAAGGATCATGCTCGGGGGCTGGCAATATTTTCCTCCACACCGCTAGTCAAAATACGAGGACTCCTGGATCTGTGTGATTGCCTGGCCAAAGTCTTAGGGTATGCATCGAAATAAGATACCTTTAGGACTTTCTCATCTTGTTCATCCCTTCTCAACTCAAATTTTGTTAAGGATGTTAAGGATTAGGGTTTTCTCTCTTCTCCTCACCCTCTTGAGGTATGGGTAAGGTTGATAAGGTTTAAGAAATCCTCCACCAAATTAATGAAAAGCATGTAAATAAGATTTCATGGACATAAGCTTAATAGATTAAGAGTAAACTAAAGGATAGATACATGCTTAGGTCGTATGACATAAGTTGTCATGCCCTCAGAAGAGACCTGAGGCTAGGCCTTCTTGTCAGGAGGATAAATAAAGAGAGTTAGTCTTGGAGATAGAGATCTCCATTGCAAGTAGAGACCTGGCACATCCTCTGAGGATGATGTTAACCCTAACCCTAAGTGAAGGTTAGAGAGAGAAATATGGCATGATAAGTTAGACTAGGTGTTTGGATGGACATGCCTTGGATGACGTATGAGCCATGAAAGGTTGGATGACTTAGTACCTCTGGCGACCCAACCCTGGGAAGGGTCGTGCATGTTAGAGTGAAGGATAGAACCTTCATTGATGAGGTTAGAGAAGAACCTATGGAAACCCCATGAGCTTATATGGTCATAATAGGCACCCAGAATGTATCAGTAGTGTGAGCAATAGGTTGAAACCCTGTCCAGGAGAGTTTGATGGATAGCTTTGTTGGCTAAATGGACATCTATAAAATCCCTTTGTTTTGATTATGACAAACATTTCATTCTTATTTATCTAACGAGCTACTTGAGTGTGCAGGATTATGGTGGATGACGAAGCAACTAGGGAGATCATAAGTTTATAGTTTTATTTTCATGCAATGTAATCACTATTGTAAAAACTTGTACAGTTATATAATGTACAAGTACCTAGATTGCATGTAAATCAAGCATTGGATCTTCCCTAGCTACACATCATAGTTAGACAAGTCATCCCTTCCAATAGGATCACATTATGTACACTCATGCACACACTTAGTATCTAAATTGATAGATTGAAACAGAGTCAATCTCGGTCGACACACTCCTCGACCGAGACACTCTCGGTCGACAACCTTCTCGACCGAGATTGACCTAAAGTAGCCGTTAGACTTAGCAAATGAGTTGGTTGGCAGTTGGAAGCGAACGTTGCACTCAGAGAGCCTGTCGGTCGAGAAAAGCTCGACCGAGTGGGTGTCTCGGTCGACCATCTGTCGACCGAGACGGTCTCTGACAGAATCTGCAGAGTTAAAGCAATTAGCCGTTGTAAAAACGACCAATCTATTCCTAACGGCTAATTGAGCACTTGGAACCCCCTAGAAACTATCTAGAAGGTCCTTAAGCATACTTAGGCTATCCCTATAAATAGGACAAGCCATAGGACACTAGATTTTACCTTGCTACACTTGAGAATTCTTTCTAAGCACTCTTGAGCAATCTTTTACAAGCAATTGAGCACTGTGATCACTTGGCCATATTCCATCTAGCTCAAGCTCGTCCTATAGGCTAGATTTTCCTAACCCTAGCATCCACAAGTCTATTACCTTGGCTAGGAAAATCCATACGCTTGATATAGGCAATTCAAGCCTTGAGCTTAAAAGGATAAGTTGTACTTTCCTATTTTCTTTCTTGTTCCTTGTAATATTTGTACTCTTCGTTGCTACTCCAGGGAGGAGGCTGCATATAGGAAGAGGGTGAAGCTCTTCGTGTGAAGAGGAGGACTTTGGACTACTTCAGAAGGCTATCTTGACGGGAAGCTACTTCGGGAGGGAGGCTACTTCAAGGGGGAGCTTGAAGTTACTCCAAGGAAGGCTGCTTCAAGGTTGGCAAGATTACTTCTAGGTGAAGGCTGTCCAAAGGGTGTTTAGAGAGTGTTGTAATTTTATGTAACATCCTTGAAAGGTAATAAAATTCAATACTTTCAAAATCCCGGTTGGGTAAGCAACCGGGTAGTGGACTGACTCCTTAGTATTTGCTAAGGTGGAACCACTCTAAACACCTGTGTCTCTCTTCTTATCTTTTACTTTGGTTGTTTGAGTTTAAATTGTTTTAAATTATCATAAAACTCTATTCACCCCCCCTCTAGAGGTTTTCAATTGGTATCAGAGCAGGCTTCAAGGAGCCCTAACAAAGTCTTGAAGAAAAGATGGGGGATGGAGTGCTCAACAACCTCAACATTGAAGGAACGTTCGTTGCTCGACCTCCAGCATTTGACGGGACAAACTATCAATACTGGAAGAGAAGAATGCAATTTTACTTCCAAGGAATCAATTGGGATCTTTGGAGAATGATATCTACACCATACACACTTCCACAAGACGAGTTCGAAGTATGGGACGCTAATACGGTAAAAATGGCACAAATGAATGCAAAGGCAGTAAGCATTTTATATTGTTCCATTTCAGTAGGTGAATTTAATAGAGTATCAAACTGTGATACCGCATATGACATTTGGCATAGATTATCTATAACATATGAGGGTACGGTTCAAGTTAAAAACTCTAAAGTTAGTTTGCTTAAAACGAAATTTGAACATTTTCGTATGGATCCAAACGAAACTATTAGTGAAATGTATTCAAAATTCTCTACTATTGTCAATGGTTTGAATGCTTTAGGGAAACCCGTTCTTGAGGAAGATCAGGTATCAAAAATACTTCGATCTCTTCCTCCAAAGTACAAACCAAAGGTGACAGCTATTGCAGAAGCAAACGACCTCACTCGCCTCAAAATGGAACAACTCATCGGAAACTTAGAAGCTCATGAGGCAGACCTAGAAGAGGAAGAGAGAAGAGAACATGAACATCACCGTGGACCAAAGAAAGACGTGGCTCTCAAAGCATCAAAAGCTCTCTCACAAGAGAGTGAGGAATCTAGTGAAGAAGAAGGAGAAGAAGCATTGATAGTCAATGGTAAGAAATATAGAAGGTTTAAATCTAATAAAATTTCTAGTTCTTCTTCCACTCCCAGGTGCTTCGAATGTGGAAAGAAAGGACATTTCAAAAATGAATGTCCCAAAGCTAAGAAGGGAAAGAAAAGCTCACATAAGAAGAAAGAAAAAGCTTATAAAGCAGCATGGGATGAAACGAGTGAAAGTGAAAGCGGAGAAGACAAGATAGAATGTCTAATGGCAAGAGAAGATGAAGAATCTCAAGAGGTAAGCCTAGTTGATCTTCCTAAAGAAGAGTTAGTAGCTAGCTTACAAGAAACTCATGATAAATATGTTGATGCCAAGAAGAAACTAAAAAGGACTATAAAATCAAACAATGAGCTCATTGCCAAAATAGATGAACTTTCTTCCGAAAAGAATAACATTGATCTTGAAAATGTATCTTTAAGAACATCTTTAGATGATTGCACTAGAAAGCTACTTACTTTGGAAACTAATGTTGATCTTCTATCAAAAGAAAAGACTGATTTGTTAGCTAAACTACAAGCTTTTCAAACTCAACCTATCTTGTGCAATCATTCGGACTATGACATTATTGTAAAAGAAAAGGATTCATTGCTTTCTGATTTAGACCAAGCAAGAAAAGATATACATAAGAAAATGAATAACATTGCTCAGTTGCAACAAGAACTTCATGAGTTAAGAAGAAAAGATATTCTTGATAACATATTAAGAAGTGGTACTACCTTCAATGGAAGAAAAGGTTTGGGATATGTTCCAAAGAGAAACCAAACCAAAAAGACCCAAACTATGTTTGTACCCAAAAACACAATGACTAGAAAAAGAAACGAAGTTGATTCTATTACTTGTCATTTCTGTTTACGTCTTGGTCATTACTGTTTTTCATGCCCCTACAAGACTAAGAAGTCCAACTTAGTTTGGACCCCAAGACCTCAAACTTAGAAGAATGGAATGTAGTTGAGATATGACAAAATACTTAATTTGTGCAATTCATATTGTCCTATCTCAACAAACGATGCTATGCTTATTGGTATTATTTTTCTGCATTAAAACAGAAACTTCGTCGGTCGAAGTACTGTCGACCGAGCTCTGGGTCGGTCGAAGTAGTGTCGACCGACTGGATGTCTTTAACAAATCGAAAATCTTCCAGTACTCATTTCGGTCGAACACTGGTCAACCGAAAAATTTTCTGTTCTTTTTGATTGCGATACAGTAACCTCCTCGATCGATAAATTGTCGACCGAGAATTATATCGGTCGAACAATCGTCGACCGACTGGTTTCCTGCATCAGAACTTTTATACACATCATCAAATTAAAAAGTTTCTAACCTTATCGGACCATCACATGGGTACCAAAATCTATATTCTAATGCAGGAATGGGTCGTTGACAGTGGTTGCTCCAAACATATGACCGGAAACAAGGATGCATTTTCAACTTTTGAAGAAAAGAAAAGTGGAACGGTCACCTTTGGAGACAATGGTAAGGGCAAAATCGTTGGAATAGGTAATGTTGGAACAAATCTTGAAATCAAAAATGTTCTACTAGTTGATGGATTGCATCATAACTTAATAAGTGTAAGTCAACTATGTGATAGCGGTTATGATGTGTTATTTAACAAAACCTGCTGCAAGTTATTGATAGAAAATACTACAACTGTTGTTTATGAAGGAAATAGAGTTGGAAATCTTTATATCCTTAAACCAAACTCTATGAAATCAGTAGTAGGTAAATGCTTACTTGCAAATGAAAACACTTTACAACTATGGCATAAAAAGCTTGGTCATGCTAGTTCACATGCTATTAAAAAGTTAGTAAAATATGATCTTGTTCGTGGATTACCTGTTTTGTCTTTTGATCAAGTTGCAAATTGTGAACCTTGTACAATGGGAAAGCAAACCAAAACATCTTTTAAATCAAAACATGTACTTAGTACCAGTAGATCCTTAGAATTAATTCATATGGATTTATTTGGACCAATGAGAACACAATCTATTGGTGGTAAACGATACTGTTTTGTTATTGTTGATGATTATAGTAGATTTACATGGGTACATTTTATTGCAACAAAAGATGACACTATTCATGTCTTTATGCAATTTTGTTCTAAAATTGAAAATCTTTTACAACATAAAATATGTACCATTAGAAGTGATCACGGTGGCGAATTTGAAAATCATACTTTTGAAGCTTTTTGTACATCTCAGGGATATACTCACAATTTCTCTGCTCCACGTACCCCACAACAAAATGGTATTGTGGAACGGAAAAATAGATCTCTACAAGAAATGGCTAGGACAATGATGCTTGAACACAACACACCTAAAACCTTTTGGGCTGAAGCTGTAAACACAGCTTGTTATGTGCTAAATAGAGTCACGGTTCACTCTCACTTGAAGAAAACTCCATATGAAATAATACACTCTAAGAAACCTAGAGTTGACTACTTTCATACTTTTGGCTCTACATGTTATATTTTAAACACCAAGGATGATAAAGACAAGTTTGATTCTAAATCACAAAAAGCATTTTTCTTGGGATATTCTACTTCTAGCAAAGCGTTTAGGGTATATAACACCATCTCTAGAAAAGTTGAGGAATCCATTCATGTTTCTTTTCATGAGGAATCAAAATCTACAAATTTGGATATCATTGATCTCACAAATCAATTTGAAACTATAACCATTCCAAATGATAATAAGAAAACTCCCACATCCGATCCTCCGGTCGAACCACAAACTACACCTAGGCTGATCAAGGATCATCCCCAAGAGCTAATTATTGGAGATCCAAATGATAAAGTCAAAACTAGGTCCTCTTTCCAAGATGTTGCAAACATGGCTTTTGTCTCTATCATTGAACCTAAGAAAATATCTGAAGCTCTTAAGGATGATTACTGGATAATAGCCATGCAAGAGGAATTAAATCAATTCACTAAAAATGATGTATGGGATTTAGTTCCTAAACCACAAGATAAAACTATCATAGGCACTAAATGGGTTTTTAGGAACAAACTTAATGAGGCAGGAGAAGTCATACGGAATAAAGCACGGTTAGTTGCACAAGGATATAATCAACAAGAAGGAATTGACTTTGATGAAACATATGCACCCGTAGCTCGACTTGAAGCCATTAGAATGTTATTAGCTATTGCTGCCCATAAAAACATTCAGTTATATCAAATGGATGTCAAAAGTGCATTTCTAAATGGCGTCATACAAGAAGAAGTTTATGTTGCTCAACCACCTGGCTTCGAAATCCCAGAAAAGGACGATCATGTTTATAAACTTAAAAAGGCACTTTATGGTCTAAAACAAGCCCCTAGGACTTGGTATGAACGGCTCAAGACATATCTTTTTGAAAATGGTTTCTCTATTGGAAATTCAGATTCTACTCTATTTTTCAAAACATATGCATCTGATTTCTTAGTTGTACAAATATATGTTGATGACATTATTTTTGGTGCCTCAAATGAATCATTATGCATACAATTTAGTGACATTATGCAACAAGAATTTGAAATGAGCCTTATGGGTGAACTAACATTCTTTCTTGGTTTTCAAATTAAGCAAACACCTGCCGGAATTTTTATAAGCCAAGAAAAATACACTAAAGAACTGTTAAAACGCTTTGGGATGGATCAATGCAAACATGCTACTACTCCTATGGCTACTTCTATTAAAATTGATAAGGATGAAAATGGGGAACCTATTGATGATTCCTTATATAGAGCCATGATTGGTAGTTTACTATATTTAACCGCTTCCCGACCGGACATTATGTTTTCCGTTGGTCTTTGTGCTCGATTTCAATCCCAGCCTATGCATTCTCATTTTCTTGCGGTTAAACGCATCCTTCGATATCTAGCCGGCACTACTTGTTTTGGTTTATGGTATCCAAAAGGACAATCATTGGATTTTAAAGCATATACTGATGCGGATTATGCCGGTTGTCGACTTGATCGCAAAAGTACTAGTGGTGGATGTTTCTTATTAGGTCGAGCCTTAGTATCTTGGTTTAGCAAGAAACAAAACACGGTTGCCCTATCTACCACCGAAGCTGAATATATGGCAGCTGGGTCTTGTTGTGCTCAAGTGCTTTATATGCAACAAGTTTTAAGCGATTATGGTTTTCATCTTTCATCTACACCTATTCTTTGTGATAACACAAGCGCCATAAACTTAGCACACAATCCTATTCTACACAGCCGGGCCAAACATATTGAAATCCGTCATCACTTCTTAAGGGATCACATCTCAAAGAATCATGTTTCCCTTCATCATGTTGATACAGAAAATCAATTAGCTGATATCTTTACAAAACCGCTTCCATTAGATCAATTCAACAACATTAGGAAGCAATTACTTATTACTCCGTTGGAGGATGTTTTCCTTGATATCTGCGGCCCTTAAAAACAACTACTTATGCTTTTATGGTTTGTATCAATATTGATATGAACATTTCAATTTGTAATTTGCAAATTGTTGCCTCTTAGCTAGACACCTCATTGCTTTACATTTTGGCTATTAAATGGACATCTTTTTCGTTCATTTTTGATGGGATATCTGATTAAGGGGGAGTTTTTAAATAAAACGGTTATCTTTTTGAGATGACAAAGGGGGAGAGATATATAAAACTATAACTTAATACTTATGACAAACTCAATCAATGAGTTTCATAAATATACTCTTGGCTTTACATTGAAAGTTGCTATATTCCCAAATGAACTGGATTTCATGTTCCATAATTCACTGGGGATACTAAGCACACATTTTATAAATAAGAGGAAAAGTTCCAAACGGCAATCTAAAGGTATGGCATTTATATGTTTTATATTTCCTTATTTCATATTTTAGGAAATGTTTGTCATCTTCAAAAAGGGGGAGATTGTTGGCTAAATGGACATCTATAAAATCCCTTTGTTTTGATTATGACAAACATTTCATTCTTATTTATCTAACGAGCTACTTGAGTGTGCAGGATTATGGTGGATGACGAAGCAACTAGGGAGATCATAAGTTTATAGTTTTATTTTCATGCAATGTAATCACTATTGTAAAAACTTGTACAGTTATATAATGTACAAGTACCTAGATTGCATGTAAATCAAGCATTGGATCTTCCCTAGCTACACATCATAGTTAGACAAGTCATCCCTTCCAATAGGATCACATTATGTACACTCATGCACACACTTAGTATCTAAATTGATAGATTGAAACAGAGTCAATCTCGGTCGACACACTCCTCGACCGAGACACTCTCGGTCGACAACCTTCTCGACCGAGATTGACCTAAAGTAGCCGTTAGACTTAGCAAATGAGTTGGTTGGCAGTTGGAAGCGAACGTTGCACTCAGAGAGCCTGTCGGTCGAGAAAAGCTCGACCGAGTGGGTGTCTCGGTCGACCATCTGTCGACCGAGACGGTCTCTGACAGAATCTGCAGAGTTAAAGCAATTAGCCGTTGTAAAAACGACCAATCTATTCCTAACGGCTAATTGAGCACTTGGAACCCCCTAGAAACTATCTAGAAGGTCCTTAAGCATACTTAGGCTATCCCTATAAATAGGACAAGCCATAGGACACTAGATTTTACCTTGCTACACTTGAGAATTCTTTCTAAGCACTCTTGAGCAATCTTTTACAAGCAATTGAGCACTGTGATCACTTGGCCATATTCCATCTAGCTCAAGCTCGTCCTATAGGCTAGATTTTCCTAACCCTAGCATCCACAAGTCTATTACCTTGGCTAGGAAAATCCATACGCTTGATATAGGCAATTCAAGCCTTGAGCTTAAAAGGATAAGTTGTACTTTCCTATTTTCTTTCTTGTTCCTTGTAATATTTGTACTCTTCGTTGCTACTCCAGGGAGGAGGCTGCATATAGGAAGAGGGTGAAGCTCTTCGTGTGAAGAGGAGGACTTTGGACTACTTCAGAAGGCTATCTTGACGGGAAGCTACTTCGGGAGGGAGGCTACTTCAAGGGGGAGCTTGAAGTTACTCCAAGGAAGGCTGCTTCAAGGTTGGCAAGATTACTTCTAGGTGAAGGCTGTCCAAAGGGTGTTTAGAGAGTGTTGTAATTTTATGTAACATCCTTGAAAGGTAATAAAATTCAATACTTTCAAAATCCCGGTTGGGTAAGCAACCGGGTAGTGGACTGACTCCTTAGTATTTGCTAAGGTGGAACCACTCTAAACACCTGTGTCTCTCTTCTTATCTTTTACTTTGGTTGTTTGAGTTTAAATTGTTTTAAATTATCATAAAACTCTATTCACCCCCCCTCTAGAGGTTTTCAAGCTTATGTGATAAGCATAAGGGGCTATGGATAACCTTGAGTGAACATGAGTTAAACATAGACTTCATCTAGGTAGGGGCATGCTTTTGAGGTTGATCCTTCATGAAGAGAGGACCTCTAATGGTGAGGTTGGTTGTAGGGTTAGCTCTAGAGAGAAAGTGGGAACCCAAGCAAGAAGGTTGGAATCCTAGATTCCGAGATATGAGGAAAAGTAGGGAGTTGAGGATGATGCGACCTAAGTGGATGATAGTGGTTGCCACATGCTTGATCCCTAGAGGTTGATGATGTCTTGGTTTCCATGAGAGGAACCAAACCCTAGAGAGATGATGAATTTGTTGATACCTCTGTGCCTTTAGTATAGGTGTTACCCTCTTGAGATAGGGAGAAGAGTTCCTTAGACCTGGAGAGGTTTAGTAACAGGTTGTGAGGCCTTGTACCTTGTTGGTTTTCCTTAAGGAGGACTCGACTCTGAAGTGTTTCTTGAGTAGAAGGATGACAGGAAGTGTGTGTCATACCTTATACATGTCTGATTCGTGGTTAAGAGATGGAGCATGCAGTTGGTCATCAAAAAGTGAACCTAGGGTTCCTAGGCCTAAGAGGGTAAGTGGTGTACCTAATGCTCATGATGAGAGTTTAGTTTCTATAGAAGTGAGCATGGTACTCCTTATGTTGAGAGGAAAGGGAAACCCCTTAAGTTTAAGGTGTGTTTGACGAACCCCTCATAGCTAAGTTGATAACGTGGGAAGGTATGATCTTGATCCAGTGTTGAGGAAAGAGAACAAGTATGACCTAGCATGGTTTAGTAGGTGGTCTTCTTGTGCCTTAGTAGTTGTTGGGTTAAGCATGCTCATATGGATGTAAAACCTAAGGATGTTTGTGACCTTGTTTTCAAGAGTCATAGTTTCCTCCCATCCTGGGAGAGGGACCCTTTGGTAGGGTGTATACCAGTTTTGTGGGTTTTGAGGAAACCTAAAGAGGTCTCATAGGATCTTGAGAAGCTAAGTGAAGAAGTACATAGTATGAGAATTAACCTGTAGACCCATAAATATCCATCTCTAAGTGCATGAGGATGTATTACAATGGAGGTAACCGGTATGGGGCCTGACCAAGGTAGACAGGTCACCATGACCCCTATGAAAGGATGAAAGTCAGCCCTTGAATGCAGAAAGAGAGATGATGAAGGCTTGGGTAAGGTTCTAAGTTGGACATGTACTATAATAGAATTCTAAGTCTATCCTAGGTTCAGGTGGGGATAAGACCGATGAAAGTGGGAGTTGCCCAATTCCCTAGTGCATATGACCATGGGGTCAGGAGGTAACAACTATCATTGTCTAAGGGCCATGGGTTAGGAGATTGATCACCTTCATGAACTCATGGGACCCAAAGGGCAGATGAGTAGGGCTCTCTCTAGAATGCATAACGAAAGAGGGATGACCCCAAAAGAGTCGGCACCCTATAGAGATGACCAAAGATTGTGTGGTGACCCAAGTAGATTCGAAACCAGTTTTCCATGGAGGTAACGTTGATAGCAAGATGATTGTAATATAGACACATAAACGACACGTTTCAACTTGGATTTAAAGGTGTATAGGCAAGGTGGGATGTACCATCTCTACTCTTGGAATAGGAAGAACTCTATATTTGGAATGAAACCAAATGTTTATTTCCTCTTGTTATGGGGGTGAGAGATAGGACAGTATGCATGCCATACACCAAGGATAAAAGATGAGGTGAGTCGGAATGTTTCTATGAGGTATGAGGACAAAGATGATAACATACCCTTGTGGAGTGAATGATACATGGATGATTTATAAACACTAAAAGAAATAAGGTAGTCATCGTATAAGGATGTGGAGTTTGCAAGTGATACAAGGTTGAGTTCAAAAACCATGAGGACGAGCTCAGAGTTTCATGATGAAGATAGACTTAGAGCTGAGGTGAGATGATAAGTGGAATAAATGGAAGTGTATGTCTTCCACATTACCTAATACCTAAGGATGTGAAGTGGTAATGGATGCTCTGGTTGAGATATAGCTGCCTAGTTTGGCTAGAAGAGGTTGTGAGGCTAACCCTAAGTTTAGAAAGGAGATGTGTTTGGATAACACTCAGATGTAATGAGATATGTTGAAAAAGTTAGTGGTTGTTTGGTTAGCCAACCTAGGCCTTGATAAAATGAAAGGATGGTGATAGAACCTCAGATACACTTTTTTGAATAGGAAGGTAATAAAACTCTGATGAGAGTGGTTTAGGGTTTTTGAGGAATCAATCTTAAGGAATCATGACAATACAGGAGATCCTGATTTAAGATTACCATACACTGTGGTACTACCAAGATAATAAGTGACAATAGTATTTTGGATGTCTAAGATGAAGTTGCATGTGGTATGTTTCCATGCATGACAGGAGGTGAAGGATGAACACCAGTAACCCAGTGTATCGATATAGAGGATAAAAGAGTCCCTGAGAGGGAATGGGAGTTCACCACAAGGGATGTTGTGTTAACTCTCCCCTAGACCAAGGAAGGTCAAGATGCAATATGGGTTATGGTAGATCGCATTACCTAGATGACATGAGAAAGGAAGAGTTCTGTCAAGGACAAATCTAGTTGAACTACCCATGAGAGAGATGGTTCAACTACACCATGAAGTGAGTTCAAAGGTTCTTGAGTTTGACCTAAAGGTTCCCTTCCAAAAGGTGGAAATAGGTACATGAAGGACTTGATGTTAGTATAGTTCATCACCCCTAACTGATGGTTAGTATAATCCAAATTAAAGGGTTTGATGAGAGCATGTGTGCTCGTTCAGGGTGATATCTAGAGACAGTTCTTGTCCTATGAAAGACGTGATGATAACCACCATAGCCAGTGTCGGGATTTAAGGGAGCTCTGTAAGGGAGGTTGTGTCAGTCACCACATCAGTAAGGTGACGTTGGTGAAAGGACCACGTGATGGTTAGAAAAGGGCCACAGTGCGTGTAGATGAAGTCGCTTTGATCGTGCAATGGCTGAAAGGTGCCTAGAGATGACAGGAGTCATGGGCGGATGCAAAGTAGACTGACCTGCAGTTTACTGTGGGAGAATATGTGACATGAAAATCCGACCCCTCTGAGATATGGCTAAGAAAGTTGAGTCCCTGATACATGGGTTAACCTTAACCCTCAGGATAAAGAAATGTGTGATAAGTTCCAAGTGTCCAATTTAGAGCACTATGTGAGGTACCCAGACCATGTGCTGAGCAATGAACCTAGTGAGCCCAAGGGAGGATGAAATGACCTGAGTCACCTGTCCAGTTTATAGACGCCAGAGTGAAAGAACTCAGAGAAAAGAATATGTGATGATAAAGGTACTTTGGAAATTCCATGTGTAAGGTAAATCCAGATAGGGGCCAATGATGGACATGGAAAAATCTTATCCTAAATTTTTTATTTGCTTGATAGAATTTTGAGGACAAAATTCCTATAAGAGGGGAAGGATGTTACAACCCCAATTTTTGGGTTCATTTGGTGAGAAATGTAATTTCTAATATTAAGGATATTTGAACAAATAACGATATAATTTATTTGGAATAAATGGATTTTTTTTACAATAGCCTTGATGTTTGTGTTGTGGGCTTTATTGACTATTGGGCCCAAATAACAAGAAAATTCAATTAGTAAATGAATAATTAAATATTTGAGAAAATAAAGAGGTAGAAACCTCTAGAAGGCCAAGAGATGTAATCCCAGGGATGGATTTCGTGCCTCTTGGGTTCCTTGGGTTCCAAGGAGTCCAAAGTTGCAAAAAGAAAGAAAAAAGAAAAGAAAAGATTAATTAAATATTTCCTTATTAAGAAAGAAATTTAAAACAATGGTAAAATGTGGAAAACAAGTGAAAAGATGTATAAATGAGTTATTCTTGATGGAATTTCGTATCCCAAGGATTCCTAACATTAAAAGGAATGCCAATGAGGAAAATAAAAGAGAAATAAAGAGAAATCCTCAAGAAGAGATATTTTAATAAGAAATAAACATGATAATGAGAAATAAAGCATATAGATGCATCTAGAATGATAATAAGTATCCTCAAAAAGGAATTTCAAAATAATATAGTTCCTTGGGATCCAAGGAGACCGGATGAAGAAAAAGAAAGAGAAAATACCAATAATGCAAAATAAGAGGATAATATGATACATTATCAATGGTTTTTTAAGCTTTGTTAAAGAAGAGGTATTTTCTACTTAAGGAAAACATATTTTCGTGATTAATGGATTAAAAAGCAAGTCAAAAGAGAATAAGGGAAAATATTTTTATATTCCTAAAAGTTGAATAGAAAGAATCTTGATAAAGTGTGTAGTAAATAGAGTACATGTGTTTTTCAGGATTCTTGATGATGTGGTTGAATTACTTTCTTGGATTGCTTTCTTGGATGGAATTGATATTAGCTTGAGAAATCTACTGAACAAGTATGTGGTTACGTCTATGAATAATCACTTTAGTTTCACGGTGATTCCCGAATGATTTTATCGATTTCTTGAAAATAACTATTGGATGCCTTTTATTTCATACAACTATAAAGTGACTATGATTATCACCATGATTATATATATATATATATATATATATATATATATATATATATATATATATATATATATATATATATATATATATATATATATATATGTGTGTGTGTGTGTGTGTGTGTATAACTGGATTAGATCCGAATCCACCTTTGTGGCTTGTAAAGGCTAAAAAGGGGTAACCTAGAGTAAGGTCTAGGTTATCGTGGGTTAGAAATTGGGCTACCAAGTGTAGTGCCATGAGACCCTTTAACATGCCATGAGTTAAGGAGTGGGCTACTTATGAGTAGTGCCATGTGACTAAACCCTAGAAACGGGTTCACCTATAGGTGGGACCATGAGGGGTTTAATGGGGGTCTACTATAAGGAAAGTAGCATCCAGGTCCACTGCAGGGACAACGTAGAGGATAGGGAATGATTGGATCGCACAGTTATATTTAAAACATAAAATTGTCTGTTAGATGGTAATTGGCTGCAATACATTGTTATCATAGTTGCACGCTTATTGTTCCCCCACATACCGGCTTTTTGCTGACCGACATTTTGTTTGTTGACGTTTTAGGTACAAAGCCAAAAGGACAAACAGTAAATCGTCATATTGTGAAATACATGAATTAAATACAAGGAGGATTAGTTAGAGTAGAATTCTTACATGGATAGAAGTTTAGAAATCCAACATTCCAAAAAGGTATGAAAAAGTTTATTTTCTTACAACTTTCCATTTTAGTCTGTTAAAATTTAATAATTGTTCTTGGCTAATTGCCGAATTTTTGATCCGGAAATTATGTGTGCAGCTTCGACCTCTCAGTCTCTCTTAATTGGGGGTTACCGAAAGGTGGGGTTGTAACAAAACTTCATTCTCAACTCATTTACAAAAACTAGAGAAAATATCAAGTGTATCACTCTTTGAAACATGAAAGAGGTCCAAGTATATTGAGACAAATCATTGACAATAACAAGACAATACTTGGAACCATGAAGCAATTGATCTCTCATTGGTCCAAATAGATCAATATGAAGAAGTTCAAGAGCTCTCTTAGTATAAGAAATCCTTTGGATTTGAAGGAGGACTTCGTTTTCTTTCATTGGGTACAAGGTTGGAATTCCTCATCCTTTTCAAAATCCAATTTGGGAAGTCCCTTGACCAAGTCCTTTTTGGTCAACTTCTTCATTTGATGCATATTTACATGACCAATCCGACGATGCCAAAGAGAAATATAATACAAATTGATAATTAGGCATCTACCAACAATAGGCTTAATAGAGTCATGACAAATTATATAAAGATTACCACCTCTAGTTCCCTTATATATGACTTGATAGGTGAGGGAATCTTGAATCAAGCATTCAAAAGAAGTAAATAGCACAAGGTAACCATTATCACATAATTGACTTATACTTATTAAATTGTGATGTAGGCCATACACAAAAAGGACATTTTAATACACAAGGATTTGCCTACATGACCCTCACCTTTTACCTTACCTTTCTTATTGTCCTCGAAAGTAACATAACCTCCTTTCTTCTTAGTGAAGTTGTTGAAATGGCTTATATCACCTATCATGTGTTTAGTGCTACCACTATGAACAATCGATATACCTTTTTCCTCACCAATTTCTTCACTTGTAGAATCCATGAGTGCAAGGTGGCACTCTTCATCTTCATTGGAGCTTGAGCCACTTGAGGATGATGCTTCCCAAGCTGCATGTGCAGCATTCTTATGTCTCCTCTACTTCTTTTCCTTCCTCTTATACTATCTCTCTTTCTTGTTCTCTTCCTCCTTCTTGGAGTTTCCCTTGTGGTGTGACTTTCTTGATTTTAGACATTCACTCTTGTAGTGTCCTTTTTGGCCACTTGTAGCATCATGGAGTAGAAGAAGAAGATTTATTTCCCTTGAAGTACTTGCCCTTGGAGTAGTTGGCTTCATGCTCACTAGGGCCATCATCTTCACTCGAGGAGGAGGGATAGGTCTGACAAGTAAGTTGTTGTTGAAATATGACAATCTCCACTTGAGCTTTGAAGGCACTATCTTTGATCTTTCTTGATTCCTTCTCTTCTTACTTGGCTTCCTCTTCTTGCTTGTCAAGCCTTGGATTATGAGCTTGTAGATTTCCAATGAGCTCTATGGTTGGGATGTAACTAAGACTTCTCACTTCTTCAATGAAGGTCACCTTTGACTCCCATCTCTTTGGTAGCGACCTCAAGATCTTGGAGTTAATTTCTCCTCTAACCAAGGTGTGTCCCAAAGAAGCTAGGCCATTGATGATGATGTTGAGCCTAGAGTACATCACGACAACTCATTCTTTCTTTCCCATCTTGAAGTTCTCTAGAAGGTTGTTGAACATGTAGAACTTGGCCTCCTTCACTTTCTTTGTGCCCTCATAGGTGATGCACAACTTATCCCATATCTCATAGGTGGTATCCCATGAGGAGTTGCGATTGAACTTTGTAGGGTGAGAAATACATAGTGGATGGTTATAGATTTGGCATTGAGCTAGGCTTCTTTAAGACCAGATCCATTCCATGTTGACATAGATCTGGTTGGCTCCTTAAATGTGTGATCATCACCTTCCACATTTCAATATTCATTCCTTAAATGTAGAATTGCATACACATCTTCCAATAGAGTAAGTTGGTGTCTCCAAAGACCAGAGGATGCATGGAGAAGCCTCTCTCTAGGTTGAGTGAACCAAGTAGGTTCTCACCCATCTTGTCATCTCGTGGGAGATTTTTGGAGAAGATGCTTGGCTGTAACACCCCTTGTTGGATCTAGGGCTCTAGAGGGGGGTGAATAGATCTTTAGAATTCTCACACAAAAAGTAGACCTTCAAATTATATCAATTTAAACCAAAACCTAAAGATCAATTTGTATATATTCAAGCATAGCAAGGATGAGAGAAATTGAAACATGCACTTGGACAAGGTGGTTAGAGTGGTTCTAGTCTCCAAACTAGGAGATAGTCAATCCACTACCTAGAGAGGTAAATCTCTAAGACTTTGCAATCCGTGTATACTTATATTCCATCATAAGATATACAAGGAGACCAGCATACATCTAGGGACATACCTACTAAAGACAAGAGTCTTTCACCTACACAAGGACTTACCCAGTTGATCAAGATGTCTTCAACCTTCAATAAGGACTTACTCACTCATGGATCAAGTCTTTGGACTTGAAGGAATTACCCACTCTTCTTGAATCTTCTCCTTGCCCTTCTCCTTCACCTAGAGAAGATCTTAACCTCTTCTTCAACCTTAAAGAAGACTAACAACTTCACCTTCACTCAAAGTAGATTGATTCAACTTTTTCTCTTTGAGAAAGGGGATTGAGAAGATGGAAGGAATGAGAGATTTACAAGCACATGGAGGTAGCTCTCTTACAACATGCCTAACTCACTTATAATCACAAAATGCTTTGTAAATGAGAGAGAGAAAGGGGCTCAAAGAGTTATATCACACTCAACTATAGAAAGGACATAGGATAACATGAATTAGCAAACTTGCGATGAACTCCATGGGGTCTTATTTATAGCAGGGGGTGTTCCTTTGAGTGTGGGATCAATTAAGAATGAAAAATATTCATTTTACAACTTGCAATGGATCTATTTTCACTTATAAGAACTCTCCAATGCTTATAATCACTTTGTTCTATGTTATCCATACAATACATTCGGTCAAGTTTCAATAAAGATAACTCGACCGATCCACTAACCAACAAAGCCAATTTATAAACTATCTGTCGAGTTTGTTCTGTTAAACTTGACCATTGAGTCAAAATTAGTTTTGACCAGTGAGTCAGTCGGTCGAGTTTTGTAAGTGTACAACTCGACCGATTGATCATTTCATAAAATCCATCACTGGATCAGTTGAGATTCAAACTTGAGTAATAAAGTTCCCGTGACAAATTTTCCAAATTGATTTTTGAGTGACCAAATGTTAGAATTAAGTTCCTGTGACAAATTTTACAAAATTTCCAAATTTTCTCATCTTAGTTTCAAGTGATAATAGCAATAGAAGTGATTATAATATTAATCTAAGGTGATTTAGAGTGATTTCCCAAATTGCACACTTGCATTACTTTTGACTTGATCTTGAACAAGCTAGGGCTTGTGTAAATTGATCTTTTCATGTACATAAAGCCTAAATTAATCTTGAACAAATATTATTGATACATAGAAATGGAATGGTGAAGTCATTATTAAAATATGGACAACATATAACTCTCAAGACAACATATACAACATTAAATACATCATCATAAACAAAATTTACTACCATATTACCTTTAAATAGTAGATAGCGTCAACAAATATGTGATGGTAAAAAGGGTTTTCGAGGCATATACGTTGTGCTGGAGCAAGTCTAGCAACATTACTTGGTGCAGCGTGCTTCTTTCTCAATTCGCACCAGGATGACTATTGGAAGCAGGCCCCTGGTTGATCACCACGAACGACGGTTGATGATGTCCTCCTAGCTAGTGGAAAGAGCTTATCACCTTTTTAGTAGTCCACACGGACCACTAAGAACTCGTATCATTTTGGATGAATGAACAAGAAGTAGTTGTGCCTTCTAGTCAATGTGCTAGCATCACCTTGCTCTCTTAATTGTCTCTCCCTTGTTGTTCCTCCCTTTGATGGGTAGAACTTAGTTAGGCTCTCTTGATTACCATAATCAAAGAGGACAACAATTTACAGAGCTTATTACTATGTATGGGAAACCGCCAATACCCCTCTATTTTACATGAGGGCTAGGGTCAGGGTTTGCAGTCGATCTGGGAGTCAAAGAGACATAATTTCATGATTTTTTTGGAACCTATGAAAGTTGTATTGGTCAGTTCACACGAGATGATCGGGTTCAACCCTTGAACTGTACATTTCACTATGTTCCCTATTCACAATTATATTGGAAATTTATATTCAATTAATTCATAACATGATGTCAGCATCAATCCTTGATCTAATTGCATTGATAAACCAAATGGTGAATTAACAACTTGAACTGGTCAGTTCAGACATATGAGCTAATCAGTTCACTTAATTAATTGGTAGTTTTAGAGTTCTGATTGCCAATGTCGGTTTAAATTTCTCTTACACTTAAATTGATCGGTTCAATATTTGAACCGGTCAGTGCATAGTATTGTCAATCAATATTAAACAACTTTTGTTTAAATTGAATACCTAAACACTTTAGTAATCAAACTAAATATCATTCATGAACAAATTTATATTCCAAGTGTATCCTATGTTTGTGACCCTATAAGTCCCAAGTCACATTGATAGTGAATGTCCATAACCAGTTTATGACATCACAAGAAATGAGTGGTATCTAGGATGACATCATTTCTAGCAAAGTAATTAGAAAGTTGGAGAAAAACTTCAAACTACAATCTGTGATTGGCATTACAGTAATCATATAGTTCCTTTGTGACTAATATCTATATTGAACTCAAGGCATGGAATCATCATCCTCTCAATGTTCAATCCATGTGTATTGAACTGAGCAGACTATTTATAATTTATGTTAGCTCAAGTATCTCATATTAACTCACATGAGCATGGCCATTCATTTCTCAATCCCGCCTATCAAGTGGAGGTCATATTATACTCCTATACGAGGGACAAATTTCATATATCACTCATAGTCATCCCCATGTGTCCAATGTACCCGAGAACCACCTTTATGTCAACCCTTATTCAAGTTCATGGTGGATGATATCAAAGTACATCGAACGACATGTAATGAATATTAGTGATTTCAATTCTATGTACCACAATCACCACCATCACTATGAGATATGAATCTGACTACTAATCATGGTTTCCCTGCATTAATATCATGGTGGGTTTGTCTGATACACTATTATCTAAAAGTATATGTCTTTGGTTTGATATCACATATCATGACTAATGAGATTTTATTATCAACCAACATAGACTCTAATATTATGTGTTATTGTTGTCTATCTAGATTCCACAATAGCATATGATAAGGGACATACCAAGAATGCATATGCTCTTAACATATGTATAAACTAACTGTTCAAATCCTTAATCGGAAGACATATGTCATTGATTAATCTCATTCTTTAGACATTTGCAATGTTACATCATTATCTCATAATTGAATAAAAAATAATACATTGGAAGATTGTCTTTATTATTAATCAAATCATTTACAGTATAGGCCATTACAATCATCATATGATTGTCTCTTTGGGAATATATACCAACTAACTCCCGCTTTCACTTAGAGCCAATCAACCATGAACTTAATCCCAAATGATCTAACATGACCTTCATGATTCTGTTATGAAAATGCTTTTGTCAAGGGGTCAACCACATTTCTATAAATTGGTACTCTGCAAATCTTCACATCTCCTCTCTATATGATATTTGGTATGATATGGATCCACCTTTGTATATTCTTGGAATGCTAATGCAATATGGGTTCCTTAGCTTGCGCAATATCTCAATTGTTGTCACAATATAGATAATTTGCAACATAGATGCTGGAAACCACCCCAAGTTCAAAAATGAACTTGATCCAAATACCTCCCTTTGTTGCATTTGATGCAACAATATACTCGGCCTCTATTCCGCAACTATCTATTTTAGAATTTGCAACTGTCTGTTGTTTAGGAAAAACATAAATCTAGATTGTAATCCATAGTAGTCTTTGTCAGTTTTGAGGATTACATCAGTGTAACCCTTTACTACTAACTCTTCCTCATGAACATAGACAAGGAATTGGTCCTTACTCCTTCTCAAGTACTAAAGGATGTTCTTCATGAAAGTCTTGTGAGATTCACTACAATCTGGATGATATATGCTTGTCATGCTCAAGGCATACGAGACATCTGGATGAGTACATAAAATTGCATATATGATAGATCCAATTGAGATGCATATGAAATCTTACTCATGTTTTCCCTTTCTTCATAATAATTGGGACATTGATCTCTTGAAATGGTAAAACGATGTGATATGGGAAGGTTGCCTCTCTTTGAGTTCTCCATGTTGAACCTCTTCAACTCTTTGTAAATTTATGTTCTTCGACTTCTACATCTATGTCTATAGATTTTGTTTCCTAAAATATAGGATTCATTGCCTAAGTCCTTCAAAGAGAATGTATTTCCAAGTGAAATCTTTACCATCTATAAATTAGGGATGTCATTCCCCATCAATAGTACGCCATCACCATACAATATGAGGAATACAATCATGCACTTACTAACCTTCTTGTAAACACATAGCTCATCTTCATTTTGACTAAACCCAGACTCTTTGACTATTTTTCAAATCAAAGATTCTAGCTCTAGATGCTTACTCCAATCCATAGATTTACTTTTGTAGCCTACAGACTTTATTTGCATCCTTCAGATTTTTAAATCCGTCAAGTTGTATCATGTACACATCCTTAAGAAGATTCATGTTATAGAATGTGGTTTTAACATACATATGCCAAATCTCATGGTCATAATAAGATACAATGGCAAGCATGATTCTGATGGACTTAAACATGGAAACTGGAGAAAATGTTTTGTCATAATCAACACCTTGAAGTTGTATGAAACCCTTTGCAACCAATTGAAGTTTGTATATTTGTACATTACCATCCATGTCAGACTTCTTCTTGAAGACCCACTTGCACCCTATGGGTTTTTCCTCTTTAGGTGGATCCACCAAGTTCCATACCTTGTTGTTGGACATGTAATCAATCTTTGATCTCATGGCCTCAAGCCATTTCACGGACTTTGATCCCTTAAAAACTTCTAGGCAGGTCATTGGCTCATCATAAATTCTAATCATTGCCTTCTTGAGTAACAAGACAATCAAATCTATCTAGCTCAAGGAGTGTCCTACTACATCAGTGAGACTCCTATGTTGTTTGAGGAACTTTAGATTCCACAACAATTTGTGAGTCTCCTTGTTCCTCGTGTACATCTATAGGTTCAATGTTTTCTTATTGATCTCAAACTTGTTTGAGTTCTACTTTCCTCCCACTAATTCCTCTGGAGATAAAGTCCTTTTTTAGGAATGTAGTATCTCTGACAACAAACACTTTGTTGTCACATGGGTTATATAAGTAGCATCCCTTGTTTTATTTTTGGGATATGCATCAAAATAACATTTATCTGATCTAGGTTTGAGCTTTTCAATAAACATTTTCTTGGCATAAGCTTCACATCCACAAATCCTCATAAAGTATATTTTGGGATGCTTCCCAATCCATCATTTGGTGTCTTTTGAATTGATTTAGATGATATGCATTTTAGTGTAAATGTAACAGTTTGTAGAGCATGTCCACAGAAGGAAGTCAGAAGATTAGCGTAATTCAACATTGCTAGCATCATATCTAATAATGTATGATTCCCTCGTTCCGATACACCATTATGCCATGTTGTTCTAAGTGGAGTCCATTGTGATATGATACTAGAGGCTCACAAAAGGTCCTCAAACTCTTGGCTTAAGTATCCTCCACCTCAATGCAAAATGAAGTACCTTAATACTTTTACCAAGTTTGTTTTTACTTCATTCATGAAAATTTTAAACTTTGCATGAGTTTTTGACTTATGATTCATCACATAAACATAACAATACCCATTGAAGTCACTAGTGAAGGTAATGAAGTATTGATA
This sequence comes from Alisma plantago-aquatica, assembly GCA_963693085.1. Lineage (NCBI taxonomy): Eukaryota > Viridiplantae > Streptophyta > Magnoliopsida > Alismatales > Alismataceae > Alisma > Alisma plantago-aquatica. The sequence goes on from OY856413.1 coordinate 859,321,187, forward strand.
CCCACCTCTAGAATTTGTTCTAAAAGGGTTGCACACATAAGTATGTGTGAGTCCTGATAGATCACTTGCCCCCTCACTCTTACCAGTGAAGGTAGTCATTGTCATCATTCCTAATAAACAAGACTCACATGTCAAAATTGATTCAAAATCAAAAATCTCCATATAACCATCTTTATGGTGTCTGGATATTCATTTCTCATTAATGCCAAAGGTATGTTTGGTTGGAGTTATCGAGTTTTTGTCTTTTGGTATTTACAATATACACGCTTGTCTCCAAATCTATCAAGTGTAGACCACAAGAAATTGGGGCAGTGCCACAAAAGATCCCATCTTTACTAATAGAACATCAACCATTACTATTTGATATATAATTCTATTTAATACTAAAATCAAGACCCAAACATGATCAAATGATTTTGAAACATCTATTCATATACATAAGGGATACAAATCTAGAAAAATATTTTCCTTTTGAAAGGGAGGATCAAATAATCTATTCATGCATATAACGTTCTAAGGTCAATGCATATGCAAATATATGCCCAACATTCATTTGTGAGGATTTACTACTAAACCAAAAATTGACGATTTATCTTCTATAAAATTATTATACGCATGATAAATTATTCTAAGTATATACAAGGTAAAACAACTAGAAAATCTTAAAGAGATTTTAAATCTTATTGTACCATACTATTGCTTAGAACTTGTACATGCACATGGATAAAAACCTCATACCTAAATGTATGAATATTGTTGTGCATAGAAGTGATGCATGTTAAGGATCGATGTTCATTACTTAGCATATGAATTTTCTTAATATATTTATACTTGTGATAGATTCATAAAATGGAGTATACTACTCTGTAATAATATTTTTCACCAAGTGTCATGTTGTATAGATATCTCTATTTAAACTGTTAGATATATTATTACACAATAATTTTTTCATGTTTTTTATTGTGACAATAGAATAATATTAAATAGTAACAAAAAATGATGGTGAGAAATGAGACAATTGCACATTCTCAACCATTGATTAAAAGATGAAAAATTAAGACTGGGTGGAATTAAGTTGTACAAACAATAGACATATAGTGCATGTAAGCATGGGTGGAATTAAGTTGGTCTTAAAATTTAAATTGTAATGCTAGAGAAGAGATATATGAGGTTGTATTGTAGCTAAAGATATGTGCTTGTTTGGGTACAGAGAAGATCTCAATGCCAACTTGTATTGGATGCAAGTGTGAGTTGCATGTTTCCCAAGGTGATGGAATGAACACATAGTCGTTGTATATGCCTCTGTCATACACCATCACATAGCAGTAATGGAGTCACCGGGGGAGACAAGCTATGGTTCCCGGGGAGACCAACATGTCATACACCATCATATTTTGAAGGTATTCAACTTATATCAAAAACTAACTAAAAGCAAACACAATTTAGATATCCAAGTTTGGTAATAATCAGGCTTGAAGGTCATCATGTTCCTATTCTGTACAAGAGAGAGCTAAATCTAAGTTAAATGAGAGCCTCTTGCTGATGAAAATCTTATTTCTTAATAAGTGCTTATACAACCACAAATGAAACGATTCTACATTGTTAAAAAGGGGATAAGAAGCAATTCCAGAAGTGGAAGTACTCAGAAAAAGAATATAAGATGAGTTGCATTACACTTTTGCAACTCGAAAAGAGGTATCGAGAACACAACATCGATTTCAAAACAGTTTAACTTCACAAAAGTTTCCATGAATTGAAGTAATATATAGAATCCAATCTGATAATCGTAATAACACTGTGCAATATTCAATAAATGAAAATATTAACTCCATAAATGACTTTGCAATTGAATATTAATCCATATATGATTTATTGTATTACTCTGATTAAACCCACTACATAACATTTTTAACATAATAGGAGAGATGAGAGAGCGAGGGAATTTTAGTTGTACCAGGGCCAGAAGCAAGGAACAAAACCAACCAGATACCATACCATCTACACCAACATGTCCAAACACTGACATATTTATAATTACCTAAATTTTGGACAGAATCAACAATCTTTTGATGATCGAGCACAATCACAACACTATATAGCAATTCAAGTTAACAAAGAGTTTTATTTGTTTTTTCCATACTCACCAAAAAAGTTTGGTTTCCCACCGCAAGGTGGCACATCATCCGGTTTAAGGAAGGATAGATTTGATAATAGAACAAAAAAATAAGAATCTACACAAGATAAGGATTTTTGTACTTGTAGACCCACGACTCGGTGAGCAACCAATAGATGCACATTATTGAATGGATCCAGAAGTAGTCTAGGAGCCTCGACCACCTCACCTACTACCAGAGAGGAGAAGAAAGTGATAGCCTTTGATGCAAACAACTTCTTCCTGGTGAGGGATCGAGGATCGTAGAGCCTCACAGAGAAGCACTATTACATCCCAGGATTTGAGGCCAAGGATAAAAAGATCTTATAAGGAATGATTGGACTACCCATATCCCCAAGGTGCACCTCCTTTTCCAGGATCCCATCACTAAAGAACTCCATAGTTAAGTGTGCTTAACTTGGAGTAGTACTAGGATGGGTGACCAGTCGGGAAGTTGATCCTGGCTTGCGCGTCACTAAGGACAAAGTGCACAGTTAAGGCTAGTGGTGGTCTGTAGGGCCAGTCGTCATTCCTAAAACTCTACTAGAGCCTAGGTAAGTGGGCCCAGCCGTTACAAATGGTATCAGAGCCAATTCCTCTCCAGTAGTTGGGGCCCACATGGGCATGGCATGCCAGTCTTAAGCCGTGCAGTCTAGGCATGTAGGAAAGGGCTATCAATGGTTGATGTAGCCACCCTTGCACTGGTATTCCATGATCGGGAGTTGGGTGTCCATGGGCCATTATGGGTCTGCACTGAAATGGGGAAGATATTATGAGGCCTTATAGTTAAGCCTTGACGAGGACGTCAAGAGCCTAAGTGGGGGAGATTTTAACATCCTAGGATTTGTGGCCTCGAATAAAAAGATCTTATAAGGAATGATTGGACTACCCATATCACCAAGGTGCGCCTCCTTTTCCGGGATCCCATCACTAAATAACTCCATAGCTAAGCGTGCTCAACTTGGAGTAGTACTAGGATGGGTGACCAGTCGGGAAGTTGATCCTGGCTTGCACGCCAGTGAGGACAAAGTGCGCAGTTTAGGCTAGTGGTGGTCTGTAGGGCCAGTCGTCATTCCTGAAACTCTACTAGAGCCTAGGGAAGTGGGCCCAATTGTTACAAGCATGGTGACGCGTTCTTGGGTGTGATATGAGCCCATCGTTGAGGGTGTGAGGCGACGACATTATGGGCAAAGAAGGTCTCGGAGAGCTGGGAGTTGGTGCGGTAGATGGATCTTCGGTGACGTTTTCAGGAAGGAATATTTCAATTTGATCTGGGAATCCCTAAGTCGATCTTGAGCTTTAGGGTGAAGGAACCAATGGTACAATGACCACCTCTCACTGGAGGAGACCGACGGCATAGTGGAGAGCGATAATGGAGTTGTCGGGGAGACCAGGATGGCACTGGGGGAGGGGATGGGCAGTGGTTCCAGGTGAAGTGATGAGGGGAGTCAGGAGGAGAGAGGCAAAGAGACGAGTCATGAGGAGAGAGGCAAAGAGGGGAGTCAGTTAATCAGGAGAGGAGTCGGGGTCACAGGAGGAGAGAACAGCCCTAAACTGGATTGGAAATCCCAATCCTGCTCAGAGAAGGACTGACATAGTCTGGTTTTTGGGGTTACGAATTTCAAAATGGAGGTCGTTATCTCTTTTCCAACCAAACACCAGACCAACTCAACCCGAATTGGATTAAGCAGAAGTGGCACAAAAAGATAACGCCAAATCCTGACTCAGTCCCAAACCAAACAGGGGCTGAGGGGTCAGGCCTCTAGTGTGGGACACCCTACATTTAAAGCTACTTCAACAAAAGTGACCAACCATGTATAGACCATTAATATATCTTTATTCTTTTGAAATGGATATTTTTTAGTTCTTATCACCGGAAACCTTAATGTTTTTCAAAAGGGTAAAAAAGGTAATGTATAGTAACATCATGATCATCATGACTATGTTTGTAGTGTTCCAAAAGCATAGATTTGGCATCAAAAAATGATTGCCATGTATACTTTCCGTTCCAATGTATAAATCTATTATAAATGTCAAATTAAATTGACTGGCCATAGATTTATTTGTGTGTACTTCAATAAACTTAAAATTTTATCTCATACCACACACCAGGCGACTAGAAGGCCATATGGAAGTTAAAAGCCCTTGAATGCCTAAAACTCTTCACATGGTTGCTTTAACACCAAGCTCTGCTGACTAATGTGAATGAAAAATGAAGACATATAGATGTGGACACAGTATGTCCTATCTGTAACAACCATGTAATGTCTCATAGGTGGTTAGATTTGGAAGATGGAAGACCTCTTAAGGTTAAGCGGCGGTGGCTGTGGAGGAAGAGGTGGTAGAAGAGGAGGTAGAGGCTATGGATCCTTCTACACATGCCCCAGTACAAAATCGTCAAGTCCTGGTGACGAACTTGATGGAAAAAATGCCAAAATAGAAAGAAACAAGGTTCCAGACTCATCAAGTGTGTTCTTATGAGGATGTCATGACAGGTTGTAGGGCTTCAGATATACTTAAGACCATCTCCCTAGATACTCTCACCACTGATGACATCAATGTCGATTGTAGTGATGCCCTGTCTGCCCTCACAATCAACCCAGTGTCATTACCACCTCTACTCAAGCCATGGAAACATGTAGAAATCATCAAGTTGATCGGTGGGAACATCGACTTCCAAACACTAATAAACCACCTCTCTATTCTCTAGGACCTGACTTATTCATTCAGGGACATTGTCTTAAAGATGGGATATTACATCATCCAACTGGATAATGAAGATGATTTCATTAAAGCAACGACTAGAGGTCCTGGACCATGTTTGGTAGCTATTTCTCTGTCCAATCATGGTTGTTATATTTAATACCTTCTGAGCCGATCCCTCGCAAGCTAGTGGTGTGGCTACAGGTGAAGGACCTCCCTGTCTATCTCTATCAGAACAAGCTACTGGCTTGTATCGGAGACTTGGCTGGAAAGACAATAAAGATTGATGCAACAATGACGACAGGTGATTGAGGCAAGTTTGCTCACCTTGTTGTTGAAGTGGACACATCAAAGCCTTTTTTGCATGCAATCTTTCTCAATGGAGAAAATTATAGGCTGGAATATGAGAATTTTCTTATAGTGTGTATGCAGTGTGGATGTCTAGGACATGAGGATAAAGCATGCACCTTCTCCAAACCCTTTGTTCCAAACGAGGCATCGTCCTCATACATCAATCAACCTCTGGGGCCCATGCACGTACACAGAGGCAATCCATGTTCCTAAGCCTATGCGTAGACAACCAACTAAGAAGGCAGTCTCAAACCAGGGCCAAGGAGCAACTCTCAGTAATGATACGATCAAGAAACCAGGAGAACAACCTAAGTCAACTGCTATAGAGCTAGGGAACACCACCAACATTGGAAATGACTCTGAATGGGGACTGTGGTCAGTAAGAAAAATAAGAAGAAATCTCCCCCAAGCCGCCAACTAAACAACGGTAACAACCCCCAACTAATAATAGAAAGACCAAGGATAACCCTCCTTCTGACACTACGGTCATTCTAATCGATGATCAGATGTCAGAAGGTAGGAACACAATGCTTAACAATGGTGAAGTCTTTCTATTTAGTGGCTCAATTCTTTAAGCATAGTCAGATAGGCTTCCGAACAATTTCAACTGGGGAAACATTACTACGGCCAACAATTGTGTTATTCTGAGGAGCAGGAAAGTTATTTATCAAATTGTTGTGGTTAGTCCCATGAGAGAGCGCAAGAAAGGGAAGCTTTCTCAACATGTAGGCAACCTGAATTTCTCCATCACTAAGCAACAACTCAATTTTGACGAGCATACTCAGGACATGGATGTAGTCGATCCTGGTCTAATGGAGGCAGTAGGGGTAACTGGAAAGGATGAGGATGGTCAAGCTAAGGGCCTCCTCACTGCTATTCAGTGTATCCCAAACCATCACTTGTATATTAATGGTGAACATTATTTGCTGGAACATCCAAGGAGCTCTCTCTAAGGATAAAATTCATCTTCTTAAAGAACATTAACTAAAATACAAGTTGTCCATCCTAGTTTTACTTGAAACTAGATGTAGTAGCATTTCTACCGACAGTGTGATTAGGAAAATTTGTTTCCCCTCATCTCATCATGTGGAAGCTTTAGGCTTCTTCGGTGGCATCTAGGTCCTTTGGGATGATACTCGATGTCATGTTTATGTTCTCTACAATTATAGACAATTTGTCCATTGCAAAATAAATCATACATGGAGCGCTACTTTTATGTATGGAAGCCCGATTCCATCACAGAGGAAGCTCTTATGGACATGACTTTTGGAGACCTCAAAAACCATTGATGAATCTTGGGTAGTGCTCGGTGACTTCAACACTATGCTAGATGTTTATGAGAAACGAGAATGAAAATACTTCGATCGCCACAACAGTCGTATATTCAATGCCACTCTACAAAGTATCGGGCTAGCTAAGGCTACAATGTTCGGCCATTTTTCACCTTAAAATGCCATCGTCTTTTGGAAAGGCTCGACAGGATCATTGCTAATGACCAGTGGTTTACTTCTAAAGTAGGCTTCAACATTGCTATCATCCCCCGTCTCCACTCTGACCACAACCCAATTCTTTTATCTAATTCAACTGAATCCACAACAAGGCCCACCATCTTCAGGACCAAAGCAAGCAGGAAAATCAACGAAGACTTCAATCAGGCCTTGATGACCAATTGGATACTTTAAAACCTTTCACCGAAGCCCTATCCCATTTCAAACCACTGGTGCTCAAGTGGGAGAAAAATATACTCAAGAAGAGGCATAAATCAAAGAACTCTATAATTTCCAAGCTCACCCTCTGCCAGGTAATCGATAGTCATTGTCTAAATATAAATAATGATCTTTTATCCATTAGCTTGTAAGAACAACATTCTAGGATTTTGCTCGCTGAGGAGTTAAACTGGCAACATAAATCACACATTTAATGGATCAAATGCGGGGATGGAAACACTAAATTTTTCCATTCCTATGTCAAGGCTTGTAGACATTCCACAAAGACATGCAGATTAAGGGATGACTCTGGTGAATGGGTAGAAACCAAAGAAGCTTTACAAGGTCTTGTTCTGAACCACTTATATAGTATCATGGCTCAACGAGACACTCGGCCTTCAAACACAACACATATTACCACATATATTGGCAACTTTACAATGTTATCAGTGCAAGCTTCAAACTTCATCGCAAGAATGCCAGGCTATGAAGAAATCAGAAGGGTCACTTTCCTTATGTATACATTCAAGGCTCTTGGCCCAGATGGAGTATATATCGAGTTCATCTAGTCACAATGGCATATAGTTGGTACCTCTGTACTGCTAAGAGTACAACAAGTATTCAACATAGGTAAAGTTGATGACAAGCTCGTAGAATCTCACATGGTTCTTATCCAAAAAATGAAGCAACCTCATCATTGTTCTAAACTACAACCAATTTCACTGAACAACTCATGCTTTAAACTCATCTTCAAAATCCTAGTGGAATGAATTAAGCCCCATCTCCCTACCTGGATCTCTGAGAACCAGTCCAACTTTATCCCAGGTATACAGATCAATGATAATATCCTCCTGGTGCAAGAAGTAGTACACTCTATGAAGTACAAGAAGGGAGGTAACAAATGAATCACTATCAAGCTAGACCTATCTAAAGCATTTGATCGTATGAATTGGCATTTGATACACAACACACTCATCAAAGCAAGTATCCCACCCATTATTGTGTCTCTTATTATGGATATCATCTCATCGGGGAACACTTCTATTCTTTGGGAAGGGATTCCTCTTCCCTCCTTTAAGTCTGTGAGGGGAGTCAGGAAAGGTGACCCCCTTAGCCCGTATATATTTGTTCTCTGCATGAAGGCTCTCTCTAGATATTAATAAAACTATTAACAATAACCTATGGAAGCCCATCAGACTAACAAGGCATGGAACACCTATTACCCATGTGTTCTTTGCTGATGATATCCTCTTAATGGTAGAAGCCAGTCCACAGCAAGTGCGGGCCATTCGGGATGTCCTCAATAACTTCAGCACAGTTTCAAGCCAGTCCATCTCCAATGACAAGTCTCGATGCTTCTTCTCAGCAAATACATTAAGAGAAGATAAGTGAACCTTCTACGACACTCTTGGTATCCAGAGTACTAATGACCTGAGTAGATATCTTGGGGTCCCTATTCTTCATCACTGGGTCAACAAGAACACACATCAACACATATCAACAACCATTAGATAAAGGATAAACAGTTGGACAACCCGACACCTCTCTATGGCCGGTAGAGTAACCCTTGCCAAGGCCACGCTGCAAGAAATTTCATCCTACACTATGCAAACTGTGAGACTCTCACCCTCACTATGTGATGATATAAACAAGCATATAAAGGATTTCATATGGTCTTGTGGAAGGGAATAGAGGAAACTTTCACTAGTATCCTAGAAGAAGGTCACTGCACTCAAATCTGAAGGGGGACTGGACATCAAGAATGTGCGAGACCAATACAATGCTCTCATGTTAAAAAATGTGTGGCTTTTTCTAAACAACCACCCAGCTCTTTGGGTGAGATTACTAAAAGAGAAATATATTCATGGCAATCATGCAATCAACAAACCTTATTCTTGTATATGGAGCTTCATCAAACGCAATACAAAGGCCATCACTGATGAATGCTATAAAACTATTAACTCTGGAATAGAAACTAATGCCTGGTCAGACAACTGGCTCAATGTCACATCTATAATGAAACTTAACCTGAATTGGTTCATCCCACCTGATCTTAAAGACCTGCATGTCAGCTCCCTAAGGCTCAACAATGGCAAATGGGATTTTTCTTTCATCAATGCTTTCATGCCACCAGATGCCCACCATACCATCTAGTGCATTCCTCCTCCTACAGGTGATTCGGTGCCCGACTACTGGGTCTGGCCTCACGATACTCTAGGTAACCTCATAGCCAAGGCAACATATGCTTGGTGAAAAAACTATGATGCTCACCTCACACCAGGCGATTGGAAGGACATATGAAGGTTAAAAGCCCATGAATGCCTAAAACTCTTCGCATGGTTGCTTCAACACCGTGCTCTGCTGACTAATTGGAGAAAAAATGAAGACATCTTGATGTGGACATAGCATGTCCTATCTGTAATAACCATGAGGACAGTATGTCCTGCCAACTCCTTCCTCGCATCCCAAGTTGAGTGGATACACTAGATCATCTCACCTCCTCATAACTATCGAGAAACATCAACTCTACCTCTGATTGCTTGTTGGCATATATGGAACAATAGAAACAAACAAATCCATGATCATGTGACTCCTAATGCTCATGTCTAGGTCAAGTTCATAAAAGAGATATCAAAATCCATTAACAAAGCCATGGTATCCATCCCAAGCAGCATCCCTCCAACCAAGGGAAACTTAACGCATCCAGACATGGTGGACTTCATCATGTTTGTCGATGCTGCCTTCCAAAATACCTCTCAGGAAGCTGATGTAGGTATTCATATTATTGATAGTCAAGGGAAATTTCTATCTGGCGAAGGTGCCCCTCTGCACGCCACCTCGCCCCTCCATGCTGAGCTGCTAGCCATTGCCATTACTGCCTCCATCAACAAAGAACAGAACATGATGAACTCTGTGATCCTCTCTGACTCCAGCTCATCGGTGGACCTGGTGAATCAGACGCAATGCCTCTCACCGAAACTCCAACAAGTTTGGAGGAAATTTCATGTTGCAAAATCTTCCTTGAATCATCTCTTGGTCATGCATGCTCCTAGAGACTTAAACCAGGTTGCCGACAAGCTTGCAAAAACTTCTTTAACTTCCCGTACCTTACTCAATTAATTGTAATAAGGCTGCATGACAACAGATGCACTAGATGTGAACCTACCTACGTTTTGGCCTGTACTAGAGCACAAGATGAATAAGAATTAAGCTTTGGGATCATTAAAAAAAAACTTTATCTCATACTAAATAACTGGTGTCGTGCATGTGCACTTGTAGCTTTTCGAAGAACTTAATATAGATGTGTGGTGATTGAATGAGCAAACATTGGATGAATTTGGAGAGAGTTTGGATTATTTGTCTACTCTTAGAATAATGATAGCGTAAAGAACAACACTACTGAATATGCCTCATGTAGGCAGTCACCTGCACACATGCCGCTACTAGAATCCCGTAGACTATGAATTCACTTCGAAAAAAGTCTAGAAAAGAAAGGCCATTTAACTAAAAAAAAAGAATGTGTTATAACCCTAAAAAATATAATGTGCAATGCGGAATGTTTCATAGTGAATGAAATAGGACAGTTTGTTCTGGGTTAAAAACATGATATCGGTTTCTCTTTGCATATATTACGATTCACAAAGACCAGCACAGGATTACTAGCCACGTTCATCTCCTCTTTTCAATTATAATAAGGAGAAAACTTGTTACGAATAATGACGGCAGAAAGAAAATATAATTAAAACTGTTGGTGATAAAGATAGATGCATATTTTATGAATTGTAATTAGCCACAAGCAGATAAGAAGGGAAATCCTAATAGAAGCCTACGACTTCAGCCAGAATCAGAACTAAGCATAGAAAAAACACAAACGATCAGCCAAAATCAGAATTTTACCTTTGTAAGTGCCTTCATAAACACTACTGCTAGTGAAGGCATTTTCTGGAGCAATACACTTTGATCTTGAAAAACAAAATCTTATCACAATGCATTTGACTGATAAATAAAACTTACCAAAAGCATAGCAATAATCCTTCCAGTATGAAGTGTGGAGACAAGTCCTGCCTGTGGATACGATATTTGGAACAATTGAATTGGTCTGTAAAATAGAACTTGCCACTTACATAGTTACCTTCTGATAATAATTCGATATATACAACAATGTAGATGCAGCTTCCATGCCAGGGCCGCAAATTGTATAGACACGTGCCGCTGAAGGTGAAAGGCTTCCGGTCCACGAAGGCGGGCAGTACGAGCTTACGACGTGGGGTACTGAAGTGGGGTTTCTGAATTGGACCACCCTACAAAACAGTAAGATTATGGGCTATATAGAAGCGCCAGGCCTCGTGACTTGTGAGGTTTGGAGGTGGGCCGCGTGCTGCCCACCTGGGCTGCAGTCTGGTTAAACAACAGTACATGTCATCTGGACTGGAGGTTGGAGCCTTCCGCCTGGATAGAAACGTCAATACAATGGACTGGACATCTTTTCTCAAACGAGGGGGATTCGTTCACCCAGTCAAACGAGGGGGATTCGTTCACCCAGCCCCCTCGGCGGGCCAACGCCGGCCGGACATGTATTACACACAGTGTCATAAAGACCCGACAACTTAGAAAAACATCAACAGAAGAAAACTATATCCAACTACGTCCATGCCCTATCAGTGTAAGATATACCCAACTTATTCCCTCTACCCAATAAAAAAATTAGTTGGAATCTCATCAAAAAGTTATACATCAATTATGTCCCTAACGGCCATTTCCCATGCAGCCATAGCAACGGCCGTTGCGTTCTCCCTTCCCTAAATCTTAAAAGTTGTCACATTGGTCGCCTAGTCCTTGACACTCTCTGGTAGAATTTCTTATTCTCCAAAGAAATACGTGTCTATGGCATGACAATCGAGCCATCTGTGTGTGGTCAATCTCTACCTCACTGATTATGATCCCTCGCCTCCTATAGACAAACATGGCCTAAACCAGACCCCTCAAAAAGGCCTCACCTCATCCTAGTCATCACCTCTAACTGGTCTCGTAAGGGCCATCCCTAGATTACCCTTGTAATCCCTTACAAGACCATCAACATATGACTGTCTTATGTTTTCTTGTGTTTTAATCAAAAACCACCGTCAGGATGACTGTCATTAAGTCATCCCTCCTCTAGAGGTGACAATCTCAGCAACCTAACTTGTGTTCTCCTCACTCTCATCTCCCCAATGTCGGCCTCTCCGAGGTGTTGGTTTTCTTTAAATATTAACCTATCCTAAAACAGCTTGCCCTTCATTATACTCTTGAATTTCATCCAAGCTCTTTGTAGAGAAAGATTGCCCTCTTCATATCTCCTCTTAGACCTATCTTTCAAGATAGTCCAAACTATCCAATGTGGTATTGTGCCTCATGATCCAACCCAAAAATAATTTCTCTCAAACCACCTTCCAATAATTTTGAATTAGCTTACCACCGTGTTGTAGTTCATTGCGCCCTTTGGGATGTACAAAAGGTCCAACCCCTTCTCCTAAGGTATTGTGACCAAGTTTCCTCCAAGAAAATTATGCTCATGTATTTCCTCTTGTGGTGACATGCATCACTCACATGGAGAAATTAGAGAGACCTAGTACGTCTTCATCTACTCACCTGTGGGGATGGTCTTCTATAGAAACCTCCCAAAAGATGTTGCCACCCTTCTATGGATATCATAATTCCCAATCCATTTAGTGGATGTACTCTTGTTCTAGTTGTTTCCTGTAGGTAGCTTATGCACTGAACTCAAGGTGAAAGTCCCATGGGGTGTTGATTTCCATATAAAATGGTTTCATCTTTGTCTAAGTATAGCACACTACTCAACTATCAACTTTGGACCTTCAGAATTAACCTCCTGCTTGACCCTCTCTCACCCATGAACCCCATTTCCATTTGACACATATATTAATATTTATCAAGATTGGTGTAGTCTCTATTGAGTTTCTATATTCCCATAGACTGGATTTCCAGCACCATCTATCCAACCATAAATCTCTCTCCCTTTCACCCAAAAACCACCTACTATTATCACTCGTCATGGGAATAATCCATCATATTCTATTCTGAAAAACCATAGAGTAATAAATAATTTTAAGGTTGGTTGTATGGGGCACCACCGAAACACTGGACCTCCATTTTTTCTACATTGTAGCTAGGTATAGGCGCATAACTATGTCACCCTTTTGTATAACAATAATTATAACAAGTGTTGACTCAAGGTCTAAATTGACAAAACCCTTATTTTGATGATGACTAAACCATTCCAATTATTTGTGTCTAATGCTTCTACTTGAATGATTTCATATTAAGTATAGACACACTCCAAATGCCCTAACTTGCACATATCAAATTGGAGAAAAGACAAGTCAAAGTCAATACAAGTGCACGTTTTTGTAATATGATGTAAATCCATTAGAATCATGTTGTAAATCACTTGTAATGATTGTATGACTTGTAATTAAGCTTAGAAAAAATCAGGAGCACTTAGATCAAATGTTTAAGCACTCAACCATTTTCCAAGATTCACATCAGGTTGTTCATCGGTCGAGTTGCAAACTTGACCGATCCTGATTGGATCTTGAAAATGACTTTTGATTGGCCGAGTTTACACTTCATAGAACTTGACCGATCCCTCTACTGACCAAAATTGATTTAAGTGAATCGTTCGAGTTACCCCAGGACAAACTCGACCCATGGCCTAAATGGGTCATGTCTTTTAGTGGGATCGATCGAGTTACCTTTATAGAAACTTGACTGATTGCATTGTATGGAAAAGTGCAAAAAAGTACTTCTAGTCGTTGTGGAGTTGCAACAAGTGAACATATATCCATTGCAAGCCACAAAATGACTAGTTTTCATTCTTAAGTGTTGTCAAAGTCTAAGAGGCATCCCCAGCTATAAATAGGACCCTTTGAGCTTCATTCCAAGGTTGAGCATTCAATACAAAACTCTATGTGAGGTTCCTATTCTATAGTTGAGTACTTCCTACAACCTCCTCTCTCTCTCTAAGCCTAATCACTTGCTACATTTGTTAGACTGTGTAGGAAATCTATAAGAGAGCTAGTCCTACATGTATATCTTGGGAGGCTCTCACTTCCACCACCTCCCTGTCTCTCTTTTCAACCATGAAGATGAAAGTTCTCTCTCTTGGTTAAGAGAGGAGAAGAAGAATAAGGGAAGGCATTCCTTGGTGAAGATCAAGGCTGAAAACTTGGAGTAAGAGTGGGTAAGCCCTTGGTGAAGACAGAAGGCTCCTTGCTCAAGTGGGTAAGTCTTTGGTGGAAGCTTCTATGAGTGAAGGTAAAGTCTAAGGCTGAAGATCCAAGAAGAGTGGGTAATCTCTGCAAGGCTGAAGACTTGTGCAAGAGTGGGTAAGTCCTTGGTGAAGGCCAAAGACTCATTACAAAGTGGGTAAGTCCTTGGTAAGGTTGAAGACTCTTTGTATTGGATAGGTAAGTCCTTTGTTTGGTCATGTATTGTATCTCTTATAATGAATATAATGAAGGTTCAAGGTTAAGAAATCCTAGTGGATGACTCTCTACGTTAGTAGACTGACTCACTTCTAGTTTCAAGTGTGGAACCATTCTAAATAGCTTGTCTACTTGTGTTTGATCAATCTCTCTCATCCTTGCTATGCATGTTTTAGTTGTACTCAAATTACCTATTTAGCAACCTTACTTGTCATATATCTTGAACGTCTAATGAATTTTATTTAAGTGCATTCAGCTCTATTCACCCCCCTCTAGAGCATCCAATCACCCATCTAGGATCCATCAATTGGTATCCGAGCTGGCTTCTCCAAGCATACTTCAACAAGTCGGAGAAGATGGGTGACTACCAAGGAGGGAGATACTTGATCAACCTTCTAATATTTGATGGCAGCAATTTTCTCTATTGGAGAAGAATGCTTCAATTCTACATCCAATGATCAAGTCTTGAGATGTGGCAAATGGTGAATAGCCCATACAAGCAACCAAAGATAAAGATTGAAGAATGGGATGAAGGTACCTTGAAGAAAGCAACCTTGAATGCTAGAGCCATGCACGTCCTCTATGCCTCCATGACCCCCACCAAGTTCAACCAGATTTCTTCATGTGAAATAGCCTATGAGGTATGGAGAAAGTTATGCATCACTTATGAGGGGACATCTCAAGTGAAGGAAAGCAAAGTCTACATGCTCAACGAGCTTCTTGAGAACTTCAAGATGGAAAAGGAGGAAAAAATAGCCAACATGTACTCAAAATTCAACACCATTGTGAATGGTCTTGTTGTTCTAGGAAATCCTATGAGTAGAGGAGAGATCAACTCTAAGATCCTTAGAACTCTCCCCAAGAGATGGGAACCCAAGATGACTTCCATTGAAAAAGTAAGGTGTCTTAAGGATATCCCCATTAAAGATCTCATTGGAAATCTACAAGAACATGAAGTCACACTTGACAAGAGAGAAGAAGTTGAAAGATAAGAGGAGAAAGAGCTAAAGAGAATGAAGATGGCTGAAATGAAGGCTCAAAATGAAGCTATTATGGGACAAGTCTCTCCATCCTATAATGTTAAAGAAGATGCCATGTACTCCAAGGGTAGATTCTATAAAGGCATGAATTCCTCCTCCATTTGGTGCCTCAAGTGTGGAAAGAAGAGTCACTTCAAGATAGATTGTCTACAAGACAAGAATACCCATCATCACAAGGAAAGAGAAGAGAAGTACATGAAGAAGGAGAAATGGAACTCAAGCTCAAGTGACTCCTCCAACTCAAGCTCAACTGAAGAATCAAGGGAAGAGTCAAGTGGAAGATCAAGATCTAGTGAAGAAGGAGAATGTCATTTTGCTCTCATGGAATCAACAAGTAAAGAATCAAGTGAGGTAAATCTAAACTCTTTAAATAAAGAATCTTTGATTGCTATTATTCATGATACTCATGCCTCTCTTAAGTTTCTAAAAAGAAAAGAAAAAATCTTGCTAGAATTGTTGATAATATGCATGTAGAATTAGATGATCTTGAACATGCTAATTCTTGCTTGCTTGATGATAAAAATGATTCTCTTAGTCAAGTAGATTCTCTTAAAATTGAAAATTCTAGTTTGCTTGATAAGATTAGATTTCTAGAAGCTCAACCTCTTATGCCTAGTTCAAGTGAAAATCATACTTTAATTGTTGATTCTCTCATGCATGATATTGATGTTCTTAAATCTGAAAACAAGGACAAAGATTTTGTTTTGCAAGGAATATAATCTGAAAATAGTGTTTATCTTTCTAAGATTACTTTATTTGAAATAGAAAATGCCTCCTTGCTTGCTAAAGTCAACGTTCTTGAATCTTTTTCTAGTTCCACTAGTAGAGAGAATAAGTTGTTGATCTTCATATTGATAAAGATTCTTATTTAACTAAAGCTCTTTTCTTAGAAAATGATCTTTTGCATGCTAGAGATAATAGAAATCATTTGTCTTCTACTATTACTTCTCTTATGCATGATAATCATAGTTTGAGATCTTCTTTGCAAAGATTCTTAGTTTGTAAGAAGATCCTTAATGATATCCTATACCATACTACTAAACAAATTGGTAGACATGGTTTGGGGTATGATAGTAGTCAAAGGAACAAAAAAGGTAAAGAACCTCCAATCTTCCATGGAGAATCCTCTAATTCCAAGTCTATGGGCACATGCAACTATTGCAATGATATTGGCCATTATTCTACTTGTTGTCCTTTTAGGTAAGCATCCAACATAAATAGGACTTGGGTTGTCAATCTACATGAAAGAAGATAGGTGAGATGTGTAAAGGGTGACAACAAATGGAAAAAGGAATGGTAAGAACAAAAGGTAAATGTTTTCTTGCTTATAACCAATCCTAACTTATTTTTGTCAAGATAATGTGCACTATACATATGGTTTTTGTGTTAAAAGTGGTATTTTGTGTTTCTCTTCACACTCTTGCTCAAAAACTTTTTCCAATACTTTTATAGTGCATTACTAACTTGCTCACACATGTTTGGATATGGTTTGTATATTTAGCATGCCTTTAGATATGTTTTTATGAAATATATGTATTTTTTTACAATAGATCTGTCGGTCGAGTTCACCCTATTTGAAACTCGATCGATAGGCACCAATGGGTGTTGCCAATAGTTGTCATCGGTCGGGTTGTCAATACACAGAACTCGACCGACAACACTGTGCGCAAAATATACATTTGGATTATTGAATGAGGATTTCCCTCTCAACTAGATTTTCTCAGCCAATAGCCTTATTCTTTGGCACTCCCTTGGTACCTTTATATATACATATTTCCATGCTTTGAATTGCATATCTTGCTTACAACTCTATCTTTCAAATTGCTCTAAATTGGTATATCTATATCTTGATATTAATTGATTTGAGCTGGTTTGCAGGTTTTGATGATGATCTCATTGGATCTCTTGGTTGTGTCTTAAATTGCTTCCGCTGTGCTCTAACTGTCTACATATATGTAGTTGTATATCTTGTTTGGATGCAACGTTGAGGTTCTTAGTGGTGATCATCTTCTGGGTACACATAGCTACATTGTATGTAGAAATTGGAGTACTTTTTTGGATTTTGTACAACTTCTACTCCAGTTTCAGTTTTTGGTGCAAGACTAGTGTTTTTATGCAGAAAATGCCTTCTGAGCAAGGCTCATCGCTATGCCATGAGCCTCAACACTTTTTGGGCAAATTATGTCATCTTGAGGGTCAAAATTGTGATTTATTATTTTTCTACAACACTTTATCTTGCATTTTGGGTTGTTCAAGTGTATGCTTTAACATGCTTTTCTTTCTATGCTTGGACAAGCCCTTATCTGTACTTTTATACTCTACTTATATAACTTTTTGTTATCTCATTTCCTTTAACAAGTGGTGTTTCTTATTTCTTCATACCCCCACTTTTTGAAATGACAAAGGGGGAGAAAGGTATGTCTTCTTTTGACAAAACAGGGAGAAGGCATGCCTTACATGAAGACGAGAAGTATATCCATGTAAGGGGGAGAAGGTAAAGGGGAGAAGACATATATGTGTAGAACATATATGAGTAGAAGACATAATATTCTATAAATGTTATGAAAACTAACCATGCAGGAAAAATAACATCAATTGAGGGGGAGTATGAGAACTCCACTAGCATCAATTAAGGAGGAGCATATGATGAGGGGGAGTATGAGAACTCCACTAGCATCAATTAAGGAGGAGCATATGATGAGGGGGAGTATGAGAACTCCACTAGCATCAATTAAGGGGGAGAATATGAACTCAATTCTTTTGAAAATCCTAGGTTTCTCCAAAGGTATGACTTTACTTAAATGTTTTCAATACATTTATGGAATGGTTTGTCATCTTAAAAAAGGGGGACAATGTTGATTCAAGGTCTAAATTGATCAAATCCTTGTTTGATGATGACTAAACCATTCCAAGTATTTGTGTCTAATGCTTCTACTTGAGTGATTTCAGATTAGGTATAGACACACTCCAAATGCTCTAACTTGCAAATATCAAATTGGAGAAAAGACAAGTCAAAGTCAATACAAGTGCATGCTTTTGTAATACGATGTAAATCCATTAGAATCATGTTGTAAAGCACTTGTAATGATTGTATGTCTTTTAATTAATCTTAGAAAAAATCAGGAGCACTTAGATCAAATGTTTAAGCACTCAAAAGCTATTTTCCAAATTCACTTTAGGCTGTTCATCGGTCAAGTCGCAAACTCAACCGATCCTGATTGGATCTTGAAAATGACTTTTGATTGGTCGAGTTTACACTTCACAGAACTCGACCAATCCCTTTACTGACCAAAACTGATTTAAGTGAATCAGTCGAGTTACCATAGGACAAACTCGACCCATGGCCTAAATTGGTCTTATCTTTTAGTGGGATCGGTCGAGTTACCTTTAAAGAAACTCGACCGGTTGCACTCTACGGAAAAGTGCAGAAAAGTGCTTCTAGCCATTGTGGAGTTGCAACAAGTGAAAATATATCTGTTGCAAGCCACAAAATGGCTAGTTTTTATTCTTAAGTGTTCCCAAAGGCTAAGAGGCATCCCCAGCTATAAATAAGACCCCTTGGGCTTCATTCCAAGGTTGAGCATTCAATGCAAAACTCTATGTGAGGTTCCTATTCTATAGTTGAGTGCTTCCAACATCCTCATATCTCTCTCTAAGCTTAATCACTTGCTACATTCGTTAGAGTGAGTAGGAAATATGTAAGAGAGTTAGTCCTACATGTATATCTTGTGAGGCTCTCACTTCCACCACTTCCCTATCTCTCTTTTCAACCATGAAGATGAATGTTCTCTCTCTTGTCTAAGAGAGGTGAAGAAGAACAAGGGAAGGCATCCCTTGGTGAAGATCAAGGCTAAAGATTTGGATCAAGAGTGGGTAAGACCTTGGTGAAGGCAGAAGACTCCTTTCTCAAGTGGGTAAGTCCTTGGTGGATGCTTCTCCGTGTGAAGGTAAAGTCTAAGGCTGAAGATCCAAGAAGAGTGGGTAATCCCTGCAAGGATGAATACTTGTGCAAGAGTGGGTAAGTCCTTGGTAAAGGCAGAAGACTCATTGCAAAGTGGGTAAGTCCTTGGTAAGGTTGAAGACTCTTTGTATTGGATAGGTAAGTCATGTTTTTGGTCATGTATTGTATCTCTTATAATGAATATAATGAAGGTGCAAGGTTAAGAAATCCTAAAGGTTGACCTCTCTAGGTAAGTGGACTGACTTACTTCTAGTTTGAAGTGTGGAACTACTCTAAATAGCTTGTCTACTTGTGTTTTCTCAATCTCTCTCATCATTGCAATGCATGTTTTAGTTGCACTCAAATTACCTATTTAGCAACCATACTTTGTCATATATCTTGAAGGTCTAATGAATTTTGTTTAAGTGCATTTAGATCTATTCACCCCCCTCTAGAGCATCTAATAACCAATCTAGGATCCATCAATTGGTATCAGAGCGGACTTCTCCAAGCATACTTCAACAAGTAGGAGACGATGGGTGACTACCAAGGAGGGAGATACTTGATCAACCTTCTAATCTTTGATGGGAGCAATTTCCTCTATTGGAGAACAAGGCTTCAATTATATATCCAATGATCAAGTCTTGAGATGTGGAAAATGATGAACAACCAATACAAGCTATCAAAGACAAAGATTGAAAAATGGGATGAAGCTACCTTGAAGAAAGCAACTTTAAATGCTAGAGCCATGCACATCCTCTATGAGTCCATGACCCCCACCGAGTTAAACTAGATTTATTCATGTGAAACAACCTATAAGGTATGGAGAAAGCTATGCATCACTTATGAGGGGACAACTCAAGTGAAGGAAAACAAAGTCTACATGCTTAAAGGGCTGCTTGAGAACTTTAAGATGGGAAAGGAGGAGAAAATAGCCAACATGTACTCAAGGCTCAACACCATTGTGAATGGTCTTGCTGTTCTAGGACATCCTATGAGTAGAGGAGAGATCAACTCTAAGATCCTTAGAACTCTCCCCAAGAGATGGGAACCCAAGGTGACTTCCATTGAATAAGTAAGGTCTCTTCAGGATATCCCCATTGAAGAGCTCATTGGAAATCTACAAGCACATGGTCACACTTGACAAGAGAGAAGAAGTTGAAAGACAAGAGGAGAAAGTGCTAAAGAGAATAAGAAGGGTGAAATGAAGGCTCAAACCCAAGCTATTATGGGACAAGCCTCTCCATCCTCTCATATCGAAGAAGATGCCATGTACTCTAAGGGTAGACTCTATAAAGGTAAGAATTCCTCCTCCATTCGGTGCCTCACATGTGGAAAGAAGAGTCACTTTAATATAGATTGTCTACTAGGAAAGAAGACCCATCATCATAAGGAACGAGAAGAGAAGTACATGAAGAAGGAGAAATGGAACTCAAGCTCACGTAAATCCTCCAACTCAAGCTCAAGTGAATAATCAAGTGAAGAGTCAAGTGGAAGATCAAGCTCTAGTGAAGAAGGAGAATGTCATTTTACTCTTGTAAAGACCAAGTCTCTACTATTAAACATGATAAACAAATACATCAAATGTGTGGCAGCGGAAGAAATAAAACTTGACTTTATTCAAAATGTATAAAGAGTACATTGCAAAATTTTCCCAAAAGGGATACATCTTCATACAAGAGAAAGGATCTAGGTAGAGGAATACTTAGACTATTCCAAAGTGTCTCCAAATGAAAAAAACTTAATACATTTAGGAAATTAGGTCCAAGCAATATAGATGTCCACTTCACCAAGTTTCAGCTGCGCACTCTGATCCTATACCTGGATGGTTGGGATCATCCAGCAAAAGAAGGATACAAGTATGTGTCAATCAAAAGGAATATGACAAGTAATAGACAACAATATTGCATAATAAAAGATTCTCTATACTACAAGATTTTAAGAGAATGAGACAAATATTCAAATAAGAAAAAGAGAACTGCCATAATCAATCACCACAATAATAATCACATAGCATGAATATATTAAGACACAAAGTCATCTCAATGTAGGGTGAGGCACCTACCGGACCTCACCAGTGGTAGGGGGACTAAAACCCCAGTGCATATAAAGTGGCAGGGGGATTAAAACCCCAGTGCCTAATATAAAATGGCAGGGGGACTAATACCCCAGTGCCCGACAGGAGGACTAAAACCTCAGTGCCCTATGGGTGGTTTGTACTCATGTACACTATATTGTCATTTGGCCTAAAATACATCATGCTTAAATAGTCACTTGGCAGTAGTGAGAAGTAACAACATTGCAACATTACAAAATGGGAATAAAACCCTATGAAATAATCTCAATAAATGGATGAGCCAACATTGGCCATAACAAGATCCAAGAGTTACAATTAAATGAGCCACATAGGCAATAGAAGCATCACATAGTAAAGAGACAAATAAACACATATAGAAGGATAAAAAGGCTAGCACATAATGAAAGTAGGGATAGATAAAAGCCCAACATAAGGATAGGTGTGATTTGCACATATACATTCCACATTCATCATTCATTGGTAAATAAGTTTCACATGCACCAATAGATTTCACATACATAAATATGATTCACATACAAATAAGGTCCACATACATAGGAGTCACATACCTTAGTTTGATTCATTAACACAAACTTTACCAAGTTGATTGTATCACCATTCCATTTTCCCCTAGTTGCAAACATTATCATGTATTAGGATGTGTTAAGCATAAAGATATAAAGAAAAACCCATTTTTAAACCTTTTTAGGAAAACCTTCGATTCAAGACCCAAAAATAGACCAATACATTACTTAGACTTTAGTGATTATAAAAACATATTTTATTTTACAAATTAGACTTAAAATGAATTACTTATGCATTTTAGAACATTTAACTCATCAAAAGAGTATCTTAGGGAAACTTTGAAAAATAATTTGGGATCAAGCTTCAAAAACAAAAAAATTGGATTCTAATTGAAAAATCCTTTCCAACAACTATTTATTTGCATTTATCCGACATTCGAGCGATTTTCTATGAATTAAACAAGATTAACCAATCAGATTTTAAATAATTGCTACATGGGTCGAAAAGCAAAGATTCGAATGACCAAACTTCCCTTTGTGAGAGAACAAGGAAAGGAGGGCGTGTGGGGGCAAAATGGTAAAAATGCACCTGAGCTTCTTCAAGCTCCGTCGCACCATGGCGCTGAGATGGTAGCTGGGTGCATTGGGCGTTTTTGCGATTCACCACCAAACAGGACGAACAAGTACTCAAAATGTAGGGAATCGAAGGACGAACTCACCTATCCAAGCAATTTTGATGCACGAGCCACCTAACACCGGGGAGAAGTGCCGCAAGCACATCAAGGAAAGCTCCACGTCTCTGGCTACACACACATCCTCGGACAAAATTGAGGGGATTGGTAGGTTGCTAGGGGCCGACACAACTGTGTGGGGAGTTATTTATAGGTGGGGTTTGGAGTAGATGCGAAACGGAGGTGGAGGTGAGAGGCCTTGGCCGGTGCCACTTGGCATCTTGTCTATGCCACACCTCACTGCATGAGTGTTGGATCAAATGAAATGGGAGGAGGAGACGAATCGAATGGCAAAGAAATCTTGCAAAATGATCAAGTACCCGAGGAGATCGAAGTGGAGAAGGCGCGACCTACTGTACACGTAACTGACAGAGCTTGAAGACAAGTTCTAGGCCATTGGATTGTGGTCGGGCTTAACGAGATCCATTGGATCTGAGTCCACCATGGACCTGTGCGGCCAAAGCACGCGTGACATGCATTTAAGCCAAACTTTGGCTTAAATGATGTGCATAACTAATGTATTGATTGATTTTATGTCACACTTTATTAAAAACTTGTATAATGCATTTGGCAGGTCAAACAAACTCCAAATGGCTTCAAATTTTAACCCTAGATTTCTAATGACGTATAGTTTCATGCTATATAATTAGATTTTCATTTCCCCCAACCTTTGGTCTACAATAAATAGGTTTTTTATTAAAGCATATATTAACATGACTTTTGGGCAATTAATTACATATAGCTTTTATATGCAACCCTTGGTTTTGAAAACCGAGATATGGAGTCCAAGAGTCCTCCACTCACTTATTGTAAGCATTTTCAAGCTTAATTATTCCATAATAAGAGTGAGGTATGAAGGTGGGTTATTATTCACCATTTAATTTACACTATATTAAAAGCGTATAAAATAGTTTTGAGGGGTCAAATCAACTCCAAAAGCCACCAAATTTGAACCACTAGCTCAAATTAAAGTCTAGCACAATACTATGCAATTACTTGCTCGTTTTATACATAATATGGCCCTTAATAAATATATTACTCATTAAAGTGTATATTAATATATTAAAATGAATGAGTTATATGAAAATACTTCTTTTAATGAATTATATGAGTGAAATTAGAGATATTCATCCATTATTAAATTTAAGAGAAAAAACTCAACATAATATTATATTTATATATATATATATATATTATTATCATTTTTGAGGAGAGAGAAGGAAATTAGGTTAATTACACCCATAATTAATTACATTACATATTTTTGCTCATATCTTATCCAAAAAGATATACGAGCTCCAAATAAACATTATCCACTTATTCTATCTCATAAAACTCCATCTTGCATAATTAGTCCTTAATTATTACCTTAAGTGGGTTATTTGTGCAAACACCCCTTTATTATCATAAATGGGGGAAGAATGGAATTTCACCATCATTAATGCTCAAATTGCACATTGAGTCCAAAAATGCTTCAAAAGGATGGGAAATTCATGAAAAAGGTCCAAATGGACTAGAAGGCAAAGAAAATATCAAAAGTGGGTAAATTGCAGGAAATACCCTGGATATCAGTATGTTACAACACTCCACCCCTTAAAGAGAATTTCGTCCCCGAAATCACAACAAGAGGAAAGAGAGGGTGAGTGTGCAACTTCCAAACCTTAAGCAACTAGGTGGGTATTAAAAGCTCTACACATAAGCCAAGTGTTACTAAGGTTTCCACAAAACCTATAACCTTTTATCAAACTCAAAATAACATTTTTTCCTTATTTGCATAATCTCCATCATGAAGAGGTATCATATTTATTATACTATCACTTGTGCCACATTTTATTCAAAACAATTACATCTCAATATTATATCATGTGTATTTCCCTCATCAAGGGTTTTAAGCATAAATAGGGTTTTCTAAGCCATTTCAACATTTATTAATGTATTAGGTCAAAAACCTTAATAACATGAATTCATTTTCCATTATCCTCTTAAAACTATCAAGTTGAATTATCACAAATTATTTTGTAGAAAAATTTAATATTATCCAACAAGTTATTACACATGTAATAATTCCAAATAATGTCCATATTACACATTGTCATATCATCGTTCATACTCAAATTAATGAAATCATTAATCATTTTCGTCCATTACACTTCATATTATAAATTATACATATTTTACATCACATTAGGCATTTATGAATATTAATGTGAATCCAATTATTCAATATCATGTTTGAGTCATTATATGAATTTTAGTGAATAGGATGCAACAAATTAATGAATTAATTCATATATCAAGTTATGATGAGGTGTTCATTAGAGAACAAGGTGATACACCTTACATATATTGATAACTTAGTGACTATAATCCATTTATATGTATCAAGGTATATTATGTGATGATGACACCTAATGTCACTAATGTATCATGAAAGGCATTAAGGGTATATATATGTATATGTTATCAAGGCTATATGATTACATATTAGGGTTTAGGTCAACATGATCATTACATGTTAAAGAATCCTTAGGGTGCATTATCCATACACATTTTACCATTAGGGTGGCATAGTCAACATTATGTATATTCACAATTAGTAATGAGTCACTCATAATTATGTGCATCAATAATATGTGAAGGTTCAAGAATATGAACTATCTCTATATGACTTACTACATATTCATGTGTGTATAAACAAACAAGTTGAATTACAAGTATAATGTGTTTGGTAAATTCTTGTTCACATAAGTTATTATGTACATATGTCCACATAGATAGGGTTTCTAACTCCAAAGGTATTTGATTTTTCTTTTAATTGGGATTCCATCCCCCTAAAAAGGGATTTCATCCTCGAAATCAGATTTGCAAAACCAAATAGGGTACTAACACCATTACCCTCACTCCACCCCTTAAAAGGGTCAACTCAGTCAAACTAAGCTAAGGGTAAAAGGGTACATAAAACTCAACACTAAAAGGATTTACTAACCAAGCTTCAGGGTGTAACATAGGGTACACTAAACCCTAAACATAGGAGTATAAGGTATTTAAGGATGATTTTTGTGTAAGAGATCAAATCATCACTTATGGTTTTCCTAAGGTATTCAACAATTAGGCAACATGACCAAAGATAGACTATTTCGAGCTGTCTGTATCAGATTAGGCCAGGCCAGGTCATATGAGCTCAGGAATCCTCGTTACCAAGCTAGTGGGGTGGAGGAAAATTTTGCCAGCCCCCAAGCTCTGACCCTTTCTAGACACCATCACTTCAACTTATTTCTCTAGTAGCTTCTCAATAGACAATTCACCCAAAGTTGACAAGTTTTATTTCTAATATGAAATTATTATGATCCTAAATCAAACTTTCATCATAAGTCAACTCTAAGGTGTAAAACTTATTAAAGGAACTATATATGGTAAGGGTTCCTTCTAGGAGACCATTTGAATTAGTCAAGAATCTGACTACCTTGATGCCCTGATGCCATGCTGTAAAGACCAAGTCTCTACTATTAAACATGATAAACAAATACATCAAATGTGTGGCAGCGGAAGAAATAAAACTTGACTTTATTCAAAATGTATAAAGAGTACATTGCAAAATTTTCCCAAAAGGGATACATCTTCATACAAGATCAAGGATCTAGGTAGAGGAAGACTTAGACTATTCCAAAGTGTCTCCAAATGAAAACAACTTAATACATTTAGGAAACTAGGTCTAAGCAATCTAGATGTCCACTTCACCAAGTTTCAGCTGCGCACTCTGATCCTATACCTGGATGGTTGGGATCATCCAGCAAAAGAAGGATACAAGTATGTGTCAATCAAAAGGAATAGGACAAGTAATAGACAACAATATTTCATAATAAATGATTCTCTATACTACAAGATTTTAAGAGAATGAGACAAATATTCAAATAAGAAAAAGAGAACTGCCATAATCAGTCACCACAATAATAATCACATAGCATGAATATCTTAAGACACAAAG
This sequence comes from Alisma plantago-aquatica, assembly GCA_963693085.1. NCBI lineage: Eukaryota > Viridiplantae > Streptophyta > Magnoliopsida > Alismatales > Alismataceae > Alisma > Alisma plantago-aquatica. The sequence goes on from OY856413.1 coordinate 859,347,880, forward strand.
TCATCTCAATGTAGGGTGAGGCACCTACCGGACCTCACCAGTGGCAGGGGGACTAAAACCCCAGTGCCTATAAAGTGGCAGGGGGACTAAAACCCTAGTGCCTAATATAAAATGGAAGGGGGACTAATACCCCAATGCCTGACAGGAGGACTAAAACCTCAGTGCCCTATGGGTGGTTTGTACTCATGTACACTACATTGTCATTTAGCCTAAAATACATCATGCTTAAATAGTCACTTGGAAGTAGTGAGAAGTAACAACATTGCAACATTGCAAAATGGGAATAAAACCCAATTAAATAATCTCAATAAATGGATGAGCCAACATTAGCTATAGAAAGATCCAAGAGTTACAATTAAATGAGCCACATAGGCAATAGAAGCATCACATAGTAAAGAGCCAAATAAAGACATAGAAGGATAACAAGGCTAGCACATAATGAAGTTAGGTATGCATAAAATCCCAACATAAGGATTGGTGTGATTTGCACATATACATTCCACATTCATCATTCATTGGTAAATAAGTTTCACATGCACCAATAGATTTCACATACATAAATATGATTCACATACAAATAAGGTCCACATACATAGGAGTCACATACCTTAGTTTGATTCATTAACACAAACTTTACCAAGTTGATTGTATCACCATTCCATTTTCCCCTAGTTGCAAACATTATCATGTATTAGGATGTGTTAAGCATAAAGATATAAAGAAAAACCCATTTTAAAACTTTTTTAGGAAAACCTTCGATTTGTGACCCAAAAATTAGACCAATACATTACTTAGACTTTAGTGATTAGAAAAACATATTTTATTTTACAAAATGGACTTAAAATGAATTACTTATGCATTTTGAGAACATTTAAATCGTCAAAAGAGTATCTTAGGGAAACTTCGAAAAATAATTTGGGACCAGGCTTCAAAAACCACAAAATTGGATTCTACCCGAAAAATCCTTTCCAAAGACTATTTATTTGCATTTATCTGACATTCGAGCGGTTTTCTATGAATTAAACAAGATTAACCAAACAAATTTTAAATAATTGCTACATGGGTCATAAAGCAAAGATTCGGATGACCAAACTGCCCATTGCGAGAGAACAAGGAAAGGAGGGCGCGCGGTGGCAAAATGGTAAAAAGGAACCCGAGCTTATTCAAGCTCCGTCGTGCCATGGCACCAATATGGTAGCTGGGTGCATTGGGCGTTTTTGCTATTCACCACCAAACATGACGAACAAGTACTCAAAATGTTGGGTCATCCGGGCTCTGGCACCTATTTGGAGAGGAGGGGGCTTCGGCCCCTGCAAATCCAAAAAAAAGTACTCGAAATGTAGGGAATCGAAGGACGAACTCACCTATCCAAGAAATTTTGATGCACGAGCTGCCTAACACCAGGGAGAAGCACCGCAAGCATAGAAGGGAAAGCTCCACGTCGCTGGCTACACACACGTCCTCAGACCAAATTGAGGGGATTGGTAGGTTGCTAGGGGTCCGACACAACTGTGTGGGGAGTTATTTATAGGTGGGGTTTGGAGTAGATGCGAAATGGAGGTGGAGGGGAGAGGCCTTGGCTGGCGCCGATTGGTGTCTTGGCTACGCCACACCTCACTGCACGAGTGATGGCTCAAATGAAATGGGAGGAGGAGATGAATCAAATGGAGAAGAAATCTCACAAAACGATCAAGTATCTGAGGAGATCAAAGTGGAGAAGGCGCGACCTACTGTACACGTAACTAACGGAGCTTGAAGACGAGTTCTAGGCCATTGGATCATGGTCAGGCTTAACGAGAGCCACTAGATCTTAGTCCACCATGGACCTCCGTGGCCAAAGCACGCGTGACATGCATTTAAGCCAAACTTTGTCTTAAATGATGTGCATAGCTGATGTATTGATTGATTTTATGTCACACTTTATTAAAAACTTGTATAATGCATTTGGGAGGTCAAACAAACTCCAAATGGCTTCAAATTTTAACCCTAGGTTGCTAATGACATCTAGTTTCATGCTATATAATTATATTTTCGTTTCCCCCAACCTTTGGTCTCCAATAAATAGGGTTTTTATTAAAGCATATATTAACATGACTTTTGGGCAATTAATTACATGTAGCTTTTATATGCAACCCTTGGTTTCCAAAACCGAGATATGGAGTCCAAGAGTCCTCCACTCACTTATTGCAAGCATTTTCAAGCTTAATTAGCCCATAATAAGAGTGAGGTATGAAGGTGGGTTATTATTCACCATTTAATTTACACTATATTAAAAGCGTATAAAATAGTTTTGAGGGGTCAAATCAACTCCAAAAGCCACCAAATTTGAACCAATAGCTCACATTAAAGTATAGAACAATTATATGCAATTACTTTCTCGTTTTATACATAATATGTCCCTTAATAAATATATTACTCATTAAAGTGTATATTAATATATTAAATGAATGAGTTATATGAAAAGACTTCTTTTAATGAATTATATGAGTGAAATTGGAGATATTCATCCATTATTAACTTTAAGAGCAAAAACTCAACATAAAATTCTATTTATATATAATATTACCATTTTTTAGGAGAGAGAAGGAAATTAGGTTAATTACACTCATAATTAATTACATTACATATTTTTGATCATATCTTATCCAAAAAGATATAATAGCTCCAAATAAACATTATCCACTTATTCTCTCTCATAAAACTCCATCTTGCATAATTAGTCCTTAATTATTACCTTAAGTGGGTTATTTGTGCAAAGACCCCTTTATTATCATAAATGGGGGAAGAATGGAATTTCACCATCATTAATGCTCAAATTGCACATTGAGTCCAAAAATGCTTCAAAAGGATGGGAAATTTATGAAAAAGGTCCAAATGGACTAGAAGGCAAAGAAAAGCTCAAAAGTGGGTAAATTGTAGGAAAGACCCTGGATTTCAGTATGTTACAACTCTCATGGAATCAACAAGTAAAGACTCAAGTGATGTAAATCTAAACTCTTTAGATAAAGAATCTTTGATTTCTATTATTCATGATACTCATGCCTCTCTTAAGTCTTCTAAAAAGAAAAGAAAAAAGTTTTCTAGAATTGTTGATAATATGCATGTAGAACTAGATGATCTTGAACATGCTGATTTTTGCTTGCTTGATGATAAAAATGATAGTCTTAGTCAAGTAGATTCTCTTAAACTTGAAAATGATAGTTTGCTTGATAAGATTAGATTTCTAGAAGCTCAACCTCTTATGCCTAGTTCAAATGAAGGGCATACTTTAATTGTTGATTCTCTCATGCATGATATTGATGTTCTTAAATCTGAAAATAAGGACAAAGATTTTGTTTTGCAAGGAGTAGAATCTGAAAATGGTGTTTATCTTTCTAAGATTGCTTTGCTTGAAATAGAAAATACCTCCGTGCTTGCTAAAGTCAATGTGCTTGAATCTTGTTCTAATTCCACTAGTAGAGAGAATAATGTTGTTGCTCTTCATATTGATATAGATTCTTATATAACTAAAGTTCTTTGCTTAGAAAATGATCTTTTACATGCTAGAGATAATATAAATCATTTGTCTTCTACTATTACTTCTCTTATGCATGATAATCATAGTTTGAGATCTTCTTTGCAAAGATTATTAGTTGGTAAGAAGAGCCTTAATGATATCCTACACCCTACTACTAAATAAATTGGTAGACATGGTTTGGGGTATGATAGTAGTCAAAGGAACAACAAAGGTAAAGGACCTCCAATCTTTCATGGAGAATCCTCTAGTTCAAAGACTATGGGCACATGCAACTATTGCAATGATATTGGCCATTATTCTACTTGTCGTCCTTTTAGGAAAGCACCTAAGAGAAATAGGACTTGGGTTGCTAAGCTAACCCCTCCAGACCAAAAAACATGATTGGGGACCATTTCATCTTTCTTCTTGTAGGTACTTGCAAATGGATTGACTTGAGCTATAGAATTGGAAATTGACTTGTCAATCCACATGAAAGAAGAAAGGTGAGATGTGTAGAAGGTGACAACAAATGGAAAAAGGAATGGTAAGAACAAAAGGTAAAGATTTTCTTGCTTATAACCAATCCGAACTTGTTTTTGTCAAGATAGTGTACACTATACATATGGTTTTTGAGTTAAAAGTGGTATTTTGTGTTTCTCTTTACACTCTTGCTCAAAAAATGTTTCCAATGCTTTTATAGTGCATTACTAACTTGCTCACACATGTTTGGATATGGTTTATATTTTTAGCATGCCTTTAGATATGTTTTTATGAAATATAGGTGCTTTTTGACAGCAGCTCTGTCGGTCGAGTGTGTCTTGTTTGAAACTCAGCCGATAGGCACCAATAGGTGTTGCCAAAAACTGTCATCAGTCGAGTTGTCAATACATAGAACTTGACCAACAACACTGTGCACAGAATATACATTTGTCTTATTGAATGAGAATTTTCCTCTCAACTAGATTTTTTCAACCAATAGCCTTATTTTTGGCACTCCCTTGGTACCTTTATATATGAATATTGCCATGCTTTGAATTGCCTATCTTGATTACAACTCTATCTTTCAAATTGCTCTAAATTGGTATATCTATATCTTCAAATTACTTGATTTGAGTTGCTTTGTAGGTTTTGATGATGATCTCTTTGGATCTCTTGGTTGTGTCTTAAATTTCTTCCATTGTGCTCTAACTTGCTACATATATCTAGTTGTATATCTTGTTTGGATATAGAATTGAGGTTCTTAGTGGTGATCATCTTCTGGGTACACATAACTACATTGTATGTAGAAATTGGAGTACTTTTTTGGATTTCGTATAGCTTTTGCTCCATTATCAGTTTTTTGGTGCAAGACTAGAGTTTTTTATGCATAGACTACCTTTTGAGAAAGGCTCATTGCTACGCCAGGAGCTCCGACACTTTTTGGGCAAATTATGTCATCTTTAGGGTCAAAATTGCGATTTATTGTTTTTCTAAAACACTTTATCTTGCATTTTGGGTTGTTCAAGTGTATGCTTTAACTTGCTTTTCTTTCTATGCTTGGACAAGCCCCTATCTGTGCTCTTCTACTCTCATATAAGTTTTTGTTATCTCCTTTCCTTTAACAAGTGGTGTTTATTATTTCTTCATACCCCAACTTTTTGAAATGACAAAGGGGGAGAAAGTTATGTCTTCTTTTGACAAAATAGGGAGAAGCCATGTCTTACATGAAGAGGAGAAATATATATATGTAAGGGGGAGAAGGTAAAGGGGAGAAGACATATGTGTAGAACATATATGAGTAGAAGACATAGTATTCTATAAATGTTATGAAAGCTAACCATGCAGGAGAAATATCATCAATTGAGGGGATGTATGAGAGATCCACTAGCATCAATTCAGGGGGAGCATATGATGAGGGGGAGTATGAGAACTCCACTTGCATCAATTAAGGGGGAGCATATGAACTCAATTCCTTTGAAAACCCTAGGTTTCTCCAAAGGTATGACTTTACTTAAATGCTTTCAATTCATTTATGGAATGGTTTGTCATCTTTAAAAAGTGGGAGAATGTTGACTCCAGGTATAAATTGACCAAACCCTTGTTTTGATGATGACTAAACCATTCCAATTATTTGTGTCTAATGCTTCTACTTGAGTGATTTCAGATTAGGTATAGACACACTCCAAATGCCCTAACTTGCACATATCAAATTGGAGAAAAGACAAGTCAAAGTCAATACAAGTGCATGGTTTTGTAATATGATGTAAATCCATTAAAATCATGTTGTAAATCACTTGTAATGATTTTATGACTTGTAATTAAGCTTAGAAAAAATCAGGTGCACTTAGGTTGAATGTTTAAGCACTCAAAATCCATTTTCCAAAATTCACATCAGGTTGTTCATCGGTCGAGTTGCAAACTTGACCGATCCTGATTGGATCTTGAAAATGACTTTTGATCGGGCGAGTTTACACTTCACATAACTTGAGTGATCCTTCCACTGACAAAAACTGATTTAAGTGAATCGGTCGAGTTACCCCAGGACAATCTCGACCGATGGCCTAAATTGGTCTTGTCTTTTAGTGGGACCGGTCGAGTTACCTTTATAGAAACTCGACTGATTGCACTGTATGAAAAAGTGCAAAAAAGTGCTTCTATCCGTTGTGGAGTTGCAACAAGTGATAATATATCTATTGCAAGCCAAAAAATGGCTAGTTTTCACTCTTAATTGTTACCAAAGGCTAAGAGGCATCCCCAGCTATAAATAGGACCCCTTGGGCTTAACTCCAAGGTTGAGCATTCAATGTAAAACACTATGTGAGGTTCCTATTCTATAGTTGAGTGCTTCCTACAGCCTCCTCTCTCTCTAAGCATAATAACTTGCTACATTCATTAGAGTGACTAGGAAATCTGTAAGAGAGCTAGTCCTACATGTATATCTTGTGAGGCTCTCACTTCTACCACCTCCCTATCTCTCTTTTCAACCATGAAGATGAATGTTCTCTCTCTTAGTTAAGAGTGGTGAAGAAGAACAAGGGAAGGCATCCCTTGGTGAAGATCAAGGATGAAGACTTCGAGAAAGAGTGGGTAAGCCCTTGGTGAAGGAAGAAGAGTCCTTTCTCAAGTGGGTAAGTCCTTGATGGAAGCTTCTCCAAGTGAAGCTAAAGTCTAAGGCTGAAGATCCAAGAAGAGTGGGTAATCCCTGCAAGGCTGAAGACTTGTGCAAGAGTGGGTAAGTCCTTGGTGAAGTCAGAAGACTCATTGCAAAGTGGGTAAGTCCTTGGTAAAGTTGAAGACTCTTTGTATTGGATAGGTAAGTCCTTTGTTTGGTCATGTATTGTATCTCTTATAATGAATATAATGAAGGTTCAAGGTTAAGAAATCCTAGAGGTTGACCTCTCTAGGTAAGTGGACTGACTCACTTCTAGTTTGAAGTGTGGAACTACTCTAAATAGCTTGTCTACTTGTGTGTGCTCAATCTCTCTCATCCTTGCTATGCATGTTTTAGTTGCACTCAAATTACCTATTTAGCAACCTTACTTTGTCATATATCTTGAAGGTCTAATGAATTTTGTTTGAGTGCATTTAGCTCTATTCACCCCCCTCTAAAGAATCCAATCACCCATCTAGGATCCATCAATTGGTATCAGAGCGGGCTTCTGCAAGTGTACTTCAACAAGTAGGAGAAGATGGGTGACTACCAAAGAGGGAGATACTTGATCAACCTTTCAATCTTTGATGGGAGCAATTTCCTCTATTGGAGAAGAAGACTTCAATTCTACATCCAATGATCAAGTATTGAGATGTGGTAAATGGTGAACAACCCATACAAGCTACCAAAGACAAAGATTGAAGAATGGCATGAAGCTACCTTGAAGAAAGAAACCTTGAATGTTAGAGCCATGCACATCCTCTATGCCTCCATGACCCTCCCTAAGTTCAACCGGATTTCTTCATGTGAAACAACCTATGAGGTATGGAGAAAGCTATGCATCACTTATGAGGGGACAACTCAAATGGAGGAAAGAAAAGTCTACATGCTCAAAGGGCTACTTGAGAACTTGAAGATGGGAAAGGAGGAGAAAATAGCCAACATGTACTCAAGGCTCAACACCATTGTGATTGGTCTTGTTATTCTAGGACATCCTATGAGTAAAGGAGAGATCAACTATAAGATCCTTAGAAATCTCCCCAAGAGATGGGAACCCAAGGTGACTTCCATTGAAAAATGAGGTCTCTTAAGGATATCTCCATTGAAGAGCTCATTGGAAATCTATAAGCACATGAACTCACACTTAACAAGAGAGAAGAAGTTGAAAGATAAGAGGAGTAAGAGTTAAAGAGAATGAAGAAGGCTGAAATGAAGGCTCAAATTGAAGCTATTATGGGACAAGCCTCTCCATCCTCTAATGTTGAAGAAGATGCCATGCACTCCAAGGGTAGATTCTACAAAGGCAAGAATTCCTCCTCCATTCGATGCCTCAAGTGTAGAAAGAAGGATCACTTCAAGATAGATTGTCTACAAGGCAAGAAGACCCATCATCACAAGGAATGAGAAGAGAAGTACATGAAGAAGGAGAAATGGAACTCAAGCTCAAGTGACTCCTCCAACTCAAGCTCAAGTGAAGAATCAACTGAAGATTCAAGTGGAAGATCAAGCTCTAGTAAAGAAGGAGAATGTCATTTTGCTCTCATGGAATCAACAAGTAAAGATTCAAGTGAGGTAAATCTAAACTCTTTAGATAAAGAATTTTTTATTGCTATTATTCATGATACTCGTGCCTCTCTTAAGTCTTCTAAAAAGAAAAGAAAAAAGCTTGCTAGAATTGTTGATAATATGCATGTAGAACTAGATGATCTTAAACATGCTAATTCTTTCTTGCTTGATGATATAAATGATTGTCTTAGTCAAATAGATTCTCTCAAACTTGAAAATGCTAGTTTGCTTGATAAGATTAGATTTCTAGAAGCTCAACCTCTTATGCCTAGTTCAAATGAAGAGCATACTTTAATTGTTGATTCACATGCATGATATGATGTTCTTAAATCTAATAATAAGGGCAAATATTTTGTTTTGCAAGGAGTAGAATCTAAAAATGGTGTTTATCTTTCTGAGATTGCTTTGCTTGAAATAGAAAATGCCTCCTTGCTTGCTAAAGTCAATGTGCTTGAATCTTGTTGTAGTTCCATAAGTAGAGAGAATAATGTTACTACTCTTCATATTGATAGAGATTATTATTTAACTAAAGCTCTTTGCTTAGAAAATGATCTTTTGCATGCTAGAGATAATATAAATCATTTGTCTTCCACTATTACTTCTCTTATGCATGATAATCATAGTTTGAGATCTTCTTTGCAAAGATTCTTAGTTGGTAAGAAGAGCCTCAATGATATCCTACACCATACTACTAAACAAATTGGTAGTCATGGTTTGGGGTATGATAGTAGTCAAAGGAACAAAAAAGGTAAAGGACCTCCAATATTCCATGTAGAATCCTCTAGTTCCAAGACTATGGGCACATGCAACTATTGCAATGATATTGCCCTTTATTCTACTTATTGTCCTTTTAGGAAAGCACCTAAGAGCAATAAGACTTGGGTTGCTAAGATAACCCCTCTGGACCAAAAAAAACGATTGGGGTCCATTTCATCTTTTTTCTTGTAGGTACTTGCAAATGGATTGACTTGATTGCAAATTGACCTCTCAATCCACATTAAAAGAAGAAAGGTGAGATGTGTAGAGTGTGACAACAAATGGAAAAAGGAATGTTAAGAACAAAAGGTAAATGTTTTCTTGCTTATACCCAATCCTAACTTGTTTTTGTCAAGATAGTGTGCACTATACATATGATTTTTGAGTTAAAAGTGGTATTTTGTGTTTCTCTTCACACTCTTGCTTGAAAAGTGTTTCCAATGCTTTTATAGTGCATTACTAACTTGCTCACAAATGCTTGGATATGGTTTGTGCTTTTAGCTTGCCTTTAGATATGTTTTTATGAAATATATGTGCTTTTTGACAGCAGCTCTGTCATTCGAGTTCGTCCTATTCGAAACTCGACTGATAGGCACAGATGGGTGTTGCCAACAACTGTTATCGGTCGAGTTATGAATACAAAGAACTCGATCGAAACCACATTGAACATCATATACATTTGGCTTATTGAATGAGAATTTCCCTCTCAACTAGATTTTCTCAACTACTAGCCTTATTGTTTTGCACTCCCTTGGTACCTTTATATATGCATATTTCCATGCTTTTAATTGCCTATCTTGTTTACAACTCTATCTTTAAAATTGCTCGAAATTGGTATATCTATATCATAAAATTACTTGATTTGAGTTGCTTTGCAAGTTTTGATGATGATCTCTTTGGATCTCTTGGTTGTGTCTTAAATTGCTTCCATTGTGCTCTAACTTTCTACATATATCTAGTTATATATCTTGTTTGGATACAACCTTGAGGTTGTTAGTGGTGATCATCTTCTGGGTACACCGAGCTACATTGTATGTAGAAATTGGAGTACTTTTTTGGATTTCGTGCAACTTTTGCTCTAGTTTTAGTTTTTTGGTGCAAGAATAGTGTTCCTTATGCCAAAACTACCTTATGAGCAAGGCTCATCGCAATGCCATGAGCCCTGACACTTTTTCGGCAAATTATGTCATTTTGAGGGTCAAAGTTGCTATTTATTATTTTTCTGCAGCACTTTATCTTGCATTTTGGGTTGTTCAAGTGTATGCTTTAACTTACTTTTCTTTCTATGCTTGGAAAATCCCCTATATGTTCTCTTCTACTCTCCCTATATAACTTTTTTTTATCTCCTTTCTTTTAACAAGTGGTGTTTCTTATTTCTTCATACCCCCACTTTTTGAAATGACAAAGGGGGAGAAAGGTATCTCTTCTTTTGACAAAATAGGGAGAAGGCATGTCTTACATGAAGAGGAGAAGTATATCCATGTAAGAGGGAGAAGGTAAAGGGTAGAATACATATATTTGTAGAACATATATGAGTAAAAGACATAGTATTCTATAAATGTTATGGAAGCTAACCATGTAGGAGAAATATCATCAATTGAGGGAGAGTATCAGAACTCCACTAGAATCAATTAAGGGGAGCATATGATGAGGGGGAGTATGATAACTCCAGTAGCATCAATTAAGGGGAAGCATATGAACTCAATTCTTTTGAAAACCCTAGGTTTCTCCAAAGGTATGAATTTACTTAAATGCTTTCAATATATTTATGGAATGGTTTGTCATCTTCAAAAAGGGGGGAGAATGTTGACTCAAGGTCTAAATTGACCAAACCGTTGTTTTGATGATGACTAAACCATTCTGATTATTTGTGTCTAATTCTTCTACTTGAGTGATTTCAAATTAGGTATAGACACACTCCAAATGCCCTAACTTGCACAAATCAAATTGGAGATAAGACAAGTCAAAGTCAATACAAGTGTACGTTTTTGTAATATGATGTAAATCCATTAGAATCATGTTGTAAATTACTTGTAATGATTATATGACTTGCAATTAAGCTTAGAAAAAATTAGGAGCACTTAGATCAAATGTTTAAGCACTCAAAAGCCATTTTCCAAAATTCACATCAGGTTGTTTATTGGTCGAGTTGCAAACTGGACCGATCCTGATTAGATCTTGAACATGACTTTTGATCGGTCGAGCTTACACTTCACAGAACTCGACCGATCCCTCTACTGACCAAAACTGATTTAAGTGAATCAGTCGAGTTACCCCAGGACAAACTTGACCGATGGCCTAAATTGGTCTTATCTTTTAGTGGGATCAGTCGAGTTACCTTTATAGAAACTAGACCGATTGCACTGTACAGAAAAGTGCTTCTAGCCATTGTGGAGTTGCAACAAGTGAAAATATATCTGTTACAAGCCACAAAATGGCTAGTTTTCATTCTTTAGTGTTCCTAAAGGCTAAGAGGCATCCCCAACTATAAACAGGACCCCTTGGGCTTCATTCCAAGGTTGAACATTCAATGCAAAACTCTATGTGAGGTTCCTATTCTATAGTTGAATACTTCCTACATCCTCCTCCCTCTCTAAGCTTAATCACAACTACATTCGTTAGAGTGATTAGGAAATCTGTAAGAGAGCTAGTCCTACATGTATATCTTGTGAGGCTCTCACTTCCACCACCTCCCTATCTCTCTTTTCAACCATGACGATGAATGTTCTCTCTCTTGGCTAAGAGAGGTGAAGAAGGTCTTCAAGGTTCTCTCTCTTGGCTAAGAGAAGTGGAGAAGAACAAGGAAAGACATCCCTTGGTGAAGATTAAGGCTGAAGACTTGGAGCAAGAATGGGTAAGCCCTTGGTGAAGGCAGAAGACTCCTTTCTCAAGTGGGTAAGTGGTGCGGCCCCACTAGTGGTGCTTTTACACCCCACGAGGTCGGAGCGCACAGGATATGGTATCTTAAACTTTTGAAATTTGTAAGACCTAACTAGCTACCTACGTCTACTCAAACACTACACCCGCAAGCGAACAGGGTCGTGTCGTAGTATAGGAAGGCGGCGAGTATAGGGTCGATCCACAAAGATAGAGGGGGCACTAGAGTTAGACAGAGTGTGCTTCATTCCTTTTGCAGAGCTTAGGGTTTTAGGGTTTTTGAAAGGTTTGGTTGTTTGGTTACGCTAATGAGAAAGTGTGAAAAATGAAATAGAAACTAAACTATCAACGAGCTAAGCTAGCAATCTAGGCTAACAAACTAGCTAGGCTAAGGCAAGAGCAAGCTATTCTAGAATAAATAAGTAATGAGCAATTAAGAGCCTAAGTTAACCACTAATCAAGAGCAAAGACCTAAATTAGCACTAGAAAGCAAAACTGCGCAATTGACTAAGTTAGACTAAAGCAATTGGACTAAACTAGTATTAACAAGCAAACTAAGAAATTAGGGTTTTAAGCAAGGTGGTTAAGGTGGGTGGGATGTTTGGGGAATGTAACTTTGATATTAGTTGGGGGGAGATCATTAAACATGCATGGTTATCATATCATATCTAGATTACCAAACCAAACAATCAGGTCAATGCCATTAGAACATACCCTATACTACTAGTAGATGACTAGGGTTAGGTGTAATTATAATCAGATTAACCAAATCTAGGTTTCTAGGGTAAGTGATAGTGAGTAATTGAGGGTTGAGGGTAGAGATGGGAGTAGAGATGAGGGTATTTAACCTCATGCCACTATCCACTCTAGCCTTTAGAAGGCCCTAGACAATTACATCAATCTCAATTACACTAGCTACTTAGATCTCACACTCATTTGTAGGAGGAGGGATGTGTATGTAGGAAGAAAGGGGGCTAGCTAAAAATCCACTAATTGGACCTAGGAGCCATTCCTAAGATTGCCACATACACCACAATTCCTCCTAGAAACTAAGTGGAAGATCTAAGTAGCTAGTGTAAGTGAGATTGATGTAATTGTCTAGGGCCTTCTAAAGGCTAGAGTGGCTAGTGGCATGAGGTTAAATGCCCTCATCTCTACTCCCATCTCTACCCTCGACCCTCAATTACTCACTATCACTTACCCTAGAAACCTAGATTTGATTAATCTCATTAGAATTACACCTAACCCTAGTCTTCTACTAGTAGTATAGGGTGTGTTCTAATGGCATTGACCTTATTGTTTGGTTTGGTAATCTAGATATGATATGAGAACCATGCATGTTTAATGATCTCCCCCCCAACTAATATCAAAGTTACATTCCCCAAACAGCCCACCCACCTTAATCACCTTGCTTAAAATACTAATTGCTTAGTTTGCTTGTTAATACTAGTTTAGTCCAATTGCTTTAGTCTAACTTAGTCAATTGCGCAGTTTTGCTTTCTAGTTGTAATTTAGGTCTTTGCTCTTGATTAGTGGTTAACTTAGGCTCTTAATTGCTCATTACTTATTTAGTCTAGAATAGCTTGCTCTTGCCTTGGCCTAGCTAGTTTGTTAGCCTAGATTGCTAGCTTACCTCGTTGATAGTTTAGTTTCTATTTCATTTTTCACACTTTCTCATTAGCGTAGCCAAACAACCAAACCTTTCAAAAACCCTAAAACCCTAAGCTCCGCAAAAGGAACGAAGCCCACTCTGTCTAACTCTAGTGCCCCCTCTATCTATGTGGATCGACCCTATACTCGCCGCCTTCCTATACTATGAAACGACCCCATTCGCTTGCAGGTGTAGTGTTTGAGTAGACGTAGGTAGCTAGTTAGGTCTTACAAATTTCAAAAGCATAAGATCCCATATCCTGTGTGCTCTGACCTCGTGGGGTGTAAAAGCACCACTAGCGGGGCCGCACCAAGCTTTTTGGCTGGTAGCACGACTGTGCTGAGCAGCACAGCCATGCTGGGGACTAGGTAGAACGGTCGTGCTGGGTAGCACGACCGTGGTGGAGTCTTCATGGAACGGCCATGCTGGGTAGCACGGCCGTGGTGGCTGATTTGCTAAACTTTGAAGTTTTAACATTCAACCTGTAATCTTTTCTTAATTGACAGGACATCCGTTCCATGGTACCATGGCCGTGCTGGGGTCTTCAAGTAATGAAACGGATTCAAACTTCATTATTAATGGACTTCTTTGCTTGGAGTCAAAACTTGGCCATTGGGGTAGGTTGAGGGGGCTCTTGGGATCTTCTTTGGACCCCTCCATGAGTAGAGGGACCCTCAGACTCCTTCCTTCTATCTCTTCCATCCAAAGTATGGTCCAAGTACCTAAAAATAATGCAAAGAACGTCCATAAGTGCATTTGAGAGTAAAACAGACATTGGGGGTATTAACTTGCAATCTACTTTGTTTAGATGTGATAAATGTACAAAAAGGCACAGGATGGAGCCCTAAAATAGGGCTGCATCACCACCCCAAACATAAAACATATTTGTCCTCAAGTATGCTCCAACTCAATCTCTCTTTTCGATTTCTTTTCAACAAAATCAAATGACAAATGCATAGCAATAGATAATTATTGAATACATGGTCTTGTGAGTGACTAAGTGCATGTGTTTCACATTTCTCCTTTCCTCTTTCACAAACCATTCATGAACTAAGCACTGAGCATACAAACTTCAAATATAAAGCATAGAAACACTAGTTGTCCATATGTCCTCCATGTCATTTCAGGTAAACCGTTTCATGTTGGTGTTAATCAAAGGTGACTAGAAGTGTTGTTTCACTTTCATGCATTCACTCTTATGCTTCAAATCACACTAGATGACATGACCCACTTGGTTGTAGAAAGGGTAAAGTGAGCTAGATTTGATGTTTTCTAACTCAATGGGTATGAAAAAAGGAAGAAAGGATTGCGGAAAGATTTGGACTGCTGTTACACACTCTTGTTTTCTGTATTTGAATGCTCTTAAATAGGAGCATCCTTTTATTTTATTTTATTTTATTTTTTTCTTTTCTTTTTCTTTGCCCTTGGTGTAGGTAGGGCACAAAGTGGATGGAGTGAAGTGGGGAGGTTGAGATGTGGCCACCCCAAACTTTTGTGGGTGGCCACGGCTGATATGTGCACTTTGGCATCTTTTTATGAGGTGAAGAGGTATGAAAGTGGTGAAAGAATGGTCAAATCAAAAGGGGGGTCAGTAGTGTAGTCTTCACATAAGATTCCCTGCATGAAAGCTAATTCAACACTTCACCAAGTAATATCACACCACATGATAGAATTAACATAATATTCATATTTCTACCAAGTGGTTCCATTGGCTTTAAGCGCTTATAGCTTGCTCAATTCATGATTCAACCGAAACTTTCACAGACTTGAGAGATGCGATACACATGTAAAAAGTCACATGCAAGACCATATATCAACAAGATCTAAGAAATTAGCATGCATTTGTCACAGGGGTAAACATTCCATTTCAAAAATTAGAGATTAAGTCAAACACACTTTTAGAACAAGAATCATTCAAGTTTGGGCAAAATTGGCCAAAATGGTGCCAATTTGAACTAAATCACATCTAAACCTACTTTAGGAAATTTTAAAACATAAAGTAGAAAATCCTAGTTAACATGCATACGAAATTATCAAAAACTACATGAGAATGCAATGCATGATATGGAATAGGAAAAAGAGGAAAAATTTTGAAAAAATACCCAAAAATGCATGAAATTAAACTACATGCTATTAAAAGATGTAAGAAAAAGACAATCTACAGTAGGTGGGTTAAACATCAAACAAACAATGATCAGGTGAAGCAGGCAACTGTCAAAATAAGCCGAAAACTGAGGGCTTACCTCCCTACCACCCCAAACTTTTGAACCATGTTGTCCTTAGCATGAAACTAAAGCTTAGGTATGATAGGGTAGAAGTCAAGGTTGTGGTGGTGTGGGGTCCTGCGATGGGCCAGACTGTGGAGGAGGCTGCTGGTAGTAATGGCCCCAGTAGTCCTCCTGTGGAGGCGGGTATGTCTCCTGGTAGCCAGAAATTGATCGCCAGAAATCCTACCCCCATTGGGGGTTCCTTTGTGTCTGCGCATGCTGGTAATGATACATGTGGTTGATTTGGTGATGCATCTGCTGCTGATCCAACCACATGTCATGTTGCATTTTTTGAATCCCCTCCAACTGTTCATGGATGGATGACATATCATATGCATTTGTCGGAGGCGGCTGCGCCTCAAAATCTTCCATTCTTGGTTTCGTGCGGCGGGGTTGCTCAAATGACCGCTGCTATTCTGGCATGTTTGTTTCCCCCTCTTCATCAGGTAAGGCTACACTTGGTTCTATGTACCCCTCTCTAGGGGTGCTTTCCTCATAACATGATAACAAATTTATAAAGTCATCCACAGGCCCTGCATCCCTGAGCATAAGGGAGGCGTGGTATGGGAGTTCCAAGGTGACACCAAGATAGCCGGGGTTCTAAACATAATTTTTTTTTCATCCTTGAGGGATATCATCTGGGACCTCGCAAGATAGTTTAGGTCCACATATTTGTTTCCATCTACCTTGGTAAGCCCTTCTAGGTTGCATCCCACTGCCCTTTCCAGAGTAGTGACAATCCCTCCCATGATGAACAAATTTTTACTTTTGGATGGGATTGTCTTCAAGTGATCAATTACCATGGCACCAATGTTCACAAACCCCTCGCTTACAACTATAGCCATAAGAAATAGGTCTTTCTGGGCGCTTGATCCTTGATTATCATAGCGACCAAATTGCTTTTACAGCCAACTAGTGGTGCTTTTACACCCCACGAGTGGTGCTTTTACACCCCACGAGGTCGGAGCGCACATGATATGGTATCTTAAGCTTTTGAAATTTGTAAGACCTAACTAGCTACCTATGTCTACTCAAACACTACACCCGCAAGCGAACGGGGTCGTGTCGTAGTATAGGAAGGGGGCGAGTATAGGGTCGATCCACAGAGATAGAGGGGGCACTAGAGCTAGACAAAGTGGGTTTCGTTCCTTTTGTACAGATTAGGGTTATAGGGATTTTGAAAGGTTTGGTTGTTTGGTTACGCTAATGAGCAAGTGTGAAAAACGAAATAGAAACTAAACTATAAACGAGCTAAGCTAGCAATCTAGGCTAACAAACTAGCTAGGATAAGGAAAGAGCAAGCTATTCTAGACTAAATAAGTAATGAGCAATTAAGAGCCTAAGTTAACCACAAATCAAGAGCAAAGACCTAAATTAGCACTAGAAGGCAAAATTGCGCAATTGACTAAGTTAGACTAAAGCAATTGGACTAAACTAGCATTAACAAGCAAACTAAGCAATTAGGGTTTTAAGCAAGGTGATTAAGGTGGGTGGGCTGTTTGGAGAATGTAACTTTGATATTAGTTGGGGGGAGATCATTAAACATGCATGGTTCTCATATCATATCTAGATTACCAAACCAAACAATAAGGTCAATGCCATTAGAACATACCCTATACTACTAGTATATGACTAGGGTTAGCTGTAATTCTAATGAGATTAACCAAATCTAGGTTTCTAGGGTAAGTGATAGTGAGTAATTGAGGGTTGAGGGTAGAGATGGGAGTAGAGATGAGGGTATTTAACCTCATGCCACTAGCCACTCCAGCCTTTAGAAGGCCCTAGACAATTACATCAATCTCACTTACACTAGCTACTTAGATCTTACACTCATTTGTAGGAGGAGGGATGTGTATGTAGGAAGAAAGGGGGCTAGCTAAGAATCCACTAATTGTACCTAGGAGCCATTCCTAAGATTGCCACATACACCGCAATTCCTCCTAGAAACTAAGTGTCAGATCTAAGTAGCTAGTGTAAGTGAGATTGATGTAATTTTCTAGGGCCTTCTAAAGGCTAGAGTGGCTAGTGGCATGAGGTTAAATACCCTCATCTCTACTCCCATCTCTACCCTCGACCCTCAATTACTCACTATCACTTACCCTAGAAACCTAGATTTGATTAATCTCATTAGAATTACACCTAACCCTAGTCTTCTACTAGTAGTATAGGGTGTGTTCTAATGGCATTGACCTTATTGTTTGGTTTGGTAATCTAGATATGATATGATAACTATGCATGTTTAATGATCTCCCCCCTAACTAATATCAAAGTTACATTCCCCAAACAGCCCACCCACCTTAATCACCTTACTTAAAATGCTAATTGCTTAGTTTGCTTGTTAATACTAGTTTAGTCCAATTGCTTTAGTCTAACTTAGTCAATTGCGCAGTTTTGCTTTCTAGTTCTAATTTAGGTCTTTGCTCTTGATTAGTGGTTAACTTAGGCTCTTAATTGCTCATTACTTATTTAGTCTAGAATAGCTTGCTCTTGCCTTGGCCTAGCTAGTTTGTTAGCCTAGATGGCTAGCTTACCTCATTGATAGTTTAGTTTCTATTTCATTTTTCACACTTTCTCATTAGCGTAACCAAACAACCAAACCTTTCAAAAACCCTAAAACCCTAAGCTCCGCAAAAGGAATGAAGCCCACTCTGTCTAACTCTAGTGCCCCCTCTATCTATTTGGATCGACCCTATACTCGCCGCCTGCCTATACTACGAAACGACCCCATTCGCTTGCAGGTGTAGTGTTTGAGTAGACATAGGTAGCTAGTTAGGTATTACAAATTTCAAAAGCATAAGATCCCATATCCTGTGTGCTCTGACCTCGTGGGGTGTAAAAGCACCACTAGCAGGGCCGCACCAAGCTTTTTGGCCGGTAGCACGACTGTGCTGAGCAACACAGCTGTGTTGGGGACTAGGTAGAACGGTCGTGCTGGGTAGCACGACCGTGGTGGAGTCTTCATGGAACGGCCATACTGGGTAGCACGGACGTGGTGGTTGATTTTCTGAACTTTGAAGTTTTAACATTCAACCTATAATCTTTTCTTAATTGACAGGACAGCCGTTCCATGGTACCATGGCCGTGTTGGGGTCTTCAAGTAATGAAACAGCTTCAAACTTCATTATTAATGGACTTCTTTGCTTGGAGTCGAAACTTGGCCATTGGGGTAGGTTGAGGGGGCTCTTGGGATCTTCTTTGGACCCCTCCATGAGTAGAGGGACCCTCAGACTCCTTCCTTCTCTCTCTTCCATCCAAAGTATGGTCCAAGTACCTAAAAATAATGCAAAGAACGTCCATAAGTGCATTTGAGAGTAAAACACACATTGGGGGTATTAACTTGCAATCTACTTTGTTTAGATGTGATAAATGTACAAAAAGGCACAAGATGGAGCCCTAAAATAGGGCTGCATCACCACCCCAAACTTAAAACATATTTGTCCTCAAGTATGCTCCAACTCAATCTCTCTTTTCGATTTCTTTTCAACAAAATCAAATGACAAATGCATAGCAACAGATAATTATTGAATACATGGTCTTGTGAGTGACTAAGTGCATGTGTTTCACATTTCTCCTTTCCTCTTTCACAAACCATTCATAAACTGAGCACTGAGCATACAAACTTCAAATATAAAGCATAGAAACACTAGTTGTCCATATGTCCTCCATGTCATTTCAGGTAAACCGTTTCATGTTGGTGTTAATCAAAGGTGACTAGGAGTGCTGTTTCACTTTCATGCATTCACTCGTATGCTTCAAACCACACTAGATGACATGACCCACTTTGTTGTATAAAGGGTAAAGTGAGCTAGATTTGATGTTTTCTAGGTCAATGGGTATGAAAAAAGGAAGAAAGGATTGCGGAAAGATTTGGAGTGCTATTACACACTCTTCTTTTCTTTATTTGAATGCTCTTAAATAGGAGCATCCTTTTATTTTATTTTTTTCTTTTATTTTTCTTTGCCCTTGGTGTAGGTAGGGCACAAAGTGGATGGAGTGAAATGGGGAGGTTGAGATGTGGCCACCCCAAACTTTTGTGGGTGGCCACGGCTAATATGTGCACTTTGGCATCTTTTTATGAGGCGGAGAGGTATGAAAGTGGTGAAAGAATGGTCAAATCAAAAGGGGGGTCAGTAGTGTAGTCTTCACATAAGATTCCCTGCATGAAAGTTAATTCAGCACTTCACCAAGTAATATCACACCACATGATAGAATTAACACAATATTCATATTTCTACCAAGTGGTTCCATTAGCTTTAAGCGCTTGTAGCTTGCTCAATTAATGATTCAACCGAAACTTTCACAGACTTGAGAGATGTGGTACACATGTAAAAAGTCACACGCAAGACCATATATCAACAAGATCTAAGAAACTAGCATGCATTTGTCACAGGGGTAAACATTCCATTTCAAAAATTGGAGATTAAGTCAAACACACTTTTAGAACAAGAATCATTCAAGTTTGGGCAAAATTGGCCAAAATGGTGCCAATTTGAACTAAATCACATCTAAACCTACTTTAGGAAATTTTAAAACATAAATCAGCAAATCCTAGTTAACATGCATATGAAATTATCAAAAACTACATGAGAATGCAATGCATTATATGGAATAGGAAAAAGAGCAAAATTTTTGAAAAAATACCCAAAAATGCATGAAATTAAACTACATGCTATGAAAAGATGTAAGAAAAAGACAATCTACAGTAGGTAGGTTAAACATCAAACAAACAATGATCAGGTGAAGCAGGCAACTATCAAAATAAGCCGAAAACTGATGGCTTACCGCCCTACCACCCCAAACTTTTGAACCATGTTGTCCTCAGCATAAACTAAAGCTTAGGTATGCTAGGGTAGAAGTCAAGGTTGTGGTGGTGTGGGGTCCTGCGACGGGCCAGACTGTGGAGGAGGCTGCTGGTAGTAATGGCCCCAGTAGTCCTCCTGTGGAGGCAGGTATGTCTCCTGGTAGCTAGAAATTGATCCCCAGAAATCTTCCCCCCATTGGGGGTTTCTTTGTGTCTGCGCATGCTGGTAATGATACATGTGGTTGATTTGGTGATGCATCTATTGCTGATCCAACCAGATGTCATGTTGCATTTTTTGAATCCCCTCCAACTGTGCATGGATGGATGACATATCATATGCATTTGTTAGAGGCGGTTGCGCCTCAAAATCTTCCATTATCGGTTTCGTGCGGCGTGGTTGCTCAAATGACCACTACTATTCTGGCACGTTTGTTTCCCCCTCTTCATCAGGTAAGGCTACACTTGGTTCTATGTACCCCTCTCTAGGAGTGCTTTCCTCATAACATGATAACAAATTTAAAAAGTCATCCACAGGCCCTGCATCCCTGAGCAGAAGGGAGGCGTGGTATGGGAGTTCCAAGGTGACACCAAGATAGCTGGGGTTCAGAACATAATTCTTTTTTTCATCCTTGAGGGATATCATCTCGGACCTCACAAGATAGTTTAGGTCACATATTTGTTTCCATTTACCTTGGTAAGCCCTTCTAAATTGCATCCCACTGCCCTTTGCAGAGTAGTGACAATCCCTCCCATGATGAACGGATTTTTACTTTTGGATGGGATTGCCTTCAAGTGATCAATTACCATGGCACCAACATTCACAAACCCCTCTCTTACAACTATAGCCATAAGAAATAGGTCTTTCTGGGCGCTTGATCCTTGATTATCATAGCGACCAAACAAGGTATTTGCCAACACCTTTTGCAAATATCTCAAGAAAGGGTTGTGGATCTTGCTCGTTTTAGATTTCCCTGAAGAGAAAGTAGATTCTCTTGTTATCATCTTCCACATTTTGGCGTAATCTGCCTTACCATTCTTGTCAAATCTTCCCCCATTGAATTTCTTTGCCATTTCTGGGTTGGGGGCAAAGATTGCATTGATCTGAGAGGCTTTAAGGATATGTGTTGAGTAGTTTAACTTGAACTTGATAACATCCTCTCCTTGATACTGAACCTTCTCTAAGGTTGCGAAGAACTCATGAGTAATATCCAAGTATGTTTCTTCGACCTTAGTTAAAATATTGTACAATCCACAACATTTTAAGTGACAACCAAAACTGAAGTTGACATCTATGGCTTCCATTGTAGGCACACATGCATATCTAGTGGAAATCACCCTTCCTGTCATGCATTCAGGGTGAAGGGGTCTCATTGCTTCATTTCTTGTGACTCCTCTGCCATAAGTGGTTCCTTGTGGTTGCTTTCCCACCCATGTGAGTCTGTCCTCCTCTAGTCTTGATAGGATATCCACTGGTTCATCCTCCAATTCCTCACTCTCAGTATCGTCTGCTTCTTCTTCTTGATAGGTATGTGACCCCGAACTTATGTCCAAGTTCAAGGTCACTCTTTCATTGCTCCCACTGGGTTGGGATGATGATGTCGAATGCCTTGTTGGAGTTGGTCGTGGCGGTAGGTGTGAGGATGAAGCTTCATTAGTTTTCTTAGTTCTTCACTCACGAGCCGATGTAGTGACTTCAATAGAATCCACAGTATTCTCCAGCTCTTCTTCTTCTTCCTCCTCCTCTTCCCCTGGATTGTTGTAGCTTGTATATGAGAAGTGCTCACTGGAGGGAGAGTGGAGGCGAGAGGCGCTCATCGACGCCGATCGGCCAAAGGAATGTGAAATCGATTTGGACGGCGAGGAAGCACTGCCGGACTGCTGTGAACTGGCCGCTCGTTTGGATCTTCTTTTGCCACCGGTGAGGAAGCTTGTAGTCATCTATACTCCTTTCTTGATGGCTCTGCCCGTGCCCTTCATGATTGCAAGGTTCTTTGATGAAAAATGAAGCTAGCACTGGAAAAACGCAGCTCCGAGCTGATGAGGTGGAAATTGCTTGTAGCTAGAGAAATCAGTGGTGATGAATGGTGGAAATCAAAGCTAGAGGTTAGGGAAAGTGATTAGGGACCAAAGGAAACTCAAATCTAGTGTTTGGGAGCAAGAGGGAGTGATTTGGGGGTGTAGGGAACTCGCCCTAGCTGCCTAGAGTCGCGGCACGGCCGTTTTGGTTTGCAAAAATGAACTAGGGGTCGTGCTGGGTCAGGTTGAAATGGGTTAGATATTAGGTTTTGTTAGGCCAGCACGACCGTTCTGGTCTGCATGGCCGTGCTGGCGATGAGCTGGCATGGCCGTTCTAGTCAGCACGACTGTGCTGCCAGCGGCTAAAAATCTTCAATCAACCTGTTGTTTTCATCTTTACCAGCACGACCATTCCGTGACAGTGTGCCGGCACGGCCGTTTTAAGCAGCACGACCGTGCTGCCCTCTGTCAATTCAAGAACTCCATATTTCATCAAAACTTTTCAAAACTCATCATTTAATCGTCATGAATTATTTTTCTTGGCGGAATATCCACCACCTTGATTGACTGTGCCTCAATCTTCAGCTTGAACCTGTTCAAACTGTCATTCCATCAAAACTATAAACAAAACTATTCAAGCATAAATGTGCATGCGTGTTTTTGTGTAAAACAAAAGAAAGTATAAAAAAGGAGAAGGTTTGAGAATCTCAAACCATGTGGGTTTCCTCCCACTAGCGCTAAATTTTATGCCTTCAGTTGGGCTTATTGATTGTAGAACTCATATCATTTCTTCGGTATCCTTAATGCATCCTTGTGGTAGATTGCCTTCTCATCAGTCTCCCACCATTCTTCTTCATCTGATTGTTCCTCCACTAGCATAATGATATCAAAACTCTGATTTCCCTTGTCCGGACCCACTTCAACAATGGGTTTCAAACGTTTCCCATTGACGACGAATTCTTTGGCACCTTCTTTTGCACATACGACCACATTGCCAGATGGGTATACTTTTCTAACAAGATATGGTCCTTCTCATCTAGACCGGAGTTTTCCAGGAAAGAATTTCATTCTTGAATTATAGAGCCACACCCACTTCCCGGGCTCAAATTCCTTCTTCCTAATCAACTTGTCGTGAAGGAACTTAGTTCTCTCCTTGTAGCTTTTTGACATCTCATATGCCTCATGGCACATTTCTTCTAGCTCATTGAGTTGGAATTTTCTCTTCATTGTTGCATTCTCTTTATCAAAGTCCATATTCTTCAAAGCCCACAACGCCTTATGTTGCATCTCTACTGGTAAGTGGCAGCTTTTGCCATAGATGAGCTCGAAGGGTGTGGTGCCAATCGGGGCTTTGTAAGAAGTCTGGTACGCCCATAAAGCTTGATTGAGGCAGAGTGACCAATCATTACGGTTCGGTCTCACCATTTTCTCCAAAATGAGCTTGATCTCCCGATTGGCCAGCTCAACTTGGCCACTAGTTTGCGAATGATATGGAGTGGCTACTCTATGGTTCACTCCATGCTTTTTAAGCAATCCGTCAAAGGTGTGATGGATGAAGTGACTTCCCCCATCACTTATCATTGCTCTTGGAATGCCAAACCGACTGAAGATGTTTGATTTTACAAAGTCACAAACCACCTTGTGGTCATTTGTTCGGGTGGGAATGGCTTCTATCCACTTTGACACGTAATCCACGATGACCAAAATGTAAACATATCCAAAAGAGGGTGGGAAAGGACCCATGAAGTCAATCCCCCATACATCAAACACCTCCACCACTAGAATGGGTGATAGAGGCATCATGTCTCTCTTTGAGATAGTGCCCACTTTTTGGCACTTCAAGCAGCTTTTGCAAAATTCGTGTGAATCTTTAAACAGCGAGGGCCAATAAAAACCACATTGAAGAACTTTTGCAGATGTGCGTTTTCCTCCAAAGTGTCCTCCACATATCCCGGAATGGCACATGGAGAGGTCGTCTTTTTGTTCCACTTTGGGCATACATCTTCTTACAAGCTGGTCAGGGTAATATTTGAAAAGGTGAGGATCATCCCAAGCATAATTCTTCACCATGACAAATATTCTTTTTCTCTCCTCCCTTGTCCACGTGCTTGGTATCCTCCCACTAGCCAAGAAATTGGCTGTGTTGATACCATGGCCCTTGAGAAGATGAGAGGAGGAAGAGTTGTTCATGCAACATGGTTTCTTTGATTAACCTTGTCTTGTCAAAAGGGTGATCAATCTGGGAGAGATGATCGGCTGTGCCATTTTCTACTCCCTTCTTGTCCACTATCTCTATATTAAACTCTTACAACAACAGAATCCATCTTATCAACCTCGACTTTGAATCCTTCTTTGACATGAGATACTTTAACGTAGAATGATCCATGTAAATCACAAATCTATTTTGCAAAAGATAGGAGCGGAATTTGTCTAGAGCAAAGATGACGACGAGTAACTCATTCTCGGTAGTGGTGTAATTTCTTTGCGCTTCATCAAGAGTTTTACTCATGTAGTAGATAGCGTGAGGAATCCAAGAAATCCTTTGACCCAGTACAGCCCCCACTGCCATGTCAGATGCATCAGTCATTATCTCAAATGGCAAAGAGAAATCGGGGGGGGGGCTGCATGATCAGAGCAGAAATGAGCTTTTCTTTCAAGTGATTAAAAGCTTCAATGCACTTGTCATCAAAGTGAAACTCGACATCTTTTTCAAGTAGGTGACACAAGGGCCTTGAGATCTTACTAAAATCTTTAATAAAGCGGAGATAGAAACTAGCATGTCCCAGGAAAGATCGGACATGTCTTACGGTGGAAGGAATGGAGAGGGTAGAAATGAGGCCCACTTTGGCCTTGTCAACTTCAATTCCATCTTTAGAAACCCAGTGGCCTATAACAATGCCTTCGGGTACCATGAAGTGGTTTTTCTCCCAAGATAGAACTAGTCGAACTTTCACACATCTTTCGAGAACAGCGACCAAATGTAACAAGCATTCATCAAAAGTCTTGCCAAAAATTGAGAAATCATCCATGAACACTTCCAAGGATGAATCAAGAATATCTGTAAAGATGGAGGTCACACACCTATGAAAAGTAGATGGAGCATTACACAACCCAAACGACATTCTCTGGTAAGCAAAGGTGCCACTCAGGCAAGTGAATGTCGTCTTCTCTTGATCAACAGGGTGCAAGGCAATTTGGAAATACCCAAAATGTGACGTACGACTCGCAAAAACAAGATTAATTAAAGCAGAAGTGATCGTTAACATCGGAATTACCGAAAATCACTAAAAATTAAAACTTTTTATAAAGAGATCTATAAACTAAAAAACTCTTTCATAAATAACCAAAGTAAGTTATTTACATTCCGATTCATCAGTACATCTCTGTATCATCTCTTTCTCGAAAGTTACAAGCATCAACTGCCATGTTAAGCTATACATAGGCAATATAAAAATATCAAGGCATTAAGACAAAATCTCAGATCAATATTAAACTAACTACTGACTCCTAGGACCTGAGAGTATAGAGACGACACATAGGACTCTTTATTTATAGGACTTGACAGACAGTGTCTCCACCTGAGGATCACTGTTCTCCTTGCTGTTGTTGTTGCTGTTGCTGCTCACCCACTGTAGGGTTTCTGCCTTTTTCTCGGCGTCTACCTAAAAAGTTGAATCCCACGGGGTGAGACAATTTGAAAATTATCACAGCGAGAGATATAACTCTCCGCCAGAAACATTGTTATTGCAGATAATAGAATAACACTAAGCAGAAGAATCATAAATATTCAATAGCAGGTAAATCATTGATTAAACTATGTAGAGCAGTATTCTCCATACAGTTCATTTCAGTTATGTCTTGATAAAGTAGTATGTCATTTATTCAATAAGGAATATGAAGAACATGTATAGAATTTATTCAAATAAGACATAATAGGCAATGTATCATCAACCATTGATTCTCGTAATTCATCCCTAAGAAAATATGCTACACGGCTGATTACATTTTACGAACATACTTATGCCCTGAGGAGATGAGGTATACCGCTCATACTCCAACCGACCATTGCAAAATCGAAATTGGTACCATACATAGTTCAATAGAAGAGCCAGATTTCCATGACCTCATCCGCCTCAGTCAGTGTGAGGACCAACATGTAGGACATCGCGTGTCTCTGCCTTATATATTTCCAGGGTATACTAGAAACTTCTCTATTAGAGTTACAGTGGCATGTTGTACTCTCTTCACAATCGAGAGATTTCATGTTTATCTCACATCGATTTGGCATTAACATCATCATTAGGAGATTAGTGATACATACATCCCGACATATACATATAATGAAGGATTGTGAGATTTAATGTTTATCTCACATCAATTCCTCCATTAGGGCGTAAGGATATTCACACCCATAACCCCCACATACTCAAAAGTATGCCTTGCAGGAGATCCCTTAGGAAAACCTATTTGACCATCACCAAACTACTGATGATGATGGATCTATGGTCAGGGCTCTACATGATATCATTTCACTTGATTATTTAAGTACATTACAACATTCTTTTAGCATCAGACATGTTTTCAAACATAACCCATTATAACAATTGCTATAAAGAATGAGTACTATTTCCATCAAGTTCATTTCACAACTTTATTAACATTGGGAACTCAGTTCCTTATCATCTCATCATCATGATTCAAGAATATGGGTATTCAAACCCTTAGATCACCAAAACACTTGTTACCACTTTAACATGTAACTTAATGCCATCAAGTCATCTGACAGTGTAAACATGATAATTACAATGCATGTATTTCACATGGCTCTTAAATCCTATTAATCTCTTTGGTTACCTCTAACTAGGAAACATAGCATATCATTGCTCACAAGGCTCATAAAGTACTTTCAATGATTAAAGCATCATAGCTCATACCTGGCTATGTTCATTATCTCATAAAACCTGCATGATTAGTACAGATGATGACAAATACAACAATTTCATATCAGCACAATGCAAAACAATTATAACATCACTATTCAAGGGTTACACCACTATGCCCTTGCCTGGGTTAGGGTTTCCCTTTTCATTTCAATTAGGGTTAGTCATCACCTTAGCTCAATTAGGGTTAATGACTAATTATTTCATTGTCCAACCTTAGAGCTTCAGGCTATGTAGTATAACCCAGAATTAGGGTTTCACATATTCCTTCACCTTATTTGGAATTAGGGTTTACTATTCACATTGCATCACCCTAGGTTAGGGTTTATATTCAATAACTCATAATTAGGGTTTACTATTCACATTACATCACCCTAGATTAGGGTTTATCATTAAAATATCATAAATTAGTGTTTCTCATTTTCATTTCCCTAAATTAGGAACATACCATCCTCATATATTAGGATTTCACTTATCAATGCCCTCAATTAGGTTATGATTCATTAACTTTCATAATTAGGGTTTCATGATCTCTCTATAAAGGATCATACCCTAATTAGACAGTCACCCATGTTGAAAGTGTTAAGACTTAACCATTACATAGTTAACATTCATGTAGGAAATTATCTCTATCTCATCCTCTATAGGATGATACTTACTTTAGATTTGATTAAACTAAGTCACTCAACTTGAATGAGGAATTGACACATAATTATATTATGTCATTACTTTCATGATCATTAGAGATTAATTATTCAAGGGTACTAATCGCCCTATCTCATTAAGGGTACCATTATTATAGTCACCCTTGGTTTACATCACGTAATTGTTCAATTAAACAATTGACCTTTAACCATTTTAAGTGTTCCCTACGATTTGATTAATTATCTTACAAATGATCTTGGTCACTTAGACCCCAAATGGTCTTAATCAATCAGACCTCAAAAGGTCTTGCTTGTAATACATCCAAATGGTCTAAGACCATTTAGACCTCCAAATGGTCTTGAACAAACCATTGAAACTGTTTGGTAAAGTTAGTCTTTGAAACCGTTTGACAAAGTAGTACTTGAAACTGATTGCCAAAGTTGGATGTTTGAAACCATTTAAGCCTCAATCGGTTTGGGATCATTTGGTCCCAAATGGTCTTGAGACCGTTTTGTCCCAAACAGTCTTGAGAACGTTTGGTCCAAACCTCCTCAAAACCGAATGGACCAAATATGGTCTCCACCAGTCATGTTGATTTAGGGTTTCCAATGTTGATTCCCTGATCGATTGAATTCATATAACCACTCATCAATTGAACCTAACACCATACTTCAATTGAGATTAAACGATTATCCTTCAACTGATTTAACCCTCATTTGATCATCAATTAGGGTTTGAAATCAATGATCTTTCAATGTTAATCATTGTGAAACTAATTACTTTGAAACCATTGGACCACCATCCAAATTGAACATGACCTGCCCTCAAACGGTCTTGAGGTCGTTTGGATGACCTCCAAATGGTCTTGAGACCGTTTTCCCATCTCATCATCCAAATCCATTACATCCAATTAGGGTTTGGATCATTGGATTGATCATCAAATCAACATTTGATTACAAATCAATTTGGTAACTTTGGATCTTCAAATACCCAACCATACTCAACCCTAGACCTCCAAACATTCTTGGTTGACCCTCAAATGGTATTGAGACCGTTTGGGTGATCCCCAAATGGTTTGGAAACCATTTGGGTCAATCAACCCAAAGTTCTAAGTCAATCAAATTTGAAATCAGCACTTAACCCAATTAGGGTTTGGTGATTGATGGACCTTCAACTAATGAACCAATTGGAACTAATCAATTATAATTAGTGGGTCATTAACCAACATCATCATCACCAATTATCCAAACAGTAAACCATGGTCAACACCCTCAAACGGTTTTGAAACTGTTTGCTCTCATTTGGTTTGATGAAACCGTTTGCCCTCAAACGGTTTGAAACCGTTTGTTCCCAAACGGTATGGGAAACTGTTTGAGCAACTTAATTGAAACTGTTTGGCCTAGTGATTTTCTTGGGAAAAGTTTCCAAGATGATTTCATCATCATATTCCTTCATGCATCCAAGAACTACAGCCGTTTTTCATGGAAATTATAGGAATGAATCAAAAGAGTACCAAATAGAAGAAAATAATCAACAATTATTGAAGAATGGATTGCAATATCAATGTTTAGGGTTTAAGTTATAAACCCCCCCTAAAAATATGATCTACAAGCTCCAAGATCTATGTCTCTAATGGTGTATGAAGTTCTAGCAACTGCCCAAGGTCCGTTCTTGAGCTTTTGGATGAATAAGTTGGCTAGGATTAGAAATCGAGTGAAGAAAACCAAAAATCAAGCATTGATTTTGAGTTTTCACCATGAATCCAAGGTAGAAGATGATCAAAATATTACCAATAGGTTAGAGTCGTCCTTATACTGCTCCTGAGCTCTCCTGTGGTCAGCCAAAGCAAAATGAGAAAACAAATTTCCAAGAAAGGTCCTTAAGTGGGTTGGAAAAAGGATATGTATAAGGATTTTCAAGGAAAGAGAAAAAGAAATTATTTTCTTTAATTTCTGAAATTATTTCCACCACTTCCCCCTCAATTACTTGGCCACGAAGCCACCTTCATTATCTTGCAAAACCTCTTCATTATCCAAGAATTAATGGAAAAGAAATTAAGCACATTAATGAATTTTATACTAATATCCAACTTTTAGTGGATAATACTTTTTATTATGTTAATGTGAGTGGGCTTCCACTCAACAAAGATCTTTTTGTGCCATAGCAAGGCACAAGCTCGTGCAACACTTTGATATTTCATCCCTCAACTTTTGCTTTAAGGGTTCCTTAATTAATTTATTTCTTTTCGCATGAAATTAAATTAAAGTTCCATATATGCTTAAATCTTGATTATTTTAATATCAAGATTCTCTCTCCTCCAAGATAATTCAAATGAGGCGCCCCTCTCATTTTCTTTTCTCTAATTTATGCCAAGAAACATGAGAGACCCTCTAGAGGTGGTACTTTGCATATCGAACCCTAGGTTTTGGGTAAATTGCACATTACACCAAAACTAGGTTTTAATGCACAAGAATTGCTCAACAAGCTTTATCTTGGTTCTCAAGATTTTAGAAACCATACCACGACATCATATTAATTATTATGATGTCTAAACATCATAGGAACATTTTATCAAGTGCAATTTGCAAGTTAACCCCTCAACTTGGGTAATTTGCACTTTAGTCCAAAGTTAACAAAACAATGTTTCAACATTATTCAAAAAGGACTGAATTTGAAATATAAGTTCCTCAAGAGCCTTAATTACCTTTCAAAAGATAAGTACAAGCATCTAATCAACTTTATTAAGCAAAACACCTAGGGTTAAAACATAACCCATGTCAAGGATGTTACAAATTATCCACCCCTTATAAGGATTTCGTCCCCGAAATCATTAACAAAACATTAAGAGAAAAGAGTAGGGTATTTCCTCCTCATTTCTTCCTCTAGTTCCCATGTAGCTTATTCAACACCATGATGATTCCAGAGGACTTTTATAAGACTAATGTCTTTCTTTTTCAGCTTCTTGATCCTTCTGTCAAGAATCAACATAGGTCCTTCAACATAAGATATATCATCGTTTAATTCTACTTCCATAGGCTGCAAAACTATTTCTGTGTCTAGATGACATTTCCTTAGCATGGAAATGTGGAACACTGGGTGCAACTTGTACAACTCATGTGGTAACTCGAGCTTATAAGCTACCTTTCCAATATGTTCAATGATTGGATAAGGCCCCATAAATCTAGGAGCTAACTTTCCTTTTCTTCCAAACCTAAGAACTCATTTCCAAGGTGAGACCTTGCGATACACTCTGTCTCCAACCTAGAATTCTAAAGGTCTATGACGCTTATCAGCGTAAGATTTCTTCCTATCCTATGCAGTCTTCAACTATTGTTGTATTATTTTAATCTTCTTGGTGGTCTGCTATACAAGATCAGGACCCAAAAGTTGATATTCACCAATTTCATACCAACATAGGGGAGATCTACAACGTCTACCATACAAAGATTCATATGGTGACATGTCGATACTATGTTGATAGCTATTGTTGTAGGAAAATTGTATCAAGCTTAGATGTAGATCCCAACTTCCTGTAAACTGGAGGACACATGCACTAAGCAAGTCCTCCAAGGTTTGTATAGTCCTTTCAGATTGTCCATTAGTCTGAGGATGAAAGGTTGTACTAAACCTTAACTGTGTGCCTAAGGCTTTATGAAGTCACTCCCAAAAATGACTCATAAACTGGGGACCTCTGTCAGAAACAATGGTAACTGGGACCCCGTGCAGCCGTACTATTTCATCCACATATAACTGTGACAGCTTCTTCGCATCATAGGTTGTTTTGACAGGTAATAAATGTGATTTCTTTATCAACCTATCAACTATTACCCAAATGAAATCATGACCTTTGGTTGTTCTAGGTAAACCAACCACGAAGTCCATGGTTACATGATCCCACTTCCACTGCGGTATGGGAAAAGGTTGCAGTGTTCCTGCGGGCTTCTGGTGTTCAGATTTAACTTGCTGACAAACTAGATGCCGCATAACAAACTCAGCAACATCCTTCTTCATACCAGGCCACCAATACATATCTTTTAAGTTATGATACATCTTGGTGCTTCCTGGATGCATAGCATACATAGAAGAATGAGCTTCTTCCAAGACTAACTTCCTTAAGTTAACAACATCAAGTACTATCATTCTACCATGATAACAATCTACCTGATCATCTGAATCATGGAAACCATCTCATTTCTCAATACCATACTCTGATCTAATCTGCTGAACTACAACATCATCTTGTTGTGCTTCCTTAATCTACTGTCTCAGAGTTGGTTTTATGTACATCTCATCTAACAACCCAGATAACAATGATACTTTAAGTTGTACATTGCTTTGCCTCAAGGATATAAACATATCCCTCCTAGAGCACACCAAGGAATTCAACTGTGCTCTATCTAGGGCTGGTGTTGTTGATTTCCTACTTAATTCATCAACCACCACATTGGCCTTCCCTGGATGATAATCAGTTGCACAATCATAGTCCTTGATTAACTCCATCGAGCGGCGTTGCCTCATGTTTAGTTCATGCTGAGAGAAGATGTACTTTAGGTTCTTATGGTCTGTGAAAATCTGGAATGTCTCTCCATAGAGATAATGTCTCCAGATTTTCAAAGCATCAACAGCTAGTTCTAGATCGTGTGTTGGATAATTCTCCTCGTGTTTATTAAGCTTTCAAGAAGCAAAAGAAATCACTTGTTTATCCTGCATTAACACACATCCTAGTCCATTCTTAGAGGCATCACAGAAAACTATATACCCTTTCCCTTGCTCAGGTAGCACCAGCACTGGTGCACTTGTCAACCTTTCCTTCAACAACTGGAATGATTGTTGACATTTGTCATTCCAGACAAAAGGAACATCCTTTCTGGTCAACTTGGTTAAGGGTAAGGCTATGGAACTGAAGTTCTTAATGAACCTCCTGTAATAGCCTGCCAACCCTAGGAAACTGTAGATCTCCATCGGTGTCTTCGGCTGTTCCCATTGTAGGATAGATTCTACCTTCTTAGGGTCAACATGAATACCTAAAGCAGATAGTACGTGTCTAAGAAAAGAAACTTCTGGTAACCAAAACTCACACTTGCTAAACTTAGCATACAACTTATGCTCTCTTAGCAAAGTTAGAGCCTGACGAAGATGTTGCTCATGCTGTTGAGCATATCTACTGTAGATTAGGATGTCATCTATGAAGACAACTACACACCGATCAAGAAAAGGTCGAATGATTCTATTCATGAGTTCCATAAAAGCAGCTGGTGCATTAGTTAGTCCAAATGACATAACTATGAACTCATAGTGACCATACCTTATCCTAAAGGCAGACTTAGGTATGTCACCCTCCTTAATACACAGTTGATGATATCCCGACCTCAGATCTATCTTTGAAAAGATAGTTGCACCACGCAACTGATCAAATAGATCATCAATCCTTGGCAAAGGATACTTATTCTTTATAGTTACTTTATTTAATTGTCTGTAATCAATGCATAACCACATCAATCCATATTTATTTTTAACAAAGAGGACCGGAGCACCCCATGGTGAAGTGCTTGGTCGGATAAAACCCTTCTCAAGCAACTCTTGCAGTTGTTTCTTGAGCTCTGCTATCTCAGCAGGCACCATCCTATATGGTGTTTGTGCTATTGGCTGCGTGCCCGGGATTAGATTAATCTCAAAATCAATCTCTCGGGGTGGAGGAACACCTTGAAGTTCTTTAGGAAATACATCTTCAAATTCCGTGACTATAGGAACTTCAGAAGGATTAGAACTCTCCATGGTGGTATCTACCACATGTGCCAAGAATGCAAAACATCCTTGCCTCATCAGCTTCTCAGCTACCATAGCTGACACAAGATAGGTTGGAAGGATCTTTCTATCACCCTGAAAGATCCATGTGTCACTATTATATGTGAACACAGCTTGCTTGGATTCACAATCCAAGACAACCTTATACCTTTCTAGGGTGTCCATCCCAAGAATTATATTGAACCCGTGCATCTCAAGGGGTATAAGATCCACTTGAACGTGATGTTCAGAAAAGAAAAGAATGCAGGGAGAACACACCTCCTGCAACATAGTAAACCCCATCAAAGGAGTTTCTAACTTCAAACTCTCTGCCCTATGACCAACTGTCATATTGCAGTCAAGAATCACTCTTTGAGTGATAAAGGAATGTGTAGCACCCAGATCAATTAAAACAGATATGACGCAGGATGTAGACATATTAGAATAAAACAATTCCATCTGACCTGTCAGAACTCGAGGGCTGATAACTGCATCAGGTAGATTCATCACATAAAATCTCACTGTCACCTGTAGTTGATTCGGTGCTCGATTATTGGGTGTAGATGATCCTGTTTGGGATGCATGTCCACATCCTCGGGTACCGCTAGAAAATGACTTTCTCTGAGAAACTTGCTGATTTTGTCTCGGGGGTTGATTCACCACTGCATTCCCTGTTGAGCAATCCCTTGCCAGATGTCCTACTAGTCCACATCGATGACAAGTTCTATTATCTTAATGTGGTCTAGAGGGTCCAGTTACTGATGTTGATTCCATACTAGGGGCTCTACTCAGAGGAAAACTACACCCTCTACCCCTACTTGACGTCCACTGCGTCGGGGTATTGAACCTCTGTGGTGCTGCTGGTGCAGAAAATCTTGGTTTCTTGAAACTTTTGGATGAGGATCCTTGAAACTGGGGATACACCTTCTTGTTACTGGTCTGTCGCTTCTCAATCACAAACCTTTCTATCCTTCTTACAGACTCCACGAAGGTGGCAAACCTCTCATGGTTCTCTAAAGAAGACACCAGAGTGGTCAACTCAGCGTTTAATCCCTTCTCAAAATGCCGAATCCTTTCTTCATTGGTATTTGCCATATGCAGACAAAACCACAAAATCTCCATGAACTTAGCCTCATACTCGCTAATGTTCATTGGTCCTTGTCTTAACCTCTCAAACAGATAGCTTTTATCATCTAGGAACGTCTTAGGAAAGTATCTATTGATGAATTCCCGTCAGAATACTTCCCATTCAATCTCCACACCTAGCCTTTTTCCCTCCTCAATGGTCCACCAGTGACTAGCACTTCCCTTAAGAAGTTACACAACATGTCTAACCTTATCCTCTTCTGGTATGTTAAGGATTCTAAAGGCTTTCTCTAGTTCAATCAGCCACATGTCAGCATCTGCTGGGTCAGCCGCCTCAGCATATTTTGTGGCTCCAACCCGGCGTAGTCGTTCAAATGTCTTTCCGGATCCTTGTCCTTCATGATGGGTAGGTTCCCTAGGTGCAAGTATTGGCATCCTATCAGTCATGTGAGTCATGGCAACCATAAACTTCCCAAACATGGCTTGGAAGGCTGGGTTCCCCATATCAGCTTGATTGAACTAGGGTGGTTCAGGTACAGGCTCCTCCCTATCATGGTCTTATACACCTCTTCCTGGTGCAGCAACGCTGCTCTCGGTAGCATGTTCCTCATGTAATCCAGACATCTTTAGTTCTTCTTCTCCTCCTATATGAGCAGAAAACACTATCAGATAAAATGGAAAACACTAAAACATACTCAACAACCTTAATCCTATGTCTCTGTAGACTCA
Source organism: Alisma plantago-aquatica (assembly GCA_963693085.1). Lineage (NCBI taxonomy): Eukaryota > Viridiplantae > Streptophyta > Magnoliopsida > Alismatales > Alismataceae > Alisma > Alisma plantago-aquatica. Next base: position 859,383,624 of record OY856413.1, read on the forward strand.
GTGAACCTAGAGCTCTGATACCACTAAATTGTGACGTACGACTCACAAAAACAAGATTAACTAAAGTAGAAGCGATCATTAACAGGTGAATTACCAAAAATCACTAAAAATTAAAACTTTTTATAAAGAGATCTATAAACTGAGAAACTCTTTCATAAAGAACCAAAGTAAGTTATTTACATTCCGGTTCATCAGTACATCTCTGTATCATCTATTTATCGAAAGTTACAAGCATCAACTACCATGTTAAGCTATACATAGGCAGTAAAAAATTTTGAGGCATCAAGCCAGAATCTCATATCAATATTAAACTAACTACTGACTCCTAGGACCTGAGAGTACAGAGACGACACATAGGACTCTTTATTTACAGGACTTGACAGACAGTGTCTCCACCTGAGGGTCACTATTGTCCTTGCTGTTGTTACTGCTGCTGCTCACCCATTGTAGGGTTTCTTCCTTTTCCTCGGCGTCTACCTAAAAATTTGAATCCCACGGGGTGAGACAATTTGAAAATTGTCCTAGCGAGAGATATAACTCTCCACCAAAAACATTGTTATTGCAGATAATAGAATAACACTAAGAAGAAGAATCATAAATATTCAATAGTAGGTAAATCATTGATTAAACTATGTAGAGCAGTATTCTCCATACAGTTCATTTCAGTTATGTCTTGATAAAGCAGTATGTCATTTATTCAATAAGGAATATGAAGAACATGTATAGAATTTATTCAAATAAGACATAATAGGAAATGTATCATCAATCATTGATTCTCATAATTCATCCCTAAGCAAATATGCTACACGGCTGATTACATTTTACAAACATACTTATGCCCTGAGGAGATGAGGTATACCGCTCATACTCGAACCGACCTTTGCGAAATCGAAATTGGTACCATACATAGGTCAATAGAAGCGCCAGATTTCCATGACCTCATCCTCCTCAGTCAGTGTGAGGACCAACTTGCAGGACATCTCATGTCTCTGCCAAATAGCTTTCCAGGGTATACTAGAAACTTTGCTATTAGAGTTACAGTGGCATGCTGTACTCTCTTCGCAATCGAGAGATTTCATATTTATCTCACATCGATTCGGCATTAACATCATCATCGGGAGATTAGTGATACATCCATCCCGACATATACATATAATGAAGGATTGAGAGATTTAATGTTTACCTCACATCAATTCCTCCATTAGGGCGTAAGGATATTCGCACCCATAACCCTCACATACTCAAAAGTATGCCCTCCAGGAGTTCCATAGGAAAACTTGTTTCACCAACACCAAACTACTGACGATGATGGATCTATGGTCAGGGTTCTACATGATATCATTTCACTTGATTATTTAAGTACATTACAACATTCTTTTAGCATCAGACATGTTTTCAAACATAACCCATTATAACAATTGCTATAAAGAATGAGTACTATTTCCATCAAGTTCATTTCACAACTTTATTAACATTGGGAACTTAGTTCCTTATCATCTCATCATCATGATTCAAGAATATGGGTATTCAAACCCTTAGATCACCAAAACACTTGTTACCACTTTAACATGTAACTTAATGCCATCAAGTCATCTAACAGTGTAAACATGATAATTATAGTGCAGGTATTTCACATGGCTCTTAAATCCTATTAATCTCTTTGGTTACCTCTCACTAGGCAACATAGCATATCATTTCTCACAAGGCTCATAAGTACTTTCAATGATTAAAGCATCATAGGTCATACTTGGCTATGTTCATTATCTCATAAAACCTGCATGATTAATACAAAATATAACAGATACATCAATTTCATATTAGCACAATGCAAAACAATTATAACATCACTATTCAAGGGTTACACCACTATGCCCTTTCCTGGGTTAGGGTTTTCCTTTTCATTTCAATTTGGGTTAATCATCCCCTTAGCTCAATTAGGCTTAATGACTCATTATTTCATTGTCCAACCTTAGAGCTTCATGCTATGTAGTATAACCCATAACTAGGGTTTCACATATTCCTTCACCTTATTTGGAATTAGGGTTTACTATTCACATTGCATCACCCTAGGTTAGGGTTTATATTCAATAACCCACAATTAGGGTTTACTATTCACATTACATCACCCTAGATTATGGTTTATTATTAAAATACCCTAAATTAGGGTTTCTCATTTTCATTTCCCTAAATTAGGATCATACCATCCTCATATATTAGGATTTCACTTATCAATGCCCTCAATTAGGTTATGATTCATTAACCTTCATAATTAGGGTTTCATGACCTCTCTATAAAGGATCATACCCTAATTAGACATTCACCCATGTTGAAAGTGTTAAGACTTAACCATTACATCGTTATCATTCATGTAGGAAATTCTCTCTCTCTCATCCTCTATAGGATGATACTTACTTTAGATTTGATTAAACTAAGTCACTCAACTTGAATGAGGAATTGACACATAATTCTATTGTGTCATTACTTTCATGATCATTAGAGATTAATTATTCAAGGGTACTAATCACCCTATCTCATTAAGGGTACCATTATTACAGTCACCCTTGGTTTACATCACATAATTGTTCAATTAAACAATTGACCTTTAACCACTTTAAGTGTTCATACGATTTGATTAATTATCTTCCAAATGATCTTGGTCACTCAGACCCCAAACAGTCTTGACCAATCAGACCTCAAACGGTCTTGCATGTAATACCTCCAAATGGTCTAAGACCGTTTAGACCTCCAAACAGTCTTGAACAAACCATTGAAACAGTTTGGTAAAGTTAGTCTTTGAAACTGTTTGACAAAGTAGTACTTGAAACCGATTTCCAAAGTTGGATGTTTGAAACCGTTTAAGCCTCATCCGGTTTGGGATCGTTTGGTCCCAAATGGTCTTGATACCATTTGGAATCAAACGGTCTTGAGACCATTTGGTCCTAACCTCCTCAAAACCGAATGGACCAAATATGGTCTCCACCAGTCATGTTGATTTAGGGTTTCCAATGTTGATTCCCTGATCGATTGAATTCATATAACCACTCATCAATTGAACCTAACACTATACTTCAATTGAGGTTAAAATATTATCATTCAATTGATTTAACCCTCATTTTATCATCAATTAGGGTTTGAAATCAATGATCTTTGAATGTTAATCATTGTGAAACTAATTACTTTGAAACCATTGAACCACCATCCAAATTGAACATGACCTGACCTAAAATGGTCTTGAGGTCATTTGGATGACCTCCAAACGGTCTTGAGACCATTTTCCCATCTCATCATCCAAATCCATGACATCCAATTAGGGTTTGGATCATTGGATTGATCATCAAATCAGCATTTGATTACAAATCAATTTGGTAACTTTGGATCTTCAAATACCCAACCAAACTCAACACGAGACCTCCAAATGGTCTTGGTTGACCCTCAAACGGTCTTGAGACCGTTTGGGTGATCCCCAAATGGTTTTGAAACCGTTTGAGTCAATCAACCCAAAGTTCTAAGTCAATCAAATTAGAAATCAGCACTTAACCCAATTAGGGTTTGGTGATTGATGGACCTTCGACTAATGAACCAATTGGAACTAATCAATTCTAATTAGTGGGTCATTAAACAACATCATCATCACCAATTCTCCAAATGGTCAATCATGGTCAACACCCTCAAACGGTTTTGAAACCGTTTGCTCTCATCCGGTTTGATGAAACTGTTTGCCCTCAAACGGTTTGAAACCGTTTGCTCCCAAACGGTTTGGGAAACCATTTGAGCAACTTAATTGAAACTGTTTGGCCTAGTGATTTTCTTGGGAAAAGTGTCCAATATGATGCAATCATCATCTTCCTTCATGCATCCAAGAACTACATCCATTTTTCATGGAAATTACAACAATGAATCAAAAGAGTACCAAATAGAAGAAAATAATCAACAATTATTGAATAATGGATTGCAATATCAATGTTTAGGGTTTAAGTTATAAAACCCGCTTCAAAATGTGATCTCCAAGCTCCAAGGCTCCAATGGTGGATGAAGTTCTAGCAACTTCCCAACGTCCGTTCTTGAGCTTTTGGATGAACAAGTTGGCTAGGATTGGAAATCGAGTGAAGAAAACCAAAAATCAAGCATTGATTTTGAGTTTTCACCATGAATCCAAGGTAGAAGATTATCAAAAGCTTACCAACAGGTTAGAGTCATCCTTCTCCTGCTCCTGAGCTCTCCCGTGGTCAGCCAAAGAAAAATGAGAAAAGGAATTTCCAAGAAAGGTCCTTAAGTGGGTTGGAAAAAGGATATGCATAAGGATTTTCAAGGAAAGAGAAAAAGAAATTATTTTCTTTAATTTCCGAAATTATTTTCACCACTTCCCCCTCAATTCCTTGGACACGAATCCACCTTCATTATATTGCAAAACCTCTTCATTATCCAACAATTAATGGAAAATAAATTAAGCACCTTAATGAATTTTATACTAATATCCAACTTTTAGTGGATAATACTTTTTATTATGTTAATGTGAGTGGGCTTCCACTCAACTAAGATCTTTTTGTGCCATATCAAGGCACATGATCGTCCAACAATTTTCTATTTTATCCCTCAACTTTTGGTTGAAGGGATCCTCAATTAATTTATTTCTTTTTGCATTAAATTAAATTAAAGTTCCATATATGCTTAAATCTTGATTATTTTAATATCAAGATTCTCTCTCCTCCAAGATAATTCAAATGAGGAGCCCCTCTCATTTTATTTGCTCTACTTGATGCCAAGAAACATGAGAGACCCTCTAGAGGTGGTATTTTGCATATCGAACCCTAGGTTTTGGGTAAATTGCACATTACACCAAAACTAGGTTTTAATGCACAAGAATTGCTCAACAAGCTTTATCTTGGTGATCAAGCTTGTGGAAACCATACCACTACATCATATTCATTCTTATGATGTCTCAACATCAGAGGAACATTTTATCAAGTGAAATTTGCAAGTTAACCCCTCAACTTGGGTAATTTGCACTTTAGTCCAAAGTTAACAAAATAATGTTTCAACATTATTCAAAAAGGACTGAATTTGAAATATAAGTTCCTCAAGAGCCTTAATTACCTTTCAAAAGATAAGTACAAGCATCTAATCAAATTTATTAAGAAAAACACCTAGGGTTAAAACATAACCCAGGTCAGGGATGTTACACAGAATATCCATCAAGAAAAAAGTAGAAACTCTGCCCAGCTAGGCTCTCTAGAATTTGATCAAGGAATGGGAGGGGGTAGTGTTCCTTCTTTGTCTTCTAATTGAGTTTTAGATAGTCCACACACATCCTACATTTGTATTTCTCTCTAACTGGCATTGGTTCCCCATCGACATTTTCAGCAACTGTGATTCCACCCTTCTTGGGTACGACTTGGATGGGGCTCACCCAAGTACTATCAGAAATGGGATAGATGATCCCAATATTAAGTAGTTTTACTACTTCTTGAGTCATTACTTCTTTCAACTTAGGATTCAACCACGTTTGCATTTGGCATGTTGGCCTTGCATCCTCCTCAAGATAGATTCTATGCACGCAGATGGAGGGGTCAATACCCCTCAAGTCGGCAATGGACCATCCAATAGCTTGAATGTTCTTCTTCAAAACTTTCATTGAAGCCTCCTCTTGTTCCAACGAGAGTATAGATGCAATGATCACCGAGAGGGTGTCATTCTCCCCTAGAAAAGCATATTTCAAACCTTTGGGAAGAGATTTCAGCTCAAGTGTAGGGGGTTCTTCAAGAGAGTTCTTTAGTGGTTTGGAGATGGAAGGGAGATCCTCACTGGCAGCCACCAAGGCTAGCTCGTTCTCTTCATCATCTTCCTCATCACCATCAGGAAACTCAACTATCGGTTCTAATCCTCTACCTTGAGTGGCAGTTTGGATCCACGAGGGTAAACATTCCTCCACAATCTTGTGGGCTCCGATCTCCAAAACCACGATATAAACACGATTTAAACTTAGCGAAAACATTCGATTAGTTGCGGAATATGAAAAATTACTGGAAATTAAAATTTTTGAGACAAGATCTGGAAATTAAAAAATTCCTTTTTATAAGAAACCAAGTAAATAGTTTACATCTCTGTTAAACCACTTCTTGAGTAGTTATGTACAACATGATTCAAAATTCTCAGGAGCCAACACCAAAAACTCAAACCACTGATTCCTAGAACCTGAGAGTACAGAGACGCATAGGACTATCTAACTACATAATTCAGCAGCCAGTATCTCCACCTGAGATTCACGGCTGCCCCAGGTACTGTTGTTGTCGTTGTTTCTCATTCTTAAACGGTCTCCTTCGTCTTTGGCGACCACCTAAAAAGAGTTAAAATCTACGGAGTGAGACAATATACAAATTGTCCCAGCGAGAGTTATAACTCTCAACTAGAAGCTTTATTATAACATAAATCATACAACAGCAGGTTTAATAACAAGTGAAGCAACTTCTACTTAAGCAGTCATGTCTTTAAAGCATATAAAGGACATGTATACAAAATATCTAAACAAATCATTAATGTAAACAATGTAACACCAAACATTGTTCCTCGTAGCTTAACCTAAGCAGATATACTACGCGGTTGATTATGTTTTACAAACATTATTATGCCCTGTGGAGATGAGGCATACCACTCATACTCCAACTGATCGCTAAGAAGTCACATCAGTATCATACATAGGTCATTAAAAGAGCCGGATTCTTATGACCTCACCTTCCTCAGTCAGTTAGAGGATTGTTTGTTAGACATCTGCCAGGACGTCTTTTATTATAGCTTACCAGGGTAAACTGGTCCTTCGCTATTTTAGAGTTACAGTGGCGTTCTGTACTCTCTTCGTCATCGGAAGATTTCTTGTTTATCTCTCACCGATGCGGTGTTTGTGTTTTCTTTGGGAGACTTGTGATACATCTCACCGTTTGGTTTTGTAGTGAAGGATTGACGGTATCAATTCCTACACTAGGATGTAAGGATTTACGCATCCATTTCCCCCACATACTCAAGAGTATGTGATCCAGGAGTTCCCTTGGGAAAACCTGTTTCACCATCATTTGGTCTCTGACAATGATGGATCTATGATCAGGGCTCTACATTTCACTTGATTAGTTAGGTACATTCAGTATTCTTTCAACATCATACATTGTTCTTCAAACAATAACATTGGCATAACAGCTATAAAATGAGAATACTAAATGTAACAAGCCTAACTCTTATCAATCATCATTTCTCAATACATTCATCACAAGGCATCTCTAAAGCATGACCTTGATGGTATTTATGGCTCTCACAGCCCATTTAATTCATAGGTTGCCATTGACAAGGCAACAGGATATATCACTATTCATAAAGCTAAAGCATGCTTTCAATGAATATAGTTTCATAACCCATACCTGGATATGATCATCATCTCATAACAACCTGCATGGTTAATTCAACTGATAACAGTAAACAATTCATTCTAGAGGTTATACCTTCAAACTCATAGAAGAATCAGTTTCCCCAATTTTCATCAATTAGGGTTATTCATTTCCTTTACTTTTGATTAGGAATATTGTTTCCTCATCTCATACTTCAAACATGAGGATTCATGCTTAAAAGCACAACTGGAAATAGGGTTTCACCCTATACAAATTAAGGTTATGGACATCTCTTTTTCTTATATGACATCATATTTGTTAACTTCTTCTCAAAGTTCCATACCTAAAGGCATGACACAGGACTAAGGTTAACATACCCCATCCTTCATTGATAATATTTCCTTTTTGGATTATTAGTCCAATTCTAGTATGCAACTCTACCATCCTTGGAAGCATACCAGGGTATGGTGAGTATTTTCCTTAAATACAACATTTATTGAACATCATAAAGATTATCAATTCAAGGTATGAATTCACTTCTCAATCTTATCATGGTGTGAACACCTCATACTCATTGATTTGACTATACTTTATTTAAAGGTATTACCTTATAAACATCTCCGTAAATTAGGGTTTACTAATCACATCATATGACATTACCCTAAATTTAGGGTTTACTATTCACCTCATGGTGAATTGAACTCATAACATCATCATGTATGAGAAACATCATCATTAAAGTTCTTAGATAAGATTAAGATTCACTAAACATCGTAATTAGGGTTTCCATGATCTCTCATAGGTGGATCATACCCTAATCATGCACATTCATGTGTATTGAAGGTATCTTACTTGAGTTTTCACCACAAAAGGGTACTTTCTCTCTCTTAGGATACTTTCTCTCTCCTCTTACTAATAGATGGTGATAACACCACTCTAGATCAGGTTGGGTTAAGTCCTCATTGACTAGCATAATCCAAAACATCACTATCATGTGATTAGGGTTTAACTAGAACAAGGTATTACCCAATTAAACCCCTCAAGGGTATTTTGGTAATTTACCTCTTGATCACCATCATGGGTCAACTCATTAATCACTTAGTCCCTTAATGACTTAGGTTACAAATAGGGTTTATATTGGATCCCCATTGAACCAATTACACCATCAATTGATTAAGTACAAACCACCTTGAAAAACTTCAAACGGTTTCAACCTTCAACCACCAAACGGTCTTGAGACCGTTTGGACCTCCAAAATGGTTCAAAAGTTACAATTGGTCATAGATATGTATGTTGAACCCCTCAATTAACCAAATACATGATAACCACTTATAAATTGAGTTAACCAAGATTAGCCTTAATCAATTGGACATCAAATTGACCCTCAATTGAAAGCCAATTAGGGTTGATTCTAATTCAATTAGGGTTTCAAATCGGATGGTCATCAATATTCAACAATGTGAATCAACTCAAGGTTGAACCTATCAACTGACCTCCAATTGGGCCCAAACTTGGCCCAAACGGTCTTGAGATCATTTGGATGACCTCCGAACGGTCTTGAGACCGTTTGCCCAAAGTTTGACCAAGAACCAAGTCGGTTAGACTAGGATTGAACTCTAATTAGGTCAAAAATTAGTATTTTTATCAATTCATCAACTTAATGCAATTGGACCTTCAAACCATTAGATTATCTCAACCCTAGACCTCCAAACGGTCTTGGGTTGTGCCCAAACGGTCTTGAGACCATTTGGAGGAACCCCCAAATGGTCTTGAGACCGTTTGGGTCCTTCAACCCAAAACTCAACAAGATCTATGTTTAAAAACAACAATTTGATTATTTCAATAACCCATTGTAATTGGCCCCTCAATTGATCAAATTACCTTAACCCTAGACCTCCAAACGGTCTTGGGTTGACACCAAACGGTCTTGAGACCGTTTGGATGAGTTCCAAACGGTCTTGAGACCGTTTTCCCATCCATCCTTTGGACTCTAGTGAAAATTCATCTAGGTTTGATCTATTGAGTTGATCATCACATCAATACTTAATTGCAATATGATTTGGTACCTTTGGACCTTCAATTGGTCAACTATACTTGACCCCAGACCTCCAAACGGTCTTGGGGTGACCCCCAAACGGTCTTGAGACCGTTTGGATGATTCCCAAACGGTCTTGAAACCGTTTGGGCTAAACAACCCAAAATCTCAACTTAACTCATTGGAGATTCAACACTAATTTCAATTAGGGTTTGCCCTATTAATCATCCTTCAACTCATGACTCGTTTGGAATTAATCCCTCAAATTTGGTGAGTCATTAATTAACATCATTATGAACAGTAATACCAAAAGGTCAATGTTTGGTCAACCATCTTAAACGGTCTTGAGACCGTTTCCCAAAAAGGGCAAATTAAACAGATTGAAAATCAGAACTTAATTCAATTGGTTTTGCTAATTGATTTGCTTATATATCACGATTCCTTTGGAGTTAACCTCTCAAATTTTGTGGGTGATTAACCTACATAATTATGAACAAGATTCCCATACGGGCTTCACTTGGTCAATGGGACCAAACGGTCTTGAAGACCGTTTGCCCTCACACGACCCTGAAACCGTTTGCCCACCAAACGGTTTGAAACCGTTTGAGCAATTGGTGGAGGTCGTTTGATAAAGTGGAAATCCGTGGATAAGCATAGGAATTAACGCCCTTATCTTCTACCTTAAGAACAGTAGCAGTTCTACACGATTTTGCTTGCAAGGATGCAAGGGAAGATAGGGAAGAAGAAGAACTAGCAACTATATGCATAGGAAAGGATGTATAATCAAAGCATAAAGTTTAGAGTTATAAAACCCACCTAAAGCTTGCTCCTTGAGCTCCAAGCTTTTGAGATCCAAGCCTTTAATGGCGTCCTAGAAGCTCCACAGGTCGGCCAAGGTGAATCCTCCAAGCAAAGTTGAGAAGAGATGGCTAGAAAGATAGAGCTAAGTGAGCTAGCCATGAATTTGACCTTGAATTCGAGTTTCATCCAAGAATTTAAGCAAAAGGAAGGATCCAAACCTACCTTGCACTCCCCTTGTCATCCTCCTGAGCTCCAGGGCTCTCCTTAGTCAGTTTGAGCAAGGGGAAAAGAAATGAAAGGGAGAGGGTCGTTCCCTTGCTTAGTGGAAAAGTTGTATATATACTTAGGTGAATTTTCAACATAAGGACATATGTTTTCCTCATTTCTCATCTAAGTCCTTCCTTTCTTCCTTGCACGTCCCCACATTTTATTTCTAAGGACAAACTCTTTATAAGGTCAAGAATTGAAGGCAAAGAGGATCAATCCATCACTGAAGCATTCACATAAAAGGGCTATTATACATACACCTTGATTATTCAATCACAAAGGTGTTCTTTATTATATGATTTTCACATGAAGTGACCTTTTCATCATTTCTCTTCTAAATGATGTCAAGAGTCATAAAAGATGTTGTAGATGATGTATTTTATAAGTTTGCATCCCTCAAATTGGGTAAATTGCATTTTACACCAATTTAGGGTTCTCAAGTACATGGGTTGCTTCCACAGCTGCACCTTGGTGCTCAAGCTTGGGAAATCCCTTAAACCTCATCATATTCATTCTTATGTTGTCTCAACATTAAAGGAACATATAAACATGTGAAATTTGCAGTTTAACCCCTCTGATTGGGCAAATTGCACATAGGTCCCTGTATTGCAACCAATACTTCAACATTGGTTTATAAGGGACAGAAAGGGAAACTTACGTTCCATAGAAACTTTAATTATATATATTAATGGATAATTACAAACTTTTAATTTCATATTTAGGTAAAACACCTAGGGTTAGCTTATAACCCAGGTCAGGGGTGTTACAAATCATAAACCCCTAACAAGGATTTCATCCCCGAAATCTCAGGAAGAAAAGGGGAAAGCAGATATTGTGTCAGCATACACATTGTTACATTCTTAGGTAACATACTGTTTTCAGGGAGATGTTATAGAATTTTGATCAACATTCTTTTAGGATCAAATTCAAGCCCTGATATTTATTCAAGACCATATAAGGGCCTTTTCACCCTGAGTCTATCATCACATCTGATAATTAGCATACTAACTCCCTTTATTATATGCATTAACCATCTTATCAGTTATACATTCTTATCATAAGGAAAGGTTTTCTTGTCAAACAAAGATTTACTTATCAGATATTCTGGAGAAGATGTGTTTATTTTAAGAACATAAACCCCTAACAAGGGATGTTCTTAAAATTCTATCTTTATTTAAGAACATAAACCCCTAACAAGGGATGTTCTTAACATTCTTTCTCTTGTATTTATTATGTGTGTTATCAACACTTTATATCTCTTTCTTCCTCTTATCATGGGGCATTACTCATTACATATATTCTTTCAGTCACTACTAATCATGGTTAACCTTCTATATTCTCATTTTTCTTATCTTATGATGCCCTTTAAGTTGTTTTAGATTGACTACTTGATCAGAGTAATCAAAAGATAACAACTTCAAAGTTTCCATATTTTCTTCATCATCAGTAATTGTATACCTGGCCAGGGTATATGATTACTGAGGTAAGAAAATATGTACTTGTATATTACTATGTTCCTTCTCTTTTTCCATCCTTACATACATAATTATTAACTTTTATTGAATCCTACATCCAGATCAATTCTTTAATACATTTTCTTCTTATAGAAGTAAACATGTATTATAAAATGATTATATCTGATGCATCATAGAAAGCTTTTATGAGACCAATCATGGAATAGTTCAATAAACTACTATTTCAACTTGCCGAAAAGATCATAAGGAGATTTATAAGAAAAACCATTTATCTTGTCTAATCAATCATGGTTCGAGGATTTTATCAAACCCTTGCATATCAAGGTATTGAATCCACTCGAATGCGGTGATTAGAAAAGAAAAGGATGCAGGGAGATCATACCTCCTGCATAACAACCGACTCACTCAACGGAGTCTCCAATCAACAAACTATCTGTCCTTATGACTAACTGTCATATCGCAGTTGCGAATCACTCTTCGAGTGATAAAAAAGTGTGTAGCACCCGGGTCAATTAGAACAGATATTACACAAGATTTAGACATATCAGAATATCAAAGTTCATCTGACCTGTCACAACCCGTGGATCGACCACTGCATCAGGTGGGTTCATAGCATAGAACCTCACTATCGCATGTGGTTGATTTGGTGCAGATGATCCAGCTTGGGACGCTTGTCCACGTCCTCGAGCTGCTCCTTGAAATTTCCTTCTCTGTGATCCCTGTTGCCCTTGTCTCGGAGGCTGTGTCACATTGATAGGCTTAGATCGACTGTACTTCATCAAATGCCCCACCTTTCCACAGTTGTAGCAGCGTCTCTCCAGTTGTAGTGGTTTAAAGGGTTCCTTACCCTTTCTGGATAACCACTGCCTTGATGTACTAGGTCCTGGTTGTGTTGGGGACATCAGAAACTTCTTCCTTTTGGGAATTCCAGGCCTTTGTTTCTGGATTTGAATAGGCCTTTTCTCAATTCTTCCTCTATATATCCTTTCTAGACAATTAGATCTGATATGTCCAGGCTTCCCACAATTATAACAGGTCCTGGTCTCTGACTGTATTCTAATTCCTACATTACTGTGGACTGATTCATCAGTTTGAGGCTGAGCATAGGCTTGCTTTGAGTTCAAAGCTTCATCATTTACTTCTGCTCCAACCTGCTGTTGAGGGTTATATATCCTATGGATATCCAAAACATCATCATTAGGAGCTGGTAATCTGGGTTGTACTGCTAGTGTTTGATCCACTAGGTACATCATGGTTGCCCTAAATTCTCCAACAGTGATTCCTAAGGAAGGATTCCTTATCATGGTTGGATTAACTAGGGAAACCTCAGGTAAGTGTTCCTCTACTTCTTGCTCCTCTGCACTTCTTCTAGGTGTAGCATTGTTGCTTTCTGCAACAAACTCCTCGTCCTTATATGTCTTCTTCTCCTGAGGAGTAGAAGATTCTATTAGATGAGGAAGAAACACTAAAGACAGACTCAACATCCTAAGTCCTATGTCTCTGTAGACTCGGAGAACCTAGAGCTCTGATACCATTTAATTGTGGGCTCCGATCTCCAAAACCACGATATAAACATGATTTAAACTTAGCGGAAACATTCGATTAGTTGCGGAATATGAAAAATTACTGGAAATTAAAATTTTTGAGACAAGATCTGGAAATTATAAAATTCCTTTTTATAAGAAACCAAGTAAACAGTTTACATATCTGTTAAACCACTTCTTGAGTAGTTATGTACAACATGATTCAAAATTCTCAGTAGCCAACACCAAAAACTCAAACCACTGATTCCTAGAACCTGAGAGTACAGAGACGCATAGGACTATCTAACTACATAATTCAGCAGCCAGTATCTCCACCTGAGATTCACTGCTGCCCCAGGTACTGTTGTTGTCGTTGTTGCTCATTCTTAAACGGTCTCCTTCGTCTTTGGCGACCACCTAAAAAGAGTTAAAATCTACGGATTGAGACAATATACAAATTGTCCCAGCGAGAGTTATAACTCTCAACTAGAAGCTTTATTATAACATAAATCATACAACAACAGGTTTAATAACAAGTGAAGCAACTTCTACTTAAGCAGTCATGTCTTTAAAGAATATAAAGGACATGTATACAAAATATTTGAACAGATCATTAATGTAAACAATGTAACACCAAACATTGTTCCTCGTAGTTTAACCTAAGCAGATATACTACGCGGTTGATTATGTTTTACAAACATTATTATGCCCTGTGGAGATGAGGCATACCACTCATACTCCAACTGATCGCTAAGAAGTCACATCAGTATCATACATAGGTCATTAAAAGAGCCGGATTCTTATGACCTCACCTTCCTCAGTCAGTTAGAGGATTGTTTGTTAGACATCTGGCAGGACGTCTTTTGTTATAGCTTACCAGGGTAAACTGGTCCTTCACTATTTTAGAGTTACAGTGGCGTTCTGTAATCTCTTCGTCATCGGAAGATGTCTTGTTTATCTCTCACCGATGCGGTGTTTGTGTTTTCTTTGGGAGACTTGTGATACATCTCACCGTTTGGTTTTGTAGTGAAGGATTGACGGTATCAATTCCTACACTAGGATGTAAGGATTTACGCATCCATTTCCCCCACATACTCAAGAGTATGTGATCCAGGAGTTCCCTTGGGAAAACCTGTTTCACCATCATTTGGTCTCTGACAATGATGGATCTATGATCAGGGCTCTACATTTCACTTGATTAGTTAGGTACATTCAGTATTCTTTCAACATCATACATTGTTCTTCAAACAATAACATTGGCATAACAGCTATAAAATGAGAATACTAAATGTAACAAGCCTAACTCTTATCAATCATCATTTCTCAATACATTCATCACAAGGCATCTCTAAAGCATGACCTTGATGGTATTTATGGCTCTCACAGCCCATTTAATTCATAGGTTGCCATTGACAAGGCAACAGGATATATCACTATTCATAAAGTTAAAGCATGCTTTCAATGAATATAGTTTCATAACCCATACCTGGATATGATCATCATCTCATAACAACCTGCATGGTTAATTCAACTGATAACAGTAAACAATTCATTCTAGAGGTTATACCTTCAAACTCATAGAAGAATCAGTTTCCCCAATTTTCATCAATTAGGGTTATTCATTTCCTTTACTTTTGATTAGGAATATTGTTTCCTCATCTCATACTTCAGACATGAGGATTCATGCTTAAAAGCACAACTGGAAATAGGGTTTCACCCTATACAAATTAAGGTTATGGAAATCTCTTTTTCTTATATGACATCATATTTGTTAACTTGTTTACAAAGTTCCATACCTAAAGGCATGACACAGGACTAAGGTTAACATACCCCATCCTTCATTGATAATATTTCCTTTTTGGGTTATTTGTCCAATTCTAGAATGCAAATCTACCATCCTTGGAAGCATACCAGGGTATGGTGAGTATTTGCCTTAAATACAACATTTATTGAACATCATAAAGATTATCAATTCAAGGTATGAATTCACTTCTCAATCTTATCATGGTGTGAACACCTCATACTCATTGATTTGACTATACTTTATTTAAAGGTATTACCTTATAAACATCTCCATAAATTAGGGTTTACTAATCACATCACATGTCATTACCCTAAATTTAGGGTTTACTATTCACCTCATGGTGAATTGAACTCATAACATCATCATGTATGAGAAACATCATCATTAAAGTTCTTAGATAAGATTAAGATTCACTAAACATCGTAATTAGGGTTTCCATGATCTCTCATAGGTGGATCATACCCTAATCATGCACATTCATGTGTATTGAAGGTATCTTACTTGAGTTTTCACCATAAAAGGGTACTTTCTCTCTCTTAGGATACTTTCTCTCTCCTCTTACTAGTAGATGGTGATAACACCACTCTAGATCAGGTTGGGTTAAGTCCTCATTGACTAGCATAATCCAAAACATCACTATCATGTGATTAGGGTTTGACTAGAACAAGGTATTACCCAATTAAACCCCTCAAGGGTATTTTGGTAATTCACCTCTTGATCACCATCATGGGTCAACTCATTAATCACTTAGTCCCTTAATGACTTAGGTTACAAATAGGGTTTAGATTGGATCACCATTGAACCAATTACACCATCAATTGATTAAGTACAAACCACCTTGAAAAACTTCAAACAGTTTCAACCTTCAACCACCAAACGGTCTTGAGACCATTTGCCCTCAAACGGTCTTGAGACCGTTTGGCCTCAAACGGTCTTGAGACCATTTGGATCCAAACGGTCTTGAGACCGTTTGGTCCAAATGGGCTCAAACCGTTTGGACCTCCAAAATGGTTCAAAAGTTACAATTGGTCATGGATATGTATGTTGAACCCCTCAATTAACCAAATCCATGATAACCACTTATAAATTGAGTTAACCAAGATTAGCCTTAATCAATTGGACATCAAATTGACCCTCAATTGAAAGCAAATTAGGGTTGATTCTAATTCAATTAGGGTTTCAAATCGGATGGTCATCAATATTCAACAATGTGAATCAACTCAAGGTTGAACCTATCAACTGACCTCCAATTGGGCCCAAACTTGGCCCAAACGGTCTTGA
Source organism: Alisma plantago-aquatica (assembly GCA_963693085.1). NCBI lineage: Eukaryota > Viridiplantae > Streptophyta > Magnoliopsida > Alismatales > Alismataceae > Alisma > Alisma plantago-aquatica. The sequence goes on from OY856413.1 coordinate 859,400,180, forward strand.
GATCGTTTGGATGACCTCCAAACGGTCTTGAGACCGTTTTCCCAAAGTTTGACCAAGAACCAAGTCGGTTAGACTAGGATTGAACTCTAATTAGGTCAAAAATTAGTATTTTTATCAATTCATCAACTTAATGCAATTGGACCTTCAAACCATTAGATTATCTCAACCCTAGACCTCCAAACGGTCTTGGGTTGTGCCCAAACGGTCTTGAGACTGTTTGGAGGAACCCCGAAATGGTCTTGAGACCGTTTGGGTCCTTCAACCCAAAACTCAACAAGATCTATGTTTAAAAACAGCAATTTGATTATTTCAATAACCCATTGTAATTGGGCCCTCAATTGATCAAATTACCTTAACCCTAGACCTCCAAACGGTCTTGGGTTGACACCAAACGGTCCTGAGACCGTTTGGATGAGTTCCAAACGGTCTTGAGACCGTTTGCCCATCCATCCTTTGGACTCTAGTGAAAATTCATCTAGGTTTGATCTATTGAGTTGATCATCACATCAATACTTAATTGCAATATGCTTTGGTACCTTTGGACCTTCAATTGGTCAACTATACTTGACCCCAGACCTCCAAACGGTCTTGGGGTGACCCCCAAATGGTCTTGAGACCGTTTGGATGATTCCCAAACGGTCTTGAAACCGTTTGGGCTAAGCAACCCAAAATCTCAACTTAACTCATTGGAGATTCAGCACTAATTTCAATTAGGGTTTGCCCTATTAATCATCCTTCAACTCATGACTCGTTTGGAATTAATCCCTAAAATTTGGTGAGTCGTTAATTAACATCATTATGAACAGTAATCCCAAACGGTCAACGTTTGGTCAACCATCTTAAATGGTCTTGAGACCGTTTTCCCAAAAAGGGCAAATTAAACAGATTGAAAATCAGAACTTAATTCAATTGGTTTTGCTAATTGATTTGCTTATATCTCACGTTTCCTTTGTCGTTAACCTCTAAAATTTTGTGGGTGATTAACCTACATAGTTATGAACAAGATTCCCATACGGTCTTTGCTTGGTCAACGGGACCAAATGGTCTTGAAGACCGTTTGCCCTCACACGACCCTGAAACCGTTTTCCCACCAAACGGTTTGAAACCGTTTGAGCAATTGGTGGAGGTCGTTTGATAAAGTGGAAATCCGTGGATAAGCATAGTAATTAACGCCCTTATCTTCTACCTTAAGAACAGTAGCAGTTCTTCACGATTTTGCTTGCAAGGATGCAAGGGAAGATAGGGAAGAAGAAGAACTAGTAACTATATGCATAGGAAAGGATGTATAATCAAAGCATAAAGTTTAGAGTTATAAAACCCGCCTAAAGCTTGCTCCTTGAGCTCCAATCTTTCGAGCTCCAAGCCTTTAATGGAGTCCTAGAAGCTCCACAGGTCGGCCAAGGTGAATCCTCCTAGCAAAGTTGAGAAGAGATGGCTAGAAAGATAGAGCTAAGTGAGCTAGCCATGAATTTGACCTTGAATTCGAGTTTCATCCAAGAATTTAAGCAAAAGGAAGGATCCAAACCTACCTTGCACTCCCCTGGTCGTCCTCCTGAGCTCCAGAGCTCTCCTTAGTTGGTTTGAGCAAGGGGAAAAGAAATGAAAGGGAGAGGGTCGTTCCCTTGCTTAGTGGAAAAGTTGTATATATACTTAGGTGAATTTTCAACATAAGGACATATGTTTTCCTCATTTCTCATCTAAGTCCTTCCTTTCTTCCTTTCACGTCCCCACATTTTATTTCTAAGGACAAAATCTTTCTAAGGTCAAGAATTGAAGGCAAAGAGGATCAATCCATCACTAAAGCATTCACATAAAAGGGCTATTATACATACACCTTGATTATTCAATCACAAAGGTGTTCTTTATTATATGATTTTTCACATGAAGTGACCTTTTCATCATTTCTCTTCTAAATGATGTCAAGAGTCATAAAAGATGTTTTAGATGATGTATTTTATAAGTTTGCATCCCTCAAATTGGGTAAATTGTATTTTACACCAATTTAGGGTTCTCAAGTACAGGGGTTGCTTCCACAGCTGCACCTTGGTGCTCAAGCTTGGGAAATCCCTTAAACCTCATCATATTCATTCTTATGTTGTCTCAACATTAAAGGAACATATAAACATGTGAAATTTGCATTTTAACCCCTCTGATTGGGCAAATTGCACATAGGTCCCTGTATTGCAACCAATACTTCAACATTGGTTTATAAGGGACAGAAAGGGAAACTTACGCTCCATAGAAACTTTAATTATATATATTAAAGTATAATTACAAACTTTTAATTTCATATTTAGGTAAAACACCTAGGGTTAGCTTATAACCCAGGTCAGGGGTGTTACAAATCTCATCTAGACACTCGACGAGATAGCAATCTTCTTCTGTCGCCCCTATCACTTTGGTTGTGGCTGACGATTTGAAGATGTTTAACGGGATCTTCATGTAGATGAACGTCACATACATTGTACTGGTTCTAACATGGATAACTGCATCAGCTGTGGCTAGGAAGGGTCTCCCTAAGATGATAGGAACCTTCCTCGTGTCTTTCTCCATATCCAAGACAATGAAATCAGCAGGAAAGAAAGAAGATGTCTCGTCATCTAGTCTCACGAGCACGTCATCAACACGCCCTCTAGGCATCTTTACCGACCTGTCAGCTAACTACAAAGTGCAATGGGCCAGACCCAACTGTCCCATCTATAATTCTGCAAGAACGTCATACGACATGAGGTTCACGCTAGAACCCAAGTCTAGGAGGGCTTGGTCTATGTGGTGTGCCCCAATGTAGCATGAGATGATGGGGGCACTGGGATCCTTCCTCTTTCTTAGAATGGTGTGTTGTAGAATCGAGCTCACTTTCTCGGTCAGTTTCACTTTCTTCGGGGTTCTTCCCATAGTTCTTCTTTTGAATGTGCAAAGATCCTTCAAAAACTTAGCATATGAGGGAATTTGCTTGACCGCATCAAGCAAAGGGATGCTGATCTTCACTTTCTTAAAGGTTTCAAGAATGTCCTCAGTGTGCTTCTTTCTTCTTTTCTCAGCAGAAGGCTCCTTAAGAGCCTCGGGAAATGGAGGAAGTTGGGACCTTGTACGGTCCATATCAACGATAACATCAACTAGAATCATGGGAATCATGGTATCAACACTCGGTATCACAGTATCAACTCTCGGTATCACGATATCCTCAACCTATATCTCAGTATCAACCTGCTCAGCCCCAATATCATCTCTATCAACAACAACTGTATCACAGGGGCGCTCCAAAGTCTGGCTACTCCTCAATGTAGTCATAGCCATCACATGCTCATGGGTAGTAGAAGAAGAGGCTTGTGGAGGTGGTTGTGGATGTTGAGGTGGTGGAGGTCTTTGATGAGGTGAATTGGGATTTTGGAGAATGAATTGGGGTCGCGGTTGTGGTGGTGGCTGCTATTGTTGTGGATGGGGGTGATATTGCAGAGGCGGTTGTTGGTATGTATGAGGTGAAGGCGGAGCATACTGATAGTTGAGAGTTGCTTGAAGAGGCGGTGGTGCATAAGGGTTCGGTGGTGCTTGGTATTGTAGCAGAACATATGTACTTGAAGTGCTCCCTTGGAAGGCATTATTATTGTTCGGATTGGGAATCTGTTGAGAAGGTAGTCTTCCTTCCTCCCTCCTTGCAAGGGAGAGGGAAATCTGATCCAACCTTTGCTCAAGGTGGTGAATGGACTTCCCATGCGAGTTCACATCCTTTTTCACTTCATCTAGGCTTCTTAGCCTTCCCAGCACTGCATCTCCAAACTTTGAACGGTAATGTGGATTTTGTTGCCCTTGTCCTGGTCCATCCTCATTCTGTTGTTTCCAAGAGAAGTTTGTATGGTTTCTCCACTCGAGAATGTAGGATTTAGACATAGGGCCTTGGTTGTTGCAGCCAACAAAAGAGTGTAGAGTATTTACTTCCTCATCTACAGTGTCAACTTCCATTGTGGGTTGGCTAGAAGAGCCACCAACTTGATTTTGCATCATCTTCATCATATCATCCATCATCTTCATCATGTCTGGGTCAGTAGCATTGCGAGTCGGATTTGTGGAGGAAGGTCGAGGAGTGTAGCTCTGACCGACATGGCCCCCTTTAGTAGAAGCACTGTGGCGAGAATTTTCAGCAAGGTGTTCAAACAATGGCCATGATTCTTCGGGCGGCTTTGCCATGAAAGTGCCCCCACAAGAAGTGTCCACTTTGTTCTGGCTTTGGTCTTCAAGCTCGATGTAGAATGCTTGATTGAGCTACCACAAGGTACCTCATGGTGAGAGCTGTCATGGAGCAACTTCTGGAATCTCTCCCACGCATCGTGGAACGGCTCGTTTTCTTTTTGAGCAAATGACGTGATGCACCTCCTCATGTAAGACAGATTAGCGATGGGGAAGAACTTCTTGAGGAACTCATTTTTGATGTCATTCCACGAGACCAACTCCAGCTTGGACACGTACCATTCTTTAACCTTCTCTTTGAGGGAGAAAGGAAAGAGTGTCCTTCTAATGGAATCGTCACTGGCGGCGGGATTGCGGAAGGTTGAACACGTCTCAAGGAACACGTCAATGTGGTGGTAGGGGTTTTCATTCTCCATCCCATAGTAGGTAGGGAGGAGTCCCAGAAGTGCAGGAAGAATGGAGAACTGTTGACTGGGCATCTGGTCAACCAAGGTGGCGATGAGGGAGTTGTAGTTCCCCAGCGTAAAGTACTCATGGAGCGGGCGATGTGGCGGTGGAGGTTGAGCATACGGTTGCGGGTTGTTTTCATCCATCTCAGCTTCTCAGTGCTGATTGCGGCGAGCTTGGTGCCTTCTTCTACCAATCTCAGGGTCGTACACCACCAAGTCGGTGCAAGTAGAACATGTGCTACCCTTACACAGCTTTCACCTGTGCAAGACACAAACAAACAACAAGAAACCAAGTTAGCAAACCAAGATGCAAAAGTAATACAAAGAATAAATAATAACAATGGTGAGGGAAAAAGGAAGGGCTAAGCTACACTATCTAACTAGGCCGAGCGCCTCAATCCCCGGCAACGGCGCCAGAAAGCTTGGCAATGGGCCCGCTAGAAACTAAGTGTCAGATCTAAGTAGCTAGTGTAAGTGAGATTGATGTAATTGTCCAGGGCCTTCTAAAGGCTAGAGTGGCTAGTGGCATGAGGTTAAATACCCTCATCTCTACTCCCATCTCTACCCTCAACCCTCAATTACTCACTATCACTTACCCTAGAAACCTAGATTTGGTTAATCTCATTAGAATTACACCTAACCCTAGTCTTCTACTAGTAGTATAGGGTCTGTTCTAATGGCATTAACCTTATTGTTTGGTTTGGTAATCTAGATATGATATGAGAACCATGCATGTTTAATGATCTTCCCCCCCAACTAATATCAAAGTTACATTCCCCAAACAGCCCACCCACCTTAATCACCTTGCTTAAAACCCTAATTTATTAGTTTTCTTGTTAATTCTAGTTTAGTCCAAGTGCTTTAGTCTAACTTAGTCAATTGCGCAATTTTGCTTTCTAGTGCTAATTTAGGTCTTTGCTCTTGATTAGTGGTTAACTTAGGCTCTTAATTGCTCATTACTTATTTAGTCTAGAATAGCTTGCTCTTGCCTTAGCCTAGCTAGTTTGTTAGCCTAGATTGCTAGCTTAGCTCGTTGATAGTTTAGTTTCTATTTCATTTTTCACACTTTCTCATTAGCATAACCAAACAACCAAACCTTTCAAAAACCCTAAAACCCTAAGATCCGCAAAAGGAACGAAGCCCACTCTATCTAACTCTAGTGCCCTCTCTATCTCTATGGATCGACCCTATACTCACCGCCTTCCTATACTACGACATGACCCTGTTCGCTTGTGGGTGTAGTGTTTGAGTAGAAGTAGGTAGCTAGTTAGATCTTACAAATTTCGAAAGCATAAGATCCCATATACCGTGTGCTCCGATCTCGTGGGGTGTAAAAGCACCACTAGCGGGGCCCCACCAAGCTTTCTGGCTGGTAGCACAGTCGTGCTGGGCAGCACGACCATGTTGGGGACTGGGTAGAATGGCCGTGCTGGGTAGCATGACTGTGGTGGAGTCTTCATGGCACGACCGTGCTGGGTAGCACGGCCGTGGTGGCTGATTTGCTGAACTTCGAAGTTTTAACATTCAACCTGTAATCTTTGCTTAATTGACAGCACGGCCGTTCCATGGTACCACGGCCGTGCTGGGGTATTCAAGTAATGAAACGACTTCAAACTTCATTATTAATTGACTTCTTTGCTTGGAGTCAAAACTTGGCCATTGGGGTAGGTTGAGGGGGCTCTTGGGATCTTCTTTGGACCCCTCCATGAGTAGAGGGACCCTCAGACTCCTTCCTTCTCTCTCTTCCATCCAAAGTATGGTCCAAGTACCTAAAAATAATGCAAAGAATGTCCATAAGTGCATTTGACAGTAAAACACACATTGGGGGTATTAACTTGCAATCTACTTTGTTTAGATGTGATAAATGTACAAAAAGGCACATAATGGAGCCCTAAAATAGTGCTGCATCAGTAAGTCCTTGGTACAAGATTCTCCGAGTGAAGGTAAAGTCTAAGGCTGAAGATCCAAGAAGAGTAGGTAATCCCTACAAGGCTGAAGAGTTGTGCAAGAGTGGGTAAGTCCTTGGTGAAGGATGAAGACTCATTGGAAATTGGGTAAGTCCTCGGTAAGGTTGAATACTCTTTGTATTGGAAAGGTAAATCCTTTGTTTGGTCATGTATTGTATCTCTTATAATGAATATAATGAAGTTGCAATGTTAAGAAATCTTAAAGGTTGACCTCTCTTAAGTGGACTAACTCACTTCTAGTTTGAAGTGTGGAACCACTCTAAATGGCTTGTCCGCTTGTTTTTGCTCAATCTCTCTCATCCTTGCTATGCATGTTTTAGTTGCACTCAAATTACCTATTTAGCAACCTTACTTTCTCATATATCTTGAAGGTCTAATGAATTTTGTTTAAGTGCATTCAGCTTTATTCACCCCCCTCTAAAGCATCCAATAACCCATCTAGGATCCATCAATTGGTATCAGAGTGGGCTTCTCAAAACATACTTCAACAAGTAGGAGAAGACGGGTGACTACCAAGGAGGGAGATACTTAATCAAACTTCCAATCTTTGATAGGAGAAATTTCCTCTATTGGAGAAGAAGGCTTCAATTCTACATCTAATGATCAAGTCTTGAGATGTGGCAAATGATGAATAGCCCATACAAACTACCAAACCCAAAGATTGAAGAATGGGATGAAGCTACCTTGAAGAAAGCAACCTTGAATGCTAGAGCCATGCACATCCTCTATGCCTCCATGACCCCCACCGAGTTCAACCGGATTCTTCATGTGAAACAACCTATGAGGTATGGAGAAAGCTATGCATCACTTATAACAGGACAACTCAAGTGAAGGAAAGAAAAGTCTACATGCTCAAAGGGCTGCTTGAGAACTTCAAGATGGGAAATGAGGAGAAAATAGCCAACATGTACTCAAGGCTCAACACCATTGTGAATGGTCTTGCTATTATAGGACATCCTATGAGTAGAGGAGAGATCAACTCTAATATCCTTAGAACTCTCCCCAAGAGATGGTAACCCAAGGTGACTTCCATTAAAGAAGTAAGGTCTCTTAAGGATATCCCCATTGAAGAGATCATTGGAAATCTACAAGCACATGAAGTCACACTTGACAAGAGAGAAGAAGTTGAAAGACTAGTGGAGAAAGAGATAAAGAGAATGAAGAAGGCTGAAATGAAGGCTCAAATTGAAGCTATTATGGGAAAATCCTCTCCATCCTCTCATGTTGAATAAGATGGCATGTACTCCAAGGGTAGATTCTACAAATGCAAGAATTTCTCCTCCATTCGGTGCCTCAAGTGTGGAAAGAAGGGTCACTTCAAGATAGATTGTCTACAAGGCAAGAAGACCCATCATCACAAGGAAAGAGAAGAGAATTACATGAAGAAGGAGAAATAGAACTCAAGCTCAAGTGACTCATCCAACTCAAGCTCAAGTGAAGAATCAAGAGAAGAGTCAAGTGGAAGATCAAGCTCTAGTGAAGAAGGAGAATGTCATTTTGCTCTCTTGGCATCAACAAGTAAAGACTCAAGTGAGATAAATCTAAACTCTTTAGATAAAGAATCTTTGATTTCTATTATTCATGATACTCGTGCCTCTCTTAAGTCTTCTAAATAGAAAAGAAAAAAGCTTGCTAGAATTGTTTATAATATGCATGTAGAACTAGATGATCTTGGACATGCTAATTCTTTCTTGCTTAATGATAAAAATGATTATCTTAGTCAAGTAGATTCTCTTAAACTTAAAAATTCTAGTTTGCTTGATAAAATTATATTTGTAGAGGCTCAACCTCTTATGCCTAGTTCAAATGAAGAGCATACTTTAATTGTTGATTCTCTCATTCATGATATTGATGTTCTTAAATCTGAAAACAAGAACAAAGATTTTGTTTTGCAAGGAGTAGAATATGAAAATGGTGTTTATCTTTCTAAGATTGCTTTGCTTGAAATAGAAAATGCCTCCTTGCTTGCTAAAGTCAATGTGCTTAATCTTGTTCTAGTTCCACTAGTAGAGAGAATAATGTTGCTGCTCTTCATATTGATATAGATTCTTATTTAACTAAAGCTCTTTGCTTAGAAAATGATCTTTTGCATGCTAGAGATAATATAAATCATTTGTCTTCTACTATTACTTCTCTTATGCATGATAATCATAGTTTGAGATCTTCTTTGCAAAGATTCTTAGTTGGTAAGAAAAGCCTTAATGATATCCTACACCATACTACTAAACAAATTGGTAGTCATTGTTTGGGGTATGATAGTAGTCAAAGGAACAACAAAGGTAAAGGACCTCCAATCCTCCATGGAGAATCCTCTAGTTCTTAGACTATGGGCTCATGCAACTATTGCAATGATATTGGTCATTATTCTACTTGTTGTCCTTTTAGGAAAGCACCCAAGAGCAATAGGACTTGGGTTTCTAAGATAACCCCTCTAGACCCAAAAACATGGTTGGGGACTATTTCATCTTTCTTCTTGTAGGTACTTGCAAATGGATTGACTTGAGCTATTGAATTGCAAATTGACTTGTCAATCCACATGGAAGAAGAAAGGTGAGATGTGTAGAGGGTGACAACAAATGGAAAAAGGAATGGTAAGAACAAAAGGTAAGGGTTTTCTTTCTTATAACCAATCCTAACTTGTTTTTGTCACGATAGTGTGCACTATACATATGATTTTTGAGTTAAAAGTGGTATTTTGTGTTTGTCTTCACACACTTTCTCAAAAACTATTTCCAATACTTTTATAGTGCATTACTAACTTGCTCACACATGTTTGAATATGGTTTGTATTTTTAGCATGCCTTTAGATATGTTTTTATGAAATATGTGTTTTTTGACAGTAGCTCTGTCAGTCAAGTATGTCCTGTTTGAAACTCGATCGATAGGCACCAATGGGTGTTGCCAAAAGCTGTCATCAGTCGAGTTGTCAATACACATAACTCGACCAACAACACTGTGCACAGAATATACATTTGTCTTATTGAATGAGAATTTCCTTCTCAACTAGATTTTCTTAGCCAATAGCCTTATTATTTGGCACTCCCTTGGTACCTTTATATATGCATATTGCCATGCTTTGAATTGCCTATCTTTCTTACAACTCTATCTTTCAAATTGCTCTAAATTGGTATATCTATATCTTGAAATTACTTGATTTGAGTTGCTTTGCAGGTTTTGATGATGATCTCTTTGGATCTCTTGGTTGTGTCTTAAATTGCTTCAGTTGTTCTCTAACTTGCTACATGTATCTAGTTGTATATCTTGTTTCGATACATCCTTGAGGTTCTTAGTGGTGATCATCTTCTGGGTACACAGAGCTAATTGTATGTAGAAATTGGAGTACTTTTTGGATTTTGTACAACTTTTGCTCCAGTTTCAGTTTTTTGGTGCAAGACTAGTGTTTTTTATGCAGAAACTACCTGCTGAGCAAGGCTCATCGCTATGCCATGAGCCCCGACACTTTTTGGGCAAATTATGTCATCTTGAGGGTCAAATTTGCGATTTATTGTTTTTTGTAGCACTTTATCTTGCATTTTGGGTTGTTCAAGTGTATGCTTTAACTTGATTTTCTTTCTATGCTTGAACAAGCCCCTATCTGTGCTCTTCTACTCTCCTTATATAAGTTTTTGTTATCTCCTTTCCTTTAACAAGTGATGTATCTTATTTCTTCATACCCCCACTTTTTGAAATGACAAAGGGGGAGAAAGGTATGTCTTCTTTTGACAAAACAAGGAGAAGTCATGTCTTAGATGAAGAGGAGAAGTATATCCATGTAAGGGGGAGATGGTAAAGGGGAGAAGACATATATGTGTCGAACATATATGAGTAGAAGACATAGTATTCTATATATGTTATGAAAGCTAACCATGCAGGAGAAATAACATCAATTGAGGGGGAGTATGAGAACTCCACTAGCATCAATTAAGGGGGAGAATATGATGAGGGGGAGTATGAGAACCCCACTAGCATCAATTAAGGGGGAGCATATGAACTCAATTCTTTTGAAAACCCTAGGTTTCTCCAAAGGTATGACTTTACTTAAATGCTTTCAATACATTTATGGAATGGTTTGTCATCTTCTTAAAGGGGGAGAATGTTGACTCAGGGTCTAAACTGACCAAACCCTTGTTTTGATGATGACTAAACCTGTTACAGCCCACATTGAGGTTAGTCAGTAAGTACCTCGATTAGCATGAAGTACCTTGTTAAACATCATGGTTAATCAAGATAAGTAAGATGTGAATCATTAGTCGAGATTGATTCATTTGATGTAATTAATGTTAATTGCAGTGTTAATCATTAAGTTAATTATGTAAGATAAGTTACCTAGCTAAGTTGGTTTAGTTATTGTGTTTTTATGCCTTGAGGTTGTAATGGATCTCGTGCTTGAAAGTTTGTAAAAAGAATCATTTGAATAAGACCTCTGAGGCAATAGTTATGGCATTTTTAATTTCCTTAGACCTAAACTATAATTTACCCATAGCCATTAGCCCCCTTTCCCTTATCTCCTTCCTTCAGATCGGTGAAAAGCACCACTCGAATAGAGCCAGCCTGATGGGCCAGCAGAGGGAGAGGGCAGGGCCATTCTAGGGCTCCTTGAGCCGAGATTTTCTACGCCTTGCTTCTTCTTTCTTCTTCCTTTCTCCTTCCTCTCTTCCTCACCCTAGTGGCTCCTCACATGCACCCCGGCCTACTTGATTAGAAGTCGGCCAGTAGCAGTAGCATGACAGCCTTGCGGCACCAAGCAGGGGTAGTTCTGCCTGGGAAAACACCATGAAAATGGTGCCATCGAGTCCGGCCTTGCGACCCGAACACGAATCCACCGTCTCCAAGCAACGAGCAGTGACACCCCGACCAGCTAGGGCAGCGCCCTAACCTGTAGCAAGTGCGGCGCCACCACTAACACGGCTAGGAGCTTTTAGGCACGAGCTATCACCAAGGAAATGCTACCCTTAACTCCGATTTTGAGGTCTGAACTCGATTCCGCAACCCCCCTAGCCATGAGAAGCACCTAGCCAAGTTTCCCTCTTCCTCCTGTGCATGTGAAACTGTTGTTGTGTGCACCAGGTCCTAACCGAGGATGAACCAAGGTTGAAGACGACCCTGCTAATGCTCGAAAACAGGCTTTAGACGTGTTTCCAGTTGAATTTGGCCATTCTGACCCTCTATGAGTAGAATTTCACTCACTAAGAAGTACTAACTCCATGAAACAGACAAATTTTGGATTAGATCTGTGTTATCATGGGTAACAACGATTACCCAAGTGTTGGGCAGTCTTGGCGTCACCCGACTTCTTGTTGCACATTTCGCTTCTTCACATTTTGTATGATTTAGTTTGTTATCCGATTTGTATGATTTGGATTACTGAAACCATATGATTGATCAAATCCTAAACTGCTCAGTTTATAGGTTAAAGACATTAGCACCTGACCCGGATATCTAGTAGTTGTACGGTTTGGGTATAAACCTAGGCTGTACGATTTTAATAATTAACTAGTTGCATAATTTAAAGAAATAGACGATGACATGCAATGTCTCAATATAAATATGTTGCACGCTCTCTGTTATAGTTAAAGTGTGTGATTTAGTATTAACACAGTTTGGCACGTTTCCAAAGGACGTGATTAGAAATTTTTAGTTATTATTAATAAATGTTTCCATGTTAAGCAATTAACTCTTAATTAAGTTATGTGATGCATAACTCAAGATTAGGGTTGATGTGCACATTTCCCAAGAAAGTGCAAATAATTTATGGGTGCAAATGATGATTACTCGTATGCCAAGTAATTAGCTCTTATCAGTATATTAAGATGTTTAATTGCATGATTCTAGTATATAAGTGCCAAATGGATGTGCATTATGTTTATTTAAGTATTTCAGTCTGCATGCATGTATAGTATGTTGATTTCTCAGTATATTATAGTGTTTGAATATACTTCTCTTCCAAGTTAAGGATGATATACATGTTGTGTTATAAACTTCAAATAAATATACGTGGTACCATAGAGATACCAGAGTCAAGTATAAGTAAGGAAAAGATAAGAATAATAAAATAATAGACTTAAGGGCCCTGAACACCGTAGATTTCCTATGACAGGTTTGCATGTAGGAATGAAATGACCTAACCCTAGAAGTGTCTAGTATATGGGGGCAGAACGTACTAATAGGTGGTATGGGGGACGAAGCCCTAGTGGAAGTCTCCTTAAAATATAGTATATAGTGTCCAACATCAACCAGAGGTCCTGGTGGCACTAGAGTACAGTAAAGCCAATAGCTGGCTTGACTCTCTGGCTGCGTGCTCAGGTTAGAGGAGGAGTCTAATTTTTACGACATAATAGGTGTGTCGAGGCCAGAGAGCCATTTTCCTATTGCAGACCAATGACATAGTCAGGCTTAGCATTCCCGGGTGTGTCATATAAGTATTGTACGATGAGATCATAGTTCGCTATGAGTCTTCATATGTAGAGTACACTGCATATGATCAGGGCATAACCTAAAATATGTTCATATAGGTTTAAAGAGTTTCTTATAAGTAAGAAAAGCTAAGAATGATTTGAGTACAGTTTCACAATAGTTGTTCTTTAAATGTAAATTTTGGCATTTTATGTTTTTTTAACTATATTGTTTTAGATCAGCTCAGTGTAGAAATTTCTATATTTTATTTCAGTTTAATAACCATAAAATGAGTTATCTGTGATGGTTGGGTGAAATTCTATTCACCGAGCCAGTAGCTCACCAAACTACTGAAACATTTTTAGGTCAGTGTCAGCACGAGGAAGTTGAAGCATCTTGTCATCCAAGCTCTTAGAAGGTAGTTTATAGTTAGAATAGAGGTCTCTTAGTCCTTTCCACTCAGTCCTTGGGGCATGTGGTGTGGTAGAGAGAGAATTTAATGTAACATGTAGATTAGTTTTAAGTTATCTATTGTGCTTTAAATTCCGCGTGAAAAAATGTAATAAGTTGTGTAAATCTGTTTTACCTATCTAGTAATGTAAATAGTAGTTTCTTCCGTAGTTTAGTAAGATTTCAATTTATTTCAAGTTATAAGATTTACCTTTAGGTTAATTTTAAGTGATTAAGAAAAGCAAAAGTTAAGGGTGATCTTTGTATTATGTTAAATCCTCAACTTATGCCCTAATATCATGTTTAGTGGTAATCGTGAGATCGGGGTGTAACGACTTTGGTATCAGAGCAAGGTTATGAGAGCATAGGTTGAGTATGTAGTTACTCTAAGTCAAGGTCAGGGGATGATAAGAGACTAATAGGATTAGGACTTAAGTGTTTTCCTCTTTGAACTGCAATTTTCTAACAGATGTGTTCTGTTATGGACATGCAGATGGAAGGAAGAGGACGTGGACATGGTGAGGAGCAATTTGAGAGCCATTACGGCCCTGGCCCTCGAGCAATGGCTCAAGGTGAAGAGGATAATGAGGCAACAAGGATGTATAGTATTTTGCTGGAGACAAAAGAAAAAAACAAGATGGACAAGAAGTCTTCATCTTCTAGTAAGGATCTGATGAGATCCTATGAGTTGGTGATAAAGCTTGGAGGTACCGAGTTTGTTGGAACTACAAACCTTGCAGTGGAAAATGTATGGCTAAGACAGTTAGAGAAAGTGTTTCATTTGATGGAGCTGTATGAGGAAAGACAAATCAATCATGTAGTTTATTTACTCAAGGGAGATGCTGAGCTGTGGTGGCAAGGAGTGGAAGATAAAAGAAGAAATGCAGAGATGACTTGGAAGGACTTCGTGGATGAATGTCACCTTAAGTATTATCCTCCTACCTTCCTAAGTGATAAGATTAAATAGTTGGAGAATATCAGATAAGGAAATATGACAATTAGTGAATACGAGGCACATTTCACAAGGTTGGCAAATTTCTGTCCGCAACTTGTACCTGATGATGTAGAAAAGTGCAAGAGATTTCAACAAGGATTAAGATCAAAGATTAGACACACTGTGTCAGCCATTGGTCGAAGAGATAGAGAAAGCTTTGGAGAATTTGTGGAAGCAGCGAGATGTGTAGAAGAGTCAGTTAATGTTGATAAGCATACTGAGAGTAAGAAAAGACCTGGAGACTTTAGTAGAGGGGGACAAAGTAGTGGTAGATACAAAGGAGATGGTGGTTTCTTTTCTAAGATAGGACGAGGACTTGGCTGTTTTGGTAGACAAGGATCTAGGTATTCACCAAGTGGAGGAAGGCCCAATTCCGGAAGATGGAATACACAGTCTACATGGACACCTCCAACTAGGTCTTCAGGATCTTCAGTGTCAGTGACAGGTCTGCCAAGGAAAGATATACCAATGTGTGATATATGTGGAAATCTACACTCCAATCAGTGTTGGGGTGTAGATTTTTAGGGTTGTCACAACTGCAGACAGGTGGGACACTTCAGAAGGCAATGTCCCCAGTTACAGCAAGTGGCAACATAGGGTTCCCCATCACAATACTAGAATGTTCTGAGACATGCTCCAACTGGAGGAGCGGGTTCTTCAGTGGCTTCAAGTTTCCGAGGAGGAGGAGCACCTAGTGGAAGGGAAGGACAACAAGGACATTGTGGGAGAGGAAGAGCTTCAGGATGCTTCTTCTCTCTAACACAACAAGAAGCTATTGTTTTTTCCCGAGTAGTTACAGGAGAAATGCTTCTCTCTAATAGCATTTCAGTTACAGTTTTGATAGATCTGGGTGCTACTCACTCATTTATATAGAATTCTTTAGCTTATGAACTTAACCCGTTAACCCATGAGTTACCATTTGAGTTGTTGTTGAGGGTTTCGTTAGGTGAATCGATAGTGTTGATAGAGTTTTGTCCCAGATGTTTGTTGACCTTTAGTGGTTACACCATCACAGTTAATCATATACCCCTAGATATTAACTCTTTTAAAGTTATCTTGGGTATGGATTGCCTAGAGACGTATCGAGTTCAACTCGACTGTTGGAAGAAGGAGGTTGTCTTTCAATAGGGTGGATTTTCTTGTGTCTTTATTGGAGATAGGAAAGTTTTGCCTACGTGTATCATATCAGCCGTTGTTGCTGATAAGATGTTGTAAAAAGATTGTGAGGCATTCTTGGCACATGTAGTAGATACCAGAGCAGAGAAGAGCACAGTCAGCCTATGGGATGTGCCAATGGTCTGTGAGTTCCCAGATGTTTTCCCAGATGAGTTGCCAGGTCTACCTCCTGAAAGAGAGATAGACTTTGAGATCCAGGTGTTGCTAGGTAGTCAGCCTGTAGCGTTGCCAGCCTACAGAATGGCACCTGCAAAGTTGAAGGAACTGAAGATCCAGTTACAGGAGTTACTAGATAAGGGTTTCATTCGACCTAGTTCTTCTCCATGTGGAGCTCTAGTCTTGTTTGTGAAAAAGAAAGATGGTACTATGGGGTTATGTATAGATTACATATAGTTGAATAAGATCACCATCAAGAATAAGTACATGTTGCCAAGGATAGATGATCTGTTTGATTAGTTGCATGGATCGACAATCTTTTCTAAGATAGATTTGAGATCTGGATATCATGAGTTGAGGATAAAGGCTTCAGATATTCCTAAGTCGGCTTTCAGAACAAGATACAAACATTATGAGTTTCTGGTCATGTCATTTGGACTGACAAATGCCCCGACAACTTTCATGGCTATGATGAACATGATTTTCAAGCCGTTCTTAGATCAATTCATAGTGGTTTTCATAGATGACATTTTGATTTATTCCAGAGATGATGAGCAACATGAAAAGCATCTGAGGATAGCGTTACAGTTGTTGAGACAACACCAGTTATATGCTAAGTTCAGTAAGTGCAAGTTCTAGTTAGCTGAGGTGTCTTTTCTTGGACATTTCATCTCAGGAGATGGAGTAAGTGTTGACCCTAAGAAAGTCGAGTCTGTCCTACAGTGGGGGTAGCCTAAAACTCCTACTAAGATTAGAATCTTCTTAGGATTGGCAGGTTACTATAGGAGGTTCATCCAGAACTTCAGTGTTGTAGCGTCACCTCTGACACGCTTAACGAGAAAGAATGCAACATTTGTTTGGCCAGACAACTGTGAGAAGAGTTTTTAGATCTTAAAGAAGAGGTTGACTACATCACCAGTGTTGATCATGCCCGAGGCAGATAAAGGCTACACAGTGTTTTGTGATGCTTCAAGGAGAGGTTTAGGCTATGTGTTGATGCAGGAAGGAAAAGTAGTAGCTTATGCATCTAGACAGCTTAAGAAGAATGAGGAGAATTACCCAACACATGATCTGGAGTTATCTGTAGTAGTTCATGCTCTTAAGACATGGCGTCACTATCTTTATGGTGAGGCGTTCCAGGTGTTTACAGATCATAAGAGTTTGAAATATATCTTCACCTAGAAGGATCTGAATCTTAGACAGCAGAGATGGTTAGAATTGATCAAGGATTATGAAGTAATGATAGATTATCATCCTGGAAAAAGTGAATGTGGTAGCAGATGCCCTGAGCAGGAAGTCAAGTTCAATAGCTGATGTATTCTCTATGGCATGTTATAGGAGAGACCTCCTAGTAGAGATGCGAAAGTTGAACTTAGACTTAGGGGTGATAGAACTGAGTGGTTTGATTGCATAGATGCAAGTCAAGCCTACCTTTTATGATCAGATCAAGGAACTACAGTAGAGTGACAGTGAGTTACAGTAGATCATGCAGGACATGACAAGGGGAAAAAGACCAGAGTTTAGGTTTTCAAATGATGGTTTGTTGTATCAGCATGACATGTTGTGTGTACCTGGAAACAGTGATTTGAAAGAACATATTCTTGAGGAAGCGCATGCATCGATGTACGCTATGCATCTAGGAAACACTAAGATGTACAAGAATCTTAAGGAGTTGTATTGGTGGACAGGTATGAAGAAGGATGTAGCTGAGTACGTGGCTAGGTGTGGTGTGTGCCAGCAGGTTAAGGCTGAGCATCAAAAACCTACAGGTACCTTGCAATCTCTTCCCATACCAGAGTGGAAGTGGGAACATATCACAATGGATTTTGTGGTAGGGTGGCCCAGGACATCTAGAGGTTGTGACTCAATATGGGTGATTGTGGATAGACTGACTAAGTCTGCTCACTTTCTTCCTATTAAGTCAACCTTTGATGCCCCAAAATTGTCTAAGATATGCATGGATGAGATAGTCAGGTTTCATGGTATCCTAATTTCAATAATATCAGATAGAGATCGTAAGTTCACATCCAGGTTTTAGAATTAGTTGCATAGTGCTTTAGGCACAAAGTTAAGATTTCATACAAATTTTCACCTGCAGACGGATGGTCAGTCAGAGAGGACCATTCAGACTCTTGAGGACATGCTGAGAGCATGTGTCCTACATTTCAGTGGATGTTGGGAAGAACAC
The DNA here is from genome assembly GCA_963693085.1 of Alisma plantago-aquatica. Taxonomy (NCBI): domain Eukaryota; kingdom Viridiplantae; phylum Streptophyta; class Magnoliopsida; order Alismatales; family Alismataceae; genus Alisma; species Alisma plantago-aquatica. The sequence goes on from OY856413.1 coordinate 859,418,138, forward strand.
TTGATCCTTATAGAGTTTGCATACAACAATAATCTACATTCCAGTCTTGGTATGGCCCCGTATGAAGCCATGTATGGAAGAAGGTGTAGATAACCCATATGTTGGTATGAGGTGGGTGAAAAAGAGATTATTGGACCAGAGATAGTGGATTTGACTACATAAAATATTACAGTGATCAGAGAATAGTTGAAAGTTGTACAGGATAGGCAGAAGAGTTATGCTGAGAAGAGGCATAGACCTCTTGATATTGATGTTGGTGATGAAGTGGATCTGAAAGTTTCACCATGGAAAGGAGTGTTGAGGTTTGGCAAGAGAGGCAAACTGACTCCTAGGTTTATGGGCCCATATCCTGTCATTGAGAGGATTGAACTCGTAGCCTACAGGTTGGATTTGCCATCTGAGTTAGCTAATTTACATGATGTGTTTCATATATCAATGTTGAAGAAGTGTTAACCTGGTATAGAGAAGATAGTGAACACAGAACATGCACAACTTAGAGAAGATGTGTCCTATGTCGAAGGACCAGTACAGATAATTGATCAGAGGATTAAGAAGCTCAAGAATCTAGAGATACTGTAACATCCTCAATTTCATAGCTAATGTACGTCTTTAATGTGGAGTTTTCTAGTAAGTGTCTGTCAAGGGACCTAATGAACCTAACCATAGCTAGGTATGTAACTAAGTTCACAAAATTTCTAATACAAGTAATCTGGTAAACTAGTACACTCATGATGGCTTAAACATATATGATTGTAGTCGGTTGTATATGAATATAAATGAATTATTCTTATGAACAATACTGTGATGATGATATAATATGATGAGTCTAGTTCATGGCTTGAGACTTAGACCTAGCTTAGGTCTTCATGTTATGTAACTAAAGAGATATTGATCTCGTGCTAGTCATACATGAGCTTCAATTGAGAAATTATATTGATTTAAGACTTATCTTCATGATTTGGAATATAATTAAGCTCATGGACCCTTTGTAAGACTATGGAATGTGCCATGTGCCCTAGAGTCCAATTTTAGCCCATTTGGACCAATTAAGTTTTTACAAATAGGTCCTTGGATTTCAAATTTGGGGATTTAGCATTTCATGTTTATAATAAATACTCAATGTAATTTTGATATACAGATAATTGATATATAAGATCAAGGGAGAAAATTTAGATATTTTTTATTTATCTAGTGACCTAGGTGATTAAATTAGTAATTATCTGATATTTATCTAAAAGGAAAATTTGGATGGTCTATCTAATTAATTTTGACTTGATGTATTTTTAATGTAAAGACTATTAGAATACAATGTATCTCCCAAATTTTGGGATCAAACAGAGCTACAAATTGGAATATATAAATATTTCTATAAAATGGACTTTTATGCAAAAAAAATAGAGAGGGGTGACTCCAGCCCGCACGGACTGGAGAATTGCCGCCTCTATTTATAGGGTGCAAGCACAGTCCCTTGTACCAGGGGATCTCGCCCAAGATCCGATAGGGAAGAGACTATAAAAGTCCTATATTTTGGAACCTAGGGGTGGTCCGAAGTTGGTGCGAGGGTTTTGTAGAGTTGGATGCGAGAAACGACCGATACAGACTAGAAGGGGAGCCATGGCGGCTGCAGTAGGGTCGAGGCTAAGGGTTTCCAATTTTGGCCTACTCGCACTTAGAAGTGGCACCGCAGAAGCAATGGAGGCTATGCCGGACCAGATCGAAGTCTCAGGGCGTGGACCGATGGCCTGACCATCCTGCTCGCGGTCACCGGAATAGTCCTGGCCGGCAACACTCTGTTTCTAGCAAGAAACAGGGGAGACAAATCCACTTTCATGTGCGTGAAGACGGACGGGCGGCGTCTGCTATGCGGTGTTGCTTAAGTGATATGGAGTGTGAGATCTTGCCCATTGGATCTTCTATCAACGGTCCAGACTTCTCTAAATTAGGTAACTTCTAAAATTCATATATTGAGCTACATATCTCAGTTTGGGACAAACAAGGTACCTATGGAAATCTCTTCGAGTGTACTATCTTATAAAAATAATTCTAGAGTATGATTTTGATGTCTTCTATTTATTATATTCTGGGTAGACAAAACTATATGATTTTGATGTTTTGCCAATTAAAAATAGTAAATGCCTTTATAAATTCATACAAATTTTACTGAATGTGTATTTTGACATGTTTAACAATAATTCAGATCCTGATATTTCATATATGAAGTTTTAATGAGGTTTTTAATGTAAACCCTAATAAGGGTATTTTGGGTATTTCACCCATGATATGATTTTTAAATGGCCTGATATTTTAATACATGATCATTCCTATATTATATGAATACTTTTCTAGAGATTTGATGAAGTTTCTTGTGTTATTATATTAGTATTTAGTTTTAGATGAGTAACCATTAAGAAAGAATAATAAATGATTATCCTGACACTATAAGTGATATATGTATGGCCAATTAGGCCTGATATTAGTAATGTGATGGTATTCTACTTTGATTTCCTGATTGAGTCAGTAAGTTTACAATATGTGACTATTTTGGAGAATTATTCTCATTATATGAAGTATATTTTCATATTAGTGCATAAGATGATTTATGTCTTATTTAAGTATAAAGATAATACTAATTATATAGTATGAGTTTTATTTTATTTCAACACTAAGATTTTATGGTGATTTTAGATTAAAGTTATGTTTAGTCTAAATAAGAACCCTAAGTTGGTATATGTAGTTAGGAAGATGGGGTTTTGAGATTTAGAAATAGAAAGAGGGAATATAGGCTTGGACTGATAACACTACGATGATATCCAGGTTATTGAAGTTATGGAACTTAGAATCGAGACTTCCTTATCAATGCCATCTGTATAAGAGGTAAGTGGTCCATGCACATGAGTACTCATAGTTTATGTTCAATATGTTTACATGTCTCCTAATAAGAGTTTCATGATCTATGTGATTTAATGTTCTAAGACTTCAATGTTAAGATTTGCAAACAATATTATTCTCATATTTCTATCCTTATGCAAGTTTAGATACCCAAAGTCTAAAATAGAGATATGTTTCTCAAAATAGTTGTGACTCATGGACCAAGTCCATGATAAAGTTGAAGAATCATATTCCTATGAGATTTCTTAGAAATGTTTGGAAGTAATGAATACAATTTCAAGATAAGATATGCCAGTAATGTACCCATACTTAGTTGATGATTTCAAACAGCTTTGTATGAAGAATGTAAGTACTCATATGTTATTAGAATTTCTTATATTTATAATCATAGTTATGTAGTAAGATTTCAAGTAGAAACATGCCATTAAGATTTCATACATATGTAGAAATCTAAGAACTATATTCCTTAGAATAAACAATATCTAGAATACAAGTACAATGTAAGAATATGAATTTGAAGATATTAGGACATGGTGTACTAATAACAGTACGTTTGGGATCAGAAGGTATTGTAAACTGAGTTTATGATGGCATTGTAAGATAATGACAAATTAAGTTATGATTAGGTTGCAAGACAATATTTTATGAGATTTCTATCCCGATATTTAAGATTTAATATGTAAGTTTTTATGAAAATATTAAGGTTCAGGGTAACAACATATTTAACAAGAAGGATTGAACAACCTTGTCAGAATTCATATTTTTAGATATGTTGTACTTAAAATACATTTATGAACCTGACTTAAGATACTTTGTATACCTAGTAATTCTATGAGCATTTTAGGTCCTTTTTCCTAAGCTATTTATCATATAATTGGTATAAGTAAAGTAATTTGACCAAATAAGAGTTTTAAAACAAAGTTTACCCTGATAATGAGATACATGTTCAAATCCAGCAATGAATTCAGTTTAGAACTTAAGAATAAAAGGATTTAGATTCAGACTTAGACTACTCACTGTGTGAGTAGCCAGATTTTGAATAAAGATACATGATAAGGGTTTCAGACCCAATCTCAATTATGAAGTAATTGAGATCCATATTCACATTTAGTTCTAGATTAAGTTTATCACTTAAGAATAAAAGATTCAGATTCAGATTCAGATTTAGAATTCAGTACATGCTCAGTACTCAGTAACCAATCTCAAAGTTCAGTTATCAGTTTAATATAATATAAGTTCAGATTCAATATTCAGTAAAGCTATCAGTATTCAGCTTCAGTTCATATTAAGAATTAAGTAAGTAAGTTTAGACTTAAGATAATTAAGTTGAAACCTTCACATAAGACATTATATGATAAGTCCTCATTCAGTAGTCCCGGGACGATTCAGAGGCATCTGTTGCCAATTCAGAGGAGTGTTTACTCCAATTCAGAGGTGTTACGGCACCAATTCAGGGCGTAGCCATGCCAATTCAGAGACACCTCGGTGTCATTCAGGGCATGTAGTGCCATTTCAAGGTACTTCAGTACCAATTCAGGGCGTAGATACGCCAATTCAGGAGGATTTATTGTATAATGGTGGCCACAAATAGATAAAAATCGTAAGTAAAAGATACTTAAGATTAGAGCATGTCTGTAATCTCATCCACGAATGTGATGAGAGGAATTCAGATGAGATAAGTATGACCTATACACTTTGGTGTAGGCCATGAGACCCAGAGTATAGGTCTCCAGAAAGAAAGAATAGAAAATAAGAGTTTGAGTAATGAGAGGTAATATGTTTCTAGATTTAATCATAGTTAAATGTTCGTTTCATATTTATGATGTTCAAGAATCTTTTGTAATATTTCAGTTCTTTATCAATGTATATTTTAGAATACTCATGCCACTTACTCTAATGACTGTTTTTCCCAATGCATGGCTAGGGACGTGATGTCCGCAGGTTTTGGAGCAGCTGAGAATCAAAGGAACAAGTAAAGGTCTAGAAGATTTTCAAGCTTGCCTAGTGGGGTTCCGTCTACCGAGACAATCCAGAGTTTAGAAATATTTTATTATGCATAGTCTTCTTAGTAGAGTATATTAGATGACTTGTTTTTCCTTGTCAAAACTATGTATGAATCAGTTTTCCAATTATGCAAAGTGTTTCATTTGCTTTTATTGCAATGATTATCATGTTTGTGACACTCCCAAAAATATATATATAGCTTCCGCTCATGTGTTATGAAAAATTTGGGTATTACAGATACCGTTAGTGAAAGTTTTGTGGAGGAACCACAATCTAGAGGAAGCCATGTGGGAGCTTGAGTCTGAGATGCGTAACAAGTTTCCTTTTCTCTTTTAGGAATTTTGGGATGAAATTCTTATAAGGGAGGGAGATTGTTATAAACCACATTCAGGTTAGTCACTAAGTACCTCGATTAGTGTTAATTACCTTGTTAAACATCATGGTTAATCAAGATAAGCTAAGATGTGAATCATTAGTCGAGATTGATTCATTTGATGTAATTAATGTTAATTGCAGTGTTAATCGTTAAGTTAATTACCTAATATGATTAACCTAGCTAAGATGGTTTAGTTATTGTGTTTTTATTCCTTGAGGTTTTAGTGGATCTCGTGCTTAAAAGTTTGCAAAAAGAATCATTTGAATCGGACTTCTGAGGCAATAGTTATGGCATTTTTAATTTCCTTGGACCTAAACTGCAATTTACCCATTACCATTAGCCCCCCTTTCCCTTATCTCCTTCCTTCGGATCAGTGCAAAGAACTTCTTGAATAGAGCCAGCCCAATCGGCCAGTAGAGGGAGAGGGCATGGCGATTCTAGGGCTCCTTGAGCCGAGATTTGCGACGCCTTGGTTCTTCTTTCTTCTTCCTTTATCCTTCCTCTCTTCCTCACCCTAATGGCGCCTCACGTGTGCCCCGACCTACTTGACCAAGTGCTGGCCAATAGTAGCAACACGACAGCCTTACGGCACCGGCCAGGGGCAGTTATGCCCGGGAAAACACCATGAAAATGGTGCCATCTAGTCCGGTCTTGAGGCCCGAACACGAATCCACCGTCTCCAAGCCACGACCAGTGACGCCCCTACCAGCTAGGGCAGCACCCTGACCTGCAGCAGGTGCGGCGCCACCACCAGCACAGATAGGAGCTGCTGGGCATGGGCTAGGACCAAGGAAACACTGCCCTTGACTCCGATTTTGATTCCTAAACTCGATTCCGCAACCCCCCTAGCCGCGAGAAGCACCTAGCCAAGTTTCCCTCTTCCTCCTATGTGTGTGACGTTGCTGCTGTGTGCACCAGGTCCAAACCAAGGCTGAACCAAGGTTGAAGACGACCCTACTGACACCCGAAAACAGGCTTTGGACACGTTTCTAGTCGAATTTGGCCATTCCAATCCACAGTGAGTAGAATTTCACTCACTAAGTAGTACTAACTCCATGAAACTGACAAATTTCGAATTAGATATGTGTTATCATGGGTAACAATGATTGCCCAAGTGCCGGGCAGTCTTGGCGTAGCCCGACTTCTCGTTGCACGTTTTGCTTCTTCACATTTTGTATGATTTAGTTTGTTATCCGGTTTGTATGATTTGGATTACTGAAACCATATGATTGATCAAATCCTAAACTGCTCACTTTAGAGGTTTAAGACATTAGCACATGACCTACATCTCCAGTAGCTGTACAGTTTGGGTATAAACCCAGGCTGTACGATTTTAATAATTAACTAGTTGCACGATTTAAAGAAATAGACGATTACATGCAATGTCTCAATATAAATTTGTTGCACACTCTCTGTTATAGTTAATGTGTGTGATTTAGTATTAACACGGTTTGGCACATTTCCCAAGGACATGATTAGAAATTTTCAATTATTATTAATAAATCTTGCCATGTTAAGAAATTAACTCTTAATTAAGTTATGTGATGCATAACTCAAGATTAGGGTCGATGTGCACGTTTCCCAAGAAAGTGCAAATAATTTATGGGTGCAAATGATGTTTACTCATATGCCAAGTAATTAACTCTTATCAGTATATTAAGATGTTTAATTACATGATGCTAGTGTATAAGTGCCAAATGGACATGCATTATGTTTATTTAAGTATTTCAGTCTGCCTGCATGTATAGTATGTTGATTTCTCATTATATTACCGTGTTTGAATTAACTGATCTGCCAAGTTAAGGATGATATACATGTTGTGTTATAAACTTCAAATAAATATATGTGGTACCATAGAGATACCAGAGTCAAGTATAAGTAAGAAAAAGATACAATATAGTAAGAGCTTTGTAAGAATAATAAAATAATAGACTTAAGGGCCCTGAACACCGTAGATTCCCTATGAGAGGTCTGCACCATAGGGATGAAATGACCTAATCCTGATAGTGTCCAGTATACAGGGGTCAGAACTTACTAACAGGTGGTACGGAGGATGAAGCCCTAGTGAAAGTCTCCTTAAAATACAGTATGTAGTGTCCAACATCAACCAGAGGTCCTGTTGGCACTAGAGTATAGTAAAGCCAATAGGTGGCTTGACTCTCCGCCTGTGTGCTCAGGTTAGAGGAGGAGTCCAGTTTTTAAAGCATAATAGGTGTGTCGAGGCCATAGAGCCATTTTCCTATTGCAGACCAGCGACGTAGTCAGGCTTAGCATTCCCGGGTGTGTCAGCTAAGTCTTTTACGGTAAGATCGTAGTTCTCTATGAGTCTTCATATGTAGAGTACACTGCATATGATCAGGGCATAAGCTAAAATATGTTCATATATGTTTAAAGAGTTTCTTATAAATAAGAAAGGCTAAAAAAGATCCGAGTACAGTTTCATAGCAGTTGTTCTTTAAATGTAAATTTTGGCATTCTATGCTATTTTAACTATATTGTTTTAGATCTTCTCAGTGTAGAAATTTATATATTTTATTTCAGTTTAATAACCATAAAATGAGTTAGCTGTGATGGTTGGGTGAAATTCTATTCACTGATCCAGTAGCTCACCAACCTACTGAAACATTTTTTAGGTCAGCGTAAGTACGAGGAAGCTGAAGGATCTTATCATGCAAGCTCTTAGAAGGTCGTTTATAGTTAGAATAGAGGTCTATGAGTGCTTTCACCTTGGTCCTTGGGGAATGTGGTGTGGTAGAGAGAGAATGTAATGTAACATGTACATTAGTTTTAAGTTATCTGTTTTGCTTTAAATTCCGCATGAAAAAAATATAATAAGTTGTGTAAATCTATTTTACTTATCTAGTAATGTAAATAGTAGTTGCTTCCATAGTTTAGTAAGATTTTAGTTTATTTCAAGTTATAAGATTTACCTTTAGGTTAATTTTAAGTGATTAAGAAAAGAAAAAGTTAAGGGTGTTCTTTGTATTACATTAAATCCTCAATTTATGCCCTAATCTCATGATTAGTGGTAATCATGAGATCGGGGTGTAACAAAACCATTCCAATTATTTGTGTCTAATGCTTCTACTTGAGTGATTTCAAATTAGGTATAGACACACTCCAAATGCCCTAACTTGCACATATCAAATTGGAGAAAAGACAAGTCAAAGTCAATAAAAGTGCACGTTTTTGTAATATGATGTAAATCCATTATAATCATGTTGTAAATCACTTTTAATGATTGTATGACTTGTAATTAAGATTTGAAAAAATCAGGAGCACTTAGATCGAATGTTTAAACACTCAGGTTGTTCATTGGTCGAGTTGCAAACTTGACCGATCCTGATTGGATCTTGAAAATGACTTTTGATCAGTCGAGTTTACACTTCACAGAACTCGACCGATCCCTCTACTGACCAAAACTGATTTAAGTGAATCGGTCGAGTTGCCTCAGGTTAAACTCGACCGATGGCCGAAATTGGTCTTGTCTTTTAGTGGGATCGGTTGAGTTACCTTTATAGAAACTCGGTAGATTGCACTGTATGAAAATGTGCAGAAAAGTGCTTCTAGCCATTGTGGAGTTGCAACAAGTGAAAATATATCCGTTGCAAGACACAAAATGGCTAGTTTTTGTTCTTAAGTGTTCCCAAAGGCTAAGAGGCATCCCCAACTATAAATAGGACCCCTTGGGCTTCATTCCAAAGTTGAGCATTCAATGCAAAACTCTATGTGAGGTTCCTATTCTATAGAGAGTGCTTCCTACATCCTCGTCTCTGTCTCTAAGCTTAATCACTTGCTACATTCATTAGAGTGAGTAGTTATATATAAGAGAGCTAGTCCTACATGTATATCTTGTGAGGCTCTCACATCCACCACCTCCCTATCTCTCTTTTCAACCATGAAGATGAAGGTTCTCGCTCTTGGCTAAGAGAGGTGAAGAAGAATAAAGGAAGGCGTCCCTTGGTGAAGATTAAGGCTGAAGACTTGGAGTAAGAGTGGGTAAGCCCTTGGTGAAGGCAGAAGACTCCTTGCTCAAGTGGGTAAGTCCTTGGTGGAAGCTTCTCCGAGTGACAGTAAAGTCTAAGGCTGAAGATCCAAGAAGAGTGGGTAATCCCTACAAGGCTGAAGACTTGTGGGTAAGTCCTTGGTGAAGGCCGAAGACTCATTGCAAAGTGGGTAAGTCCTTGGTAAGGTTGAAGACTCTTTGTATTGGATAGGTAAGTCCTTTGTTTGGTCATGTATTGTATCTCTTATAATGAATATAATGAAGGTGCAAGGTTAAGAAATCCTCGAGGTTGTCATCTCTAGGTAAGTGGACTGACTCACTTTTAGTTTGAAGTGTGGAACCACTCTAAATAGTGTGTCTACTTATGTTTGCTCAATCTCTCTCATCCTTGCTATGCATGATTTAGTTACACTCAAATTACCTATTAAGCAACCTTACTTTGTCATATATCTTGAAGGTCTAATGAATTTTGTTTAAGTGCATTCAACTCTGTTCACCCCCTCTAGAGCATCTAATTACCCATCTAGGATCCATCAATTGGTATCAGAGCGGGCTTCTCCAAGCATACTTCAACAAGAAGGAGAAGAAGGGTGACTACCAAGGAGGGAGATACTTGATCAACCTTCCAATCTTTGATGGGAGCAATTTCCTCTATTGGAGAAGAAGGCTTCAATTCTACATCCAATAATCAAGTCATAAGATGTGGCAAATGGTGAATAGCCCATACAAGCTACTAAATACAAAGATTGAAGAATGGGATGAAGCTACCTTGAAGAAATCAACCTTGAATGCTAGAGCCATGCACATCCTTTATTCACAACAAAATATACATTTGGCTTATTGAATGAGAATTTCCCTCTCAACTAGATTTTCTCAACCAATAGATTTATTCTATGGCACTCCCTTGGTACCTTTATATATGCATATTGCCATGCTTTGAATTGCCTATCTTACTTACAACTCTATCTTTCAAATTGCTCTGAGTTGGTATATCTATATCTTGAAATTACTTGATTTGAGTTGCTTTGCAAGTTTTAATGATGATCTCTTTGGATCTCTTGGTTGTGTCTTAAATTGCTTTTGTTGTGCTCTAACTTGCTGAATATATCTATTTGTATATCTTGTTTGGATACATCCTTGAGGTTCTTAGTGGTGATCATCTTTTGGATACACAAAGCTACATTATATGTAGACATTGGAGTAATTTTTTGGATTTCATACAACTTCTGCTCCAGTTTCAATTTTTTGGTGCAAGACTAGTGTTTTTTATGCATAAACTAACTTTTGAGAAAGGATCATTGCTACGACACGAGCCTCGACACTTTTTGGGCAAATTATGTCATCTTGAGGGTCAAAATTGCGATTTAATGTTTTTCTACAACACTTTATCTTGCATTTTGGGTTGTTCAAGTGTATGCTTTAACTTGCTTTTGTTTCTATGCTTGTAGAATCCCCTATCTTGAAAAACCACTAGAGGGGGGTTAATAGGGTTTTATAAATATTTTAATAATAATTCAACTCAAGCAACCACAATTGAAACTTGAAGGAGGCTAGGTGTTTTGAGTGGTTCCACCCTTAGCAAAAACTAAGGGAGTCAGTCCACTACCCAATTATTTCCAATTGGGATTTTGAAAGTATTTAAATTTTATTACCTCGCAAGGATGTTACATAAATTTACAAATACTTTCACCACCCTTTGGACAACCTTCACCTAGAAGTAGTCCCACCTACCTCGAAGTAGCCTTCCTTGAAGTAACTTCAAGCTCCCCCTTGAAGTAGCCTTCCTCTTGAAGTATCTTCCCATTGAGACAGCCTTCTTGAAGTAGTCCAAAGTCCTCCTTCTCCACCGAGAAGATCAAACCCTCTCCAATCCATAGCCTCCAACCCTAGGAGTAGCAAGAAGAGTACAAGAAATAAGAAAGAACAAGAAGGAAAATGGAAATTACAATTACCGTTGTAGCACAAGGCTTGATTTCCTATATCAAGCATTTTGATCTCCTAACCAATGTGTATGAAAATGTAAGTGAAATGGATAGGAGATGCTAGCCTATAGGACACGAAATTGGAGTAATGGAAATGAATAGCAAATGTTGGAGTTGCTGAATGGCTCACAAGAATGGATTGCCAATTGTAAGTATGTATGCTCAAGTATTGCACAAGTGTGTTTTGGGTGTCCTAAGGCATTTCCTATTTATAGGAATGGCCTATGAGTGCTTAAGGATGTTCTAGACACTTTCTAGGGGGTTCTTAGTGCTCAACTAGTCATTAGTTGTCCACTAAATGCTTTAGCAACGGCTAGTTTATTAATTCTGAAAAGTGCAGATAGAGTTCTTCTCGGTCGAACTCTTTGTCGACTGAGAGTCCGTCGGTCAAAGATTTTATCGACCGAGGGACTGTCTGGACCAAGTGCATATAACATTCGATTCCCACTCCCAACTACCTTGTCTGTTGTGTCTAACAGCTATAGAACCTATTAGAAGAAATAACCCGTGAGACTCTTGGTCGAGAAGTTGTTTGACCGAGCTTGTCTCGGTCGACAAAGAGTTCGACCGAGAGTGTCTCTGTTTTGGTGGTTCTAAATGAATACTAAGTGTTTGTATGAGTGTGCAGTTGTGATACCATTATAGGGGATGACCTATCTAAGTGTTGTGAGTGGCTAAGGAAGATCTAAATGCTTTATTTACATGATATCTAAGTACTTGTACATTATATACTTGTACAAGTTTTTACATTTGATTATAATCATGAAATTAAAACATTGTGAGCATTTAGATCTTCCAAAGTTGTGTCATCCACTTAATTCCTACAATACACAAGTAGCACCTTAGATCTACAAGAATGAAATGTTTTTCATCATCAAAACAAAGGGATTATAATAATGTCCAATTTAGCCAACAATCTCCCCCTTTTTGAAGATGACAAAATATTTCCAAAATATAAAATAAGGAAATATAAATCATATAAGTTTCATACCTGAAGTTTACCTTTTGTAGCCATTCTTGTTTGCAAGTATGTGCTAGACGAGAGATTATGAAACTCATTTTACTTTATGTTATTGATTTTATATTATTTCTCCCCCTTTGTCATTTCAAAAAGATAGCCAAGATAACCATGACTTTTATTACTCCCCCTTAATTTGATAATTTGATGCTCAATTTTTTTTAAAGCAAGGGTAACTAGCATAATTTAATGCAAACCACTTATTTTTTATGTCAAATTTAGCCACAATTTGTTTCTCAATCATTTGCAAAGGATGTTATGCCTTGAAATGATATGAGATCTTTTTAGATCCATGGCATATGTGTATTGATTTCTCATCCATTTTACAAGGGATGTTAAGCCCCAAAAATGACATGAGAATCCTTTAGGCTTATGAATATATTTAATAGTTTCTCAACCATTTGTAAGGGATGTTAAGCCCTGAAACGATATGAGATTCTTTTAAGCTTATAGTAGAATAAATGAACGTATCTATAACCAAATACACAGGATGTTAAGCCCTAATTTGTTTAGAGAATCCTATTAAGGACAATATATACATTATGTTCATAAATATTGTAGGCTCCTTTATTTTCATTACCAAGATTACTTTAAGATATTAAGGTCATAACTTGTTTCAAATTTTCTTTATAAAGTTTTTGTGAACTCCCCCTGAATCTTATAATCAAGATAATTTAAGGATTCTATGGTCATAATTAGCATTAGATCATACTAAGTTAACCTTTTATGAGAGTTATGCACTAGGATCTTGTTTTCAATATACTAATATTGAGTACAAGGAAATGATTTACAATTAAGCATTTTTTCAAGCTTATTTTAGGCCGACCTTGACTTCGACCTAGGCGCCCCTTGGTCAAACTTGATTTCAACCAAGAGGCGATTTCTGCAGATTTCCAATTTAAACATTTTCAATGATAATATCATCTTTATGTGTGATGAACTAAATCACTGTGATCATTTTGAAAATGATATCCATTCATGGTTTATATATAGATCAAAGATCATTTTAGGCGAACCAAGTAAAAGAATGGTGAAACAGTAAGGGCATATCCATAATTATAATGATCATGATCATTTAAGGGAAAATTTCAAGACACATGATTTCTATATAGATAAACTTAGGACAAACCATGTTGATTACAAAATAATTTCCTTGATTAAATCAACATGGTTCATAATTTTCAGTTTTAAGCCAAACCATGTAGGAAATTATAGCAATTGAACTTGCAATCTATGTTATATCTGTATTGATTCATTTTTGCAAAAAGGCACATCAAATTTTAGTGTGCAAAAAGTATACATGTTTTTAACATGTTTTGTAACAAGTTTAATAAGAATGTTACAATCAAAGTATATTAATAAGTCATAGTGCAAGCTTATCAATATGTTTAAAGAATTGTCTCCAAGATTGATTCTTGATTTGCAGATTAAATCAAACATTAATAGCAAATTGATAGCAAACTGGATTGATTAAATAGGTTCAGCAGAACTTGATTCGGTCGAACTTTTCTTCGATCAAATTTATCTCGGTCGAAGATTTTCTCGATCGAGTATTCTTCTGTTTGTACAGATTTTATCAGATCTTTGCAAGCTTAAAAATAGTAACCTGCTCGGTTGATTAATTCTCGACCGACAGTGTCTCGGTCGAACATTTTCTCGATCGAAAATGTTTCCGTATTGTTTTTCAGTAATTATTTGCAAGTAAGAGGTAATACAATTTTGCAAGAATATAAATATTGAAGCTCAGTTTTGTTGAGATAAGACATTTGAATATCAAAGAAATGTTTTAGGTCAAATCTCAACTATTCATATTGAAATATCTAGGTTTTAGGAACCCAAACTAAAACAAGTTATTAAAGATATGTCTTTGTAGGTTTATTTCAAAATGTGTATTTCCAAGTTAGAAATTTTAATTACTTGAATCAATTTGTTATCTAATTATGTTAAGTTGAGATAGACATAAAGATATACAATTTACAATATTTGGTCATATCTCAACTTAATTTAATTTATTTAGTTTGGGGGTTTTGGAACCCATACCAACTCAACATCCTTTTTCTTGTAAGGACATGAGAAGGAATATTGTCCAAGACACAAACAATAATGGCAACATATAGAATCAATCTCATTTCTCTTTTTATGTGTTTGATCTAGATTGTTCTTGGGTACATATGTATACTTGCCTTTAGGTACATACATAAATTGAGTCTTTGGCACTTGTGTCCTTCCCCCACTAGGTTTTTGATAGGATTTTCCTTTAGGCTTGTAACCTAGTCCTCTCCTTCCATTATAACTAGAAGAATTTTTCAAAATCTCATCAAGAACATCATTGTTTCTCAAGCTTTTCCTTTTGTAACTTAGCAATCCCATCCATTATCTTTTTGATATCTAACTTTGCTTGATCTAGATTAGATGATTAATCATCTCTTTCCTTAACAATAACATCATAATCTAGATGAGTACATAAAATTGGTTGTTTTTGAAGATCATTAATTTGGGCTTGCAAGTTTATCTTTTCTAGAGAGAGAAGATTGCAATTTGCCTCTATTGATTTCAGCTTAATATCATGGTATTTAATAGTTAAGTTTAATGTCTCCTTAAGATCTTCATTTTTAGATGTGATAGCAAGAAGTTTAGCATGCAACTCATCATTTGCTTTATTAGATTTCTTTAATTTCTTCTTTCACTCAATATACTTATCATGTGTTTCTTGAAGGCTAGCAATTAACTCTTCTTTAGATAAATAAAAAAGTCTTACCTCTTTTTCTCCTTCATTAGTTGTAGAAATAAAACACTCTTTATGCACCTCTTTCTTCTTTAACCTCCATGGGAAACTAGGTGTTGTGTGTGTTGTTCCTAAGCACCAATTACAACTTGTTGAAGGTTGGTCCAAGCTTCTCCTTTGCTTGCGGTTGTAGACACCACCACCCTCCATTCTTCAAGACTCGATTAGAGTTCCTTGAAGCCTTCTCTGATACCAAATGAAAAACCACTAGAGGGGGTGAATAGGGTTTTATAAATATTTTAACAATAATTCAACTCAAGCAACCACAATTGAAACTTGAAGAAGGAGGCAAGGTGATTAGAGTGGTTCCACCCTTAGCAAAAACTAAGGGAGTCAGTCCACTACCCAATTGTTTCCAATTGGGATTTTGAAAGTATTTAAATTTTATTACCTCACAAGGATGTTACATAAAATTATAAATACTTTCACCACCCTTTAGACAGCCTTCACCTAGAAGTAGTCCCACCAACCTCGAAGCAGCCTCTTCCTTGAAGTAACTTCAAGCTCCCCCTTGAAGTAGCCTTCCTCTTGAAGTAGCTTCCCATTGAGACAACCTTCTTGAAGTAGTCCAAAGTCCTCCTTCTCCATCGAGAAGATCAAACCCTCTCCAATCCGCAACCTCCATCCCTAGGAGTAGCAAGGAGAGTACAAGAAATAAGAAAGAACAAGAAGGAAAATGGAAATTACAATTTATGTTGCATCATAAGGCTTGATTTCCTATATCAAGTGTTTTGATCTACTAACCAATGTGTATGAAAGTGTAAGTGCAGTGGATAGGAGATGCTAGCCTATATGACACGAAATTGGAGCAATGGAAATGAATAGCAAATGTTGGAGTTGCTCAATTGCTCACAAGAATGGATTGCCAATTTTAAGTATGTATGCTCAAGTATTGCACAAGTGTGTTTTGGGTGTCCTAAGGCATGTCCTATTAAGAGGAATGGCCTATGAGTGCTTAAGGACGTTCTAGACACTTTCTAGTGGGTTCTTAGTGCTCAACTAGCCGTTAGTTGTCCACTAATTGATTTAGCAATGGCTAGTTTATTAATTCTGAAAAGTGTAGATAGAGTTCTTCTTGGTCGAACTCTTTGTCGACTGAGAGTCCATCGGTCAAAGATTTTGTCGACCGAGGGACTATCCGGAGCAAGTGCATATATTCCAACTCCCAACTACCTTGTCTGCTGTGTCTAACGGCAATAGAACCTATTAGAAGAAATAACCCAGGAGACTCTCAGTCGAGAAGTTTTTCGACCAAGCTTGTCTCGGTCGACAAAGAGTTCGACCGAGAGTGTCTCTATTTTGGTGGTTCTAGATGAATACTAAGTGTGTGTATGAGTGTGCAGTTGTGACACTATTATAGGGGATGACCTATCTAAGTGTCGTGAGTGGCTAGGGAAGATCTAAACGCTTGATTTACATGATATCTAAGTACTTGTACATTATATACTTGTACAAGTTTTTACATTTGATTACAATCATGAAATTAAAACATTGTGAGCATTTAGATCTTCCAAAGTTGTGTCATCCACTTAATTCCTACAATACTCAAGTAGCACGTTAGATCCACAAGAATGAAATGTTTGTCATCATCAAAACAAAGGGGTTATAATAATGTCCAATTTAGCCAACATATATGAGCTCTTCTACTCTCATTATATAACTTTTTGTTATATCCTTTCCTTTAACAAGTGGTGTTTCTTATTTCTTCATACCCCCACTTTTTGAAATGACAAAGGGGGAGAAAGGTATGTCTTCTTTTGACAAAATAGGGAGAAGGCATGTCCTACACAAAGAGGAGAAGTATAGTCATGTAAGGGGGAGAAGGTAAAGGGGAGAAGACATATATGTGTAGAACATATATGAGTAGAAGACATAGTATTCTATAAATGTTATGAAAGCTAACCATGCAGGAGAAATAGCATCAATTGAGGGGGAGTACGAGGACTCCACTACCATCAATTAAGGGGGAGCATATGATGAGGGGGAGTATGAGAACTCCACTAGCATCAATTAAGGGGGAGCATATGAACTCAATTCTTTTTAAAACCGTAGGTTAATCCAAACATATGACTTTACTTAAATGCTTACAATACATTTATGGAATGCTTTGTCATCTTCAAAAAGGGGGAGAATGTTGGCTCAAGGTGTAAATTGACCAAACCCTTGTTTTGATGATGACTAAACCATTCCAATTATTTGTGTCTAATACTTCTACTTGAGTGATTTCATATTAGGTATAGACACACTCCAAATTCCCTAACTTGCACATATCAAATTGGAGGAAAGACAAGTCAAAGTCAATACAAGTGCATGTTTTTGTAATATGATGTAAATCCAATAGAATCATGTTGTAAAGCACTTGTAATGATTGTATGGATTGTAATTAAGGTTAGAAAAAATTAGGAGCACATAGATCGAATGTTTAAGCACTCAAAAGCCATTTTCTAAAATTCACATCAGGCTGTTCATCGGTCGAGTTGCAAACTCGACCGATCCTGATTGAATCTTGAAAATGACTTTTGATTGGTTGAGTTAACACTTCACGGAACTCGACCGATCCCTCTACTGACTAAAACTAATTTAATTGAATCAGTTAAGTTACCCCAGGACAAACTTGACCAATGGCTTAAATTGGTCTTATCTTTTAGTGGGATCGGTCGAGTTACCTTTATAGAAACTCGACCGATTGCACTATACAGAAAAGTGCTTTTAGCCGCTGTGGAGTTGCAACAAGTGAAAATATATCCTTTGCAAGCCACAAAATGTCTAGTTTTCATTCCTAAGTGTTCCCAAAGGCTAAGAGGCATCCCCAGCTATAAATAAGACCCCTTGGGCTTCATTCCAAGGTTGAGCATTCAATGCAAAACTCTATGTGAGGTTCCTATTCTATAGTTGAGTGCTTCCTATAGCCTCCTCTCTCTCTAAGCTTAATCACTTGCTACATTCATTAGAGTGAGTAGTAAATTTGTAAGAGAGCTAGTCCTACATGTATATCTTGTGAGGCTCTCACTTCCACCACCTCCCTATCTCTCTTTTCAACCATGAAGATGAAGGTTCTCTCTCTTGGCTAAGAGAGGTGAAGAAGAACAAGGGAAGGCATCCCTTGGTGAAGATCAAGGTTCAAAACTTGGAGCAAGAGTGGGTAAGCCCTTGGTGAAGGTAGAAGACTCCTTTCTCAAGTGGGTAAATCCTTGGTGGAAGCTTCTTTGAGTGAAGGTAAAGTTTAAGGCTGAAGAATTTTACATTGAAATAGAAGACAAGGGGGCAATATGTAGTTTGTATATTCAAGTATCTTTTATTGTACAGTGGTGTGTGTCCATCTATGTATCACCAATATGTAGTTTGTATAATTAAGTGTCTTTTTTTTAATAAATTGAATTTTACATTGAAATAGAAGACAAGGGGGCAACGAGCTACACCCCTAATCCTTTTTGGATGGCAAAATCCATCCTTTAAAACACTACATCCATACACTTAGGAGCCATAAAATTACTATTCACAACTTTTTAGACCCTCTTCAGAAGCTCCACAACTTCTGGTGCTAAGAATCCAAAATACAATAAAAAAGAAACTAACAGTCCAAAAACTTCTTCTATTGGTTTTTAACTATCATTTTTTTGTACTTGTACATGCCTTTCTTATAAGTGTAGTGAAAATTTATAATTATTTTTTAGATAACAATGGTTATATAACCAACGTGGTGTATATTTTCTCAAAAAATGATCATAATTCACATGCTCTAGATGAATTTACCATAACATGGACATGCACTTTTCTAGCAATCTCTGATTCCTACTTCCTACACTTTAGATACTTATTACCTATTAAAGGCACTCCATTTTTCTAACCATATACTCTTGGTATTAGTTCAAAAATGTTAAAAAAAAAGGGCATGGACTTTCAAAATGCATACATCTTCCTCAACTCTCTCGATGGAGCCCTTAGTTCGACCTTCAGCTTGTGTAATTTTGTTCATTGTTGAGATAATGATGTTTATAATTCATGCTAGTCTAAATATGTTATAAATCTTCTTGCAATCATAGTTTGGTTTTTTTATGATTTTGTTTGTAAAACACTTCAAAAAGTAGAAACAAAACTAGACTAGACTAAAAAATAAAATGTTAAAATCATTATTGCCCATATATGTAATATGGTGAAAATTACCCTTTCATAGTTTTTTTTTTGTACATAATAGCATCCCTATATGTATGGCATGTACATGAGTGTGTGTATGCATGTATATATGTTTTAGAAATCTGGGTAAATAATTTTTGACCAGTATGAAAGGGACATAATTAAAAATTGCACCTAATACATGTGATTACATAGAAAAGAGAAAAAAACCAAATAACTTTATAACTAGGCATATGTTTTACATAAGGTCCCTATTTCTTCTAACAACTGACTGAATTGGCCTTCATATATATATATATATATATATATATATATATATATATATATATATATATATATATATATATATATATATATATATATATATGTATATATATGTAGAGTCAGGCTAGAATACACTCGAGTATATTCAGAGCAGAATACACTCAAGTAGTTTTTCATGATGCAATATTTTTTTCAAAAATCTAATTTGTTGATCTTCTTAAACATCTTGTGAATAGCTCATACGCAAAATTTGAGCACATTTGGACATTTATAGGTCATGTTATAAAGACCGCAAAAATTATGCATTTCAAATTAGTTTCGCACATCAATTTTGTTGCTCTTGGATGAGTGATTTACACTCATACAAATGGGCTCAAAATTTGTATGTAGCCTAGTTATAGTGTGACAGTGAAGATCAATTGTTTATATTTTACAAAAAATAGTCTTTATATGCAAACACACTTGAGTGTATTCGTGCGATCTGTACACTCGAGTGTATTCTAGCCTGACTCTCACTACCAAAAAAACATGAATTAGCTACAATTTATCTAACTACATGCGTTCCATTTGTAGTCAATAACTACTATTCTTTATAAATTATAAAAATGTAAGTAATACAAATATAATTAATGGTAATGACTACAAATTTGACTACAAATCTCATTTGAACTCATATACGTATCTTTATGTATATATCCTAAAAATTAACAATCTAACTTTTCACATTAATTGGCGCCAACATTCCCTCCCGGGCCTCCCCTTTCATCCAACCCGTGTGCGATAGCCCTCTTTTGTCTCACGCAATCGCTCTGTCTTCCCTAGCTAATCGGTCATCCAAAGGATCGCAACAACCCCGATCGGCGCTCTCCCACTGCGCTCCCCCAGCCGTAGAAGGACACCTTGGCGGTCATCGACATCAACGATCATCTAGGCAGGCGGTCGTTTCCTCATGATCGCCCGATCAATATTTCTCTTCACAGCCACCACCTGGCAGCCTGAGGGGCACGACATCTCTCCAGCGTCGCCGCCCAGCAGCCTGAGGGTCACGACATCTCTCACGTGTCGCCGCCCAGCAGCCCGAGGTCACGATCTCTCCTACTCGCCACCCAACAATTTCCAGACGTCCAGGTTAGTCTTTACCTACTTTCTACTTTATCAAACATACACGAACTCATTGCATTCGTGAGCCTATCAGAGAAAAAAGAAAGTACAAGGTACTTCCCAAGGAATATGCCTCTAGATGTGTTAAGAATATTGGATAAAAGTTGTTCATTAGAGATGAAACTACATTTTAGCATGATCATTACTCTACTAACTTTTAGACCAGATAAGGCGCATCATCCAAAGTGTCTTTAATATTTACAACATTGTGCTCACTAGCCTCGACAAGGATTTATAATTCTTGAACAAAAAGCATTATGTGGTATTGAACAATCCTTGGATGCTTTTAAGGGTATTATAAGCATATTATCTTTAGATGCCTTAAACAAACCATTAAGCCCCTCCATAGATATGACAAACAAATAAGGTGCTATGGGGTCACCTTGAAAAGTCCCTTCTTGTGGCTTGAAAAAATGGGTGGGATCCCCATTAATGAGAACTTGCAAATTTGTATAAGAGGACCTCCCTTAGATATTGAATCTAGACCTAGGGGAATCCCATTATTTGGAGTATGTAGAAAATGTGATCCTAGTTGAAACAGTCTTAGGCCTTGCAAAAATTAGTTGGATAGAGAACTTCCCATTCCACTCTTTCTTCTTAGAATCATTTAGTAATTCATTAGACAATATGATAACATCTCAAATGCTACAATCTTAAATGAAGGAATGCTAGTTTTGACCGATCAGATTAGGAAGAACAATATGAATCATGTGGGCTAAGATACTAGATATAACTTTATACAAGAAGTTGTAGAGATCAATAGGTCTCCATTTTTTTATATGCGCATCCCTTTCACCTTAGGAATAAACATCAAAAAGGAGCGATTCACCTCTTTAAGAAGTCTACCTCTTGAGAAAAAAAATAAAATAGCTCGAACAATATCATTACCCATAATAGGATTACATGTTCAGTAAAAGTAGGCATTAAAACCATCTAGACTATGACACTTGTCCCCATTAGCATCCTTAATGACCTTTCCTATCTCTTTCCTAGTGATATATATCTTCATAAATCTTTCACATGTTCATCCTTTAGTGTAGAAAAGTCAATATTGTCAAGAATCTCATGCTTTATCTGGTCTTATTCTTGAAATGATTAGCATAGTAATCAACAATATGCTCCTTAATAGTATTTCCATTCTGTGTCATAATACCATTGACATCCAAGTAGTTGATAGCGTTTTGACCCTTCTAGTTTGAAAAGAAGTGTAAAAAAAAATCAGAATTCTTGTCTCCCAAAGAGATCCAGTGAATCATGGATTTTTGTTTGAAAAGAGATTCCTTGCATTTACCTCTATAATAGCTTCAATTCTTTTTTAAGTTCTACCTCTCAGAGCAACATCACTAGGTTCATATCTACTATACAGAGGGCCTATCGAGCTTCAAATTCTTTGATTATAACATTTTCATTAGCATATCCAATAGATTCTCTACTCCATTAAGAAAGAGCATCTTTATAGACTTTAGCTTTTTACAAATAGTATATATTAGGTTACTAATGACTTCAATAGACCAATCTTCATTTACAATATTAAAGGAGTCCTTATGTGAAGTCCAAGCATTTATAAGACATAGTGTAGTGTTTCTTTTACTTCTAGAAACTCCACAATGAATGATTATCTATTTGTGATCAATATGCAATGTTAGGGATATTCTCACTTTAAATCCTAGGATAAAAATTGGTGATATGGACATTGGAAAAAATCTTTCAATTATTGATAACGTGACTCTA
Organism: Alisma plantago-aquatica; assembly: GCA_963693085.1. Lineage (NCBI taxonomy): Eukaryota > Viridiplantae > Streptophyta > Magnoliopsida > Alismatales > Alismataceae > Alisma > Alisma plantago-aquatica. Next base: position 859,440,488 of record OY856413.1, read on the forward strand.
ATTCCTCTTTGAATATCACCAAAGGTAAAAGTTACTCCTTTCAAATTTATCACTATTAGATTTTTATAAAAAATGAAATCATTAAATTCAGCCATGCATCCTACAGAAGGATCTCATATTCCCAGTCTTTTAGAAGAAAGCCTCACAACATTAAAATCACCTAGAGCGAGCCATTTGTCCTTCTAGTACAAATCCTTGAACTTGAAATGGTCATCCCAAAGAGAAGATATTTTATTATCATTGTTATTCCCATAGATATATAAAAGAATGAAATCTTCACCTATAAAGTTGATTCTCATGTTAAAGCATCGATTAGTACAATCATTTTTATTGAAAACAATTTGAGGAGGATCCCAGCAAACTACAGTCATTCCCAGGGAATGAGTGTTAATATTAGAAATCCAATTACAACCATTCTAGATATTGTCTGTAACTATATTAAGATTCTTCCTTCTAAATTTAGCTTCCAATATAATAGCTATAGGAGACTCAACTTTTTGGTACTATATTGAACTTCCTCTTGATATCTAGGATTATTCAAGGCAATAAGTTAAAACTTATCCTTTCAAAATGTTACCTGGATGGAGTGGTGGCCTACCACTTACAATAAGTGAACCAAATACCAACTCATCTATTCTAAATATATTACCAAATTCATTAGGATAAAATATTTTACAACAGTTTCTCTTTGTTTGATTCACCAAGCAGAAGCAGTTTCTGGAACTTGTTTTTAAAAAGCTAGTTCTTATAGAGTCCCATGCCTCATAGATGAATGAATGCATAACTTTATGTGTTGAGAGCAATACATTTTTTCAATTGTGTTAATAACTACTTGAAATCTATTTTTATATCTAATCATGATCCATTTGAATGACTACCTTTTATCTTTGTAAATATATTTTAGTAATCTTTGAGTTGTCGAGTGGTACTGGTTTAGTAGAACTGAATAAATTATTTGGTCATCTGTGATCGTATTGAAGTTATGAATACTTCCTAGGACATAGCTTTCTTGTAAAGTACAATTGTAAATATATTTTAGTAATCTTTCATTTGTTGAGCTGTATTGGTTTAGTAGAAATGAATAGCTCATTCTGTGGTCTTTGATAGTATTGAAGTTATGAATATTTCCTAGGAAATAGTTTTCTTATAAAGTGCGGCAAAAGCATATATGGTGATCCTATTTTTTATCATCAATGTCTGGACCGCCAAGGTATCACTGTGTACCAACTAGGGGTCTTTTGCATCGTAAGGAAGGTGTGGTAAAAGAAACTAAATTCCTAGATGTCTACAGAGCCACCAATGTTAGTTCTATAGCATGTAATGAAGTTACTACAGTTGGATTAGATACAATGGCTAGATTAGTTTCTTGTGTCTGACAATTATTGAGTAAAGATAAGATAATGAAAGTATGAGAAACATTACTGGGTGGCATACCTCAAGCTTCATCCATGACACACCCTAACCCTCATTCATGATGAAACATGGTTTTAGATCTTTTCTAGGATAGGAACGTTTGCTGGCAGGTAACATCACCAAAGCAGGGTGCCGAATTCTCGATGAATAATGAGATGCCCACTAGGAGTAATTTAAAAAAAAAATCACATTTGACTCATTCAATTCAGTGGCATTTTTAACCATCATGAATATACAATACATAACTGGTTAGAAAGAAAAAACCAATATATTCACACTAATTAAAGAATGAAATTTTCATCGAATATCATTTTCATCCTAGAGTCATTGACTTCAATGCCATGATGTTTCGAACAAAGTTACATAAATGAAAGCTCATTCACACATGAAATTACAGTTTGCCCCCTTCCAATACCATGACTTATTGTAATTTAGATATGAAGACATCCATCTTGTCATAAATTAGTATCCATATTTGACCTATTTGATGACCTATATGAATTTGGTAACTGAAAGCAAGTAAGAAGGCAGTATTTGACATCTATATTCATTAGTTTCTGGAATATCTTCAGCAGCATGAAATTTGACTTGTTTAAGATGATTTTGGGTTGTGGTCATGATCCACCTCATGGCTTAATATGGTTTATTGTTTTCAGACTATCTTCCAAATCTCATCATTCTTATCATAGACTACGTTGTACATCCTCAAGTCCATTTACATTTAGATATTGCGTTTACAATTAGACTGCATTGTACATCCTCAAGTCCATTTACAATTGGATATTGCTTCTTTAATTGACCCCAAAGAGAATGTGGCGTTTTCCATTTACAATTAGATATTTCCTTTACATTCAGAGGCTTTGGAAGTGCGGGCTGATGTTTACCTAGAAGTCAAGTATCTAGAGGAACTATCGGCAATTACCAACCTTCATAGACATAGGATCCTTCTACAATTTTCACACAGGGACTAAACATCATTCAGTGTCTAGACCACAGGCAACAACTCCTCTACAGTAGAATCTCCCAAGTGGCACATTCACTTGGTTGGTGATGGGATGTCACTTGATATTAATGTTTAATCTCTGTTGGATAGTGTATGCACCCAATAGACACCCAACTTTTCGAATTCATCTCCCTGACCATAGATTGATTCACTGCCCCTTTCGTATTGAATGAGTGGAGTAGGCTGGTTTGAAGGGTTGTCTACGGATGTTTGTTATCTTCCATCCAAATGGATAATGGTCAACTCATACTCATAGAGCTATTAATAAAGTTGTGGCCTAGCTAGTTGGTTAAGATAGAAAAGACCCATAAAGAGAGATGTAAAGATGGTAGCACGTGAGTATACTGACACATATGTGCAACCCTACTAAAATCTTATTCTAAATAATATACATAAACTCCTTATAGAAGAACCAACCAGAATTTATGTAAGCTGAGAGAGCCAGAGCAAAAAGATGTTTGGCAGGCAAATGGAAAATGCATAAAACTGACCTACATATAACTGCTCATTCCATTCATGAGATGACTCCTCACATATTAGACTACCACTCCCCTAAAAGAGATGAGTCTCTACATAACCATTGAGCTCAGGTTTTTCATGTGCTTGTATAACAACCTATATGTATATGTTATACATGCATGGCTTACGTTCTTACATGCTAACTCAGTTGTATTATGTACAAGATAAAACTATTTTGATATTTATTGCCAATACGTCATAGATAAATAGATATATACATGGCTTGTCAAAGTATTATGTAGTATATAATGTATAATATGATCGGTATTATACTTTATTGATTTTCTACTTATTTATATATTTAAATTTTCATTGTGTTAAATTTATGTATACTTTTTTACCTTCTTTATTGTTAATTTTTTTAAAATCTTTCCGTTTGATTAATAATTTCTACATATATATTGATTATATTGATGTGTTTACTTACATTTATCTAGGGAAGTATGATCGAAAAAAGCTGGATAATTGAGGAAGACAGGACCAGTACAAAGTACTTAACTGGGGTAGTCAAATTCATAGAGGATGCTTTCAAAAAATGTAGTAGGAATGAGACTATCTTATGCCCTTGTAAAAAGTGTCTAAATACACAAAGACACAACCGTCAAGTGACAACTGAGCACCTGTTATGGAATGGTTTTTTCAGCAGCTACACTGATTGGATTTTTCATGGTGAGACTTCTTCTGATGCCACGAAAGATTCTTCTATGAAAGACAACATGCCATTTGATGATATTAGAGACATGTTGCACGATGCATATGGAGTCCAAAACTGTTGAGAAACTATGGACAACGATGACGATGATTCATTTGTATTTGTTGACGACGAAGAAGCTGAGAAATTCTACAAATTGTTAGAGATTGTTGCACAAGAGTTGTATCCTAGAAATAAGAAATATTCCAAGTTGTATACCTTCGTGAGGTTGTTCCATATAAAATGTAGCAATCATTGGATCAATAAATCATTTACTGAGCTGCTCGAACTTTTGAAGGATTTGCTTCCTGAGGGTGACACGTTGCCTGGCTCATACTATGAAGTAAGGAAAATAATTAGGGACCTTGGTCTTGACTACAAGAAAATTGATGCATGTATAAATGATTGCATTTTGTATCGCAAGGAGTTTGCAAATAATACCTCATGCCCGCGTTGTCATGTTTCTAGATATATAGAGATTGAAACTGATGTAGACGGTGCAAAAAGTATGGGAATTAAAAAGAAAAGAGTTCCTTGTAATGTTATGCGCTACTTTCCCTTGACTCCTAGGTTGAAGAGATTGTTTATGTCCTCTAGAGTCACACCTCTAATGCGGTGGCATGATGAAAGTCGCACCAAGGACAGAGTTTTAAGACATCCAGTAGATTCACCTGCATGGAAGACATTTGATAACATGCATGCCGATTTTGCATCTGATTCTCGTAATGTGCATCTTGGTTTAGCATCTGACGGATTTAATCCGTTTGGCATGATGAGTAACTCATATAGTATTTGGCCAGTCATATTGATTCCGTACAATTTGCCACCATGGTTATGCATGAAGACACCTAATTTTATCCTTTCTATGATAATTCCTGGTCCAACTCAACCAGGAATGAAGATAGATATCTACTTACAACCTCTGATTGAAGAGTTGAAAGAACTGTGAGAAGTTGGTGTTGATACCTATGATGCTGATCGTAAAGTTGTATTCAAATTGCGTGCCTCCTTACTATGGACGATAAATGACTTCCCTGCCTATGGTTATTTATCTGTTTAGCAAACTAGTAGGTATGATGCATGCCCTATTTTCAATAAGGACACGTGGTCTATTAGACTACCACATAGTAGGAAACAATGTTTCATGGGCCACAAGAGGTTCCTTCCGATGGATCATAAATTTCGTAGGGATATGTCCTCATTTGATGGAAAAGAAGAATTAAGACCTGCTCCAAAGATGTTGTCTAGAAATCAAGTTTTAGTTCAAACCAGAGATGTAGACAATATGTCTTACAATTGGAAAAAACAAAGCATTTTCTTTGAGTTGCCATACTGGAAGTACAACCTTATTCGTCATAATCTTGACGTAATGCATATTGAAAAGAATGTATGTGAGAGTTTGATTCGCACGTTACTTGGGATGGACAAGTCAAAGGATAATGAAAAATCATGTTATGACCTTTTAGAGATGGGAATAAGACCTATACTGCACATTATCAAGAACGAAAGTAAGAATATTATTCCACCTTCTTGTTTTACTTTGAAAAAAGAGGAAAAAGAATTATTCTGTAAGTTTTTGAAGTCTGTACGGGTTCCAGATGGTTATTCCTCCAATATCTCGTGAAATGCATGCATCAAAGAAAGAAAATTGTTGGCATTAAAGAGTCACGACTGCCATATATTAATGCAACAATTTCTGCCATTGGCTTTACGGGTAGCGTTGCCGAGCAAGAACGTCATAACTGTGATAATTGAGTTGTCTAGATTTTTCAAAGACATATGCTCAAAAGAGATAAATCCGTATGCTATTGAGAAGTTAGAATCTAGAATTGCGGTGACTCTATGCAACATGGAGAAGATTTTCCCACCCTCATTTTATGACATAATGGAGCACGTGGTCATTCATCTTCCACGAGAAGCTAAGATAGCTGGACCACCATTTTATCATTGGATGTATCCAGTGGAAAGGTAGTATGTTTTTACTATTTTTTTCACTAAAATTTTATCAAATATATTTTTTGATTTTAAACAAATTCTATTTATCATTATAGATACTTGAAAACTTTGAAAGAATATGTGAGGAACAAAGCTGCTCCATAAGCTTCCATAGCAGAATGTTACCTGGCAGACGAATGTGTAACATTTTGTTCAAGGTATCTCTCCGGGGTAGAGACAAGGTTCACAAAATTGGCTAGAAATGATGTTGAAGATGATGATATTGTTACTGATGATGATTGGTCTATATTTTCACACAAAGGGCGTCGAATAGGAAAGAGTATTCCTGTTTATCTTGAAGATGTGATGCTGAAAATTGCACATCAGTATATTTTATCTAATTGTGTTGCATTTGAACCGTTCATGGAGTGAGTTCATTAAATTATTAAGAAATATGCATGCTCACAGTTAGATGTTTGTACACACGACTTATGTACTTGTTAGCAGGGAACACATTCGCCTCGTGAAGAAATTGAATCCGCGTGCAAGACATTGGGAAATCAGTAATATTCATATGAACACTTTTAGTGATTGGTTTAAGAAGCATGTAAGTCTATAACATTAATTTCATTTAATATTGTTAGAGCATTGTATTAATAACTCAATTCATAATGTATACAGATTGAAGAGAAGGCCAAGTCAGAAAATTTGCCATCAAATCTACTAACTCTAGCTCGGGGACCGCAAAATATGGCGAACAAATACAATGGATATGTAACAAATGGATATAGATTTCGAACCAAGGAGGGGGAACATGGTAAAAAAACCAGAATAGTGGGATAATGGTGAATGCCCAGACAGAAAGTTTTTCCAGTTCCAAGGACAAAAATCCTAAATTGGGTCAAGTTACATACTATGGGGTACTCCGAGAGATTTTCGAGATTAGTTACTATGAGCAACTGAAAGTTGTACTGTTCAAAGGTGATTGGGTCAATGAAAACAAGGGTGTCAAAACAGATGAAAATGAATTTACAATGGTCAAATTAAAACTCATTGACTTAATTGAAAATCCATTTGTATTGGCCTCTCAAGTACAACAAGTCTTTTATCTGGCTGACATCAATCACCGTGGGTGGAGCTTTGTCGTGCAGACGACACCATGTGATACTTATGACATGGATGAGAAGCTTACTGAAAATTTCATGTATGGGACATGCGTACCCGAAGATTCTCATGCAGATGATTGGGAATCTATTTTTAGCGATGTTTCTGATGGATCTGATTTGGTTAGAGAAGATATGGAGGGTGTAACTTTTTACGATGGCAAAAATGATGAGCAACTTGATTGAGATCGTTGTGATATATCATATGTAGTTTTTAATATTTTGTATCTTGATGTAGCGTTATAAGAATTTAGTTTTATTCATTTATTATTAATTATCAATACCATTGTTCTTCCTTTAATATGCATTCTATTTCTCTTAAAATTTGCAAACTTTTTTTGTTCTCAATAATCGAATTAGCAACTGTTTTATAATGTTTATATCAGGTAGCCCCTACAACCATTATTATTTAACTATATTTTTATGGTTATAGTTTTGTTTTATTAATATTTGTTATGCATTATATTTTCAGGATGTTGAAAAGACGTTCACAATTGTTTTCTGCATGAGAAACTGATGAAGCAAACAATGGAGTAATTAAACGAAAATTGGCGGGTACGGTGACATATAATTTATCTATTATTATTTTGTACTTATAGTTGTAAGATTCTGTCTTAATATTTATCTTTGTAGGAATGTCCAAACGATTGCAAATGAATGGAGGCTATCTTGGTTCAGTTAATGCTGATTTGGGAATGAATGAAGGTTATCTTGGTTCTGTTAATGTTGATTTGGGAATGAAAGGAGGATATCTTGGTTCAGTTAATGCTGATATTGGAAGTTCTAAAGCTGATTTGAGTAATAAAACTAATAAAAAGGTTGGTGTATCATCTATTTTCAGCAGCAAAAATGTTGAAGTACACATCAGAAAAGAGAAGCATCCGCATGTGTCAATGATAAATCAGGATGTTCCAATCGGTGGAAGGATGTCTCTGTTAAACAACCGTACAAGAACTTCTCATTGTGTTGATAATTCCAATATAAATCATGAGGTTGGAGCTGATCATAGAAATTCTTTGACAAACAATAGCATCAGAGTTGGTCATTCTATTCATAAGGCTAATTCTTTGGCAAGCAATGGTACCAGAGTTGGTCATTCAATTGATACAGCCAATATCAATCATGAGGTTGGAGCTGGTCATAGGGATTCTTTGGCAAATAATGACATGAGAGCTGATCATTCTGTTGATAATGACAATATAGATCATGAGGTCGAAACCAATCATGTAAATGATGAGGACTTCGAATTGGTTGATCAAGAAACTACTGCTGATCATGATGAAGGTACATAAGTTTCTAATCAACAATTTACACCAATTATCTATTACCTAATATTTTAGCATTTATATGTATATTTTAAAAATAATTGCCTCATATTGTTTTAAATTTTTAGGTGGTGTTGTGTATAATAAAAAATGAGGCTATTCTAAGTGTCTTCGATTATGGAGTAAGATAGGGGATGCAAAATTACCAATCACATTGGATGAAAATGGAGAACCAATTGGACCTCATCAAAATGACTTGTCTTCTTTTTTGGGAACAATTGCTAGAAATTCACAACTGGCACCCTTGGATTACTTGGATTGGTGACAAGTACCAGCTGGAAAGAAAACTGAAATATGGAATTATGTCTTGGTAATATATTATAGTAAAGTGTTATTGAAGCGTATATTTGTTATATTCATTCTATTTTTCATTTAACAGAAGAAATTTACTATTGACTCAAAGGGAAAGAAATCAGTTCTACGCACAGTTAGGGATTGTTGGAGAAACTTCAAATATGAAATCAAAAGAAAAAATTATATGCACCACAAAGACAAAACAGACAGACTTAATGATTGTCCTTCCCGTTTTGACCCATTGCAGTGGGCTTTTCTTGTGAATTTCTGGGACTCTAATGACGGAAAGGTAAGATAATTAGTTATATATGATGTCTTCTCTTAGTTTTTATTGGTGATAAGGTTAATGTTCATGAACTGCAGTTACGGAGTGCAAAGAATAGTATGAGTAGAAAGTTTATTACCACACGACATACATCGGGGTCGATGCCCTATGCTTGTGTGAGAGCAAATGTGAATGATTTGCCACATACTTATAATAATATCATAACACATTCACACTCTACTTATACTTTATTTGTGTGTTAATAACAGTTGCAACAAAATAATAAAGGGGGTCCTGTTAGTGGATTGCAGTTGTTTGTTGCTACCCATAAGAAGAAGGACGGTACTCCTGTAGATGCAAAATCAGCTGAACTAATTGTAAGTATAAAATTATTCATGACATATTTGACTTTATTTGCTCAATTTTTTATCATCATTATGGTTACTGTTGTAGGACAAGTTACAATCAGCAGTTGAAAACAATGATGCAAATCTTGATGAAGATGAAATTGCTGATCAAATATTGGGTGCAAAGAAGGCTCGTGTGAACCATGAGAGTAATGAGTTTAGTCAGGCATATGTTGAGGGTTTTGAAGGTACAGTCAAAGACCTACAACACATATGTGAGTCACAAAAAATAGAATTGTCAGATCTGAAAAAAAGACAAGAACATCTCGAAGCAATAATTTTGGGAAATTCAAGCGGGAGTGTTCCATTTCAAGCAAATCAAGTAATTATTCAAATTTTTAGTAATAATTATAAGTTATGATTTTATTAATTTCATAAGTGTTTTGTATTGTAGAATATGGAAACAACTAGGAATGAAGGAACACCCATGCCACAAAAGTCATGTAGCGAAACCACAATTACAGAAAGACATGTTATTAAACAAAAAAAACTCCTAATAACTTTGATTCTTGATATCTAAAATTTTACATTGTAATCCGTACAACTTATAGGTCGTGAGGTTGTTAAGTTTCGATGATGGAACGTCAATTGTAGCTCAAGGACAAGTGATAGGCGTGAATCCTGACCTTGTAATAGGAGGAGGAAAGTTAGGGTCTGCATTTGCTACTGTTTGCATTCGTGTGGCAATTAAACCTGAAGAGCAACTGGTTAGACCATTTGACAATTATCAAATCATTGAAGATGCAATCGGGTCAATAATAGCTTGGCCAAAGAAGCTACTCATTGTTCGGTAATTTTTTTCTTTCAATGTGTTATAAGTGTAACATGTCTATATAATGGTTTTAGATAATTATTTTTGTTATTATAGGTAAAATGCTTGGAGCGAGGCAAGTGAGGCAAACAATAAAAGTTCCTTCAGGATTATGTAGATGTTATTTTTCCTCTTTTCTATAGGTTTAGAATAAAGTTTTTGTTTGATGTAAAGCTTGTCAATTCATTCGATATAGAAAGGATTGTCATACGAACCACCATTACAACATTGTTTTCCATTTCTCTTGCTACATAAGATCGTGATATGAATATTCTATAGTATTGGTTAACATTTATACCTCTTTTATGGCAAGGTTGTCAATAATTTCAGAGCATGTTTGTATTTCTTTACCAGTACATCACGCTTGGATCAATTTATTCTTCTTGTGATAAAATAGTGTATATGTGAGGAATAAAGCTGCTCCAGAAGCTTTTGATTTACCTTAGACTATTGATTCATTTTTCTGGAAGGAAATACAGATAGAGTATAATTGTCTATTTTTTATATGTACATCACTTAAAGTATGTAGAGTTTCCATAAACTTGCAATTTGGTGTCTTCTTTCTCTGATGCCTCATAGCCACTATGTGTTGATGCTCTATTTGTTCAAGGAGCAGCTTCTTCAATGAGTAGCTTCCACAACACATTGTGTGCATGCCATGAAGGTTGTCATGGATTTTTCGGAGCTGGAGTGGTCTATGTAGAGCTTCACATGTGAGGCAGGAAGTTTATGTTACCTTTCATATTATGTTCAATGTTGATCTTGATTATTTAAATCTCAAGTCATCTAACATGCTGGTTGAGGATGATGCAATTGAAGTATTTGTCATTTATTCTGACTTTTTTCTAGTTCCCCCACTCTCCTGTCCTCTTTCTGTTCTTCTATATCTCATTTTATGCTGATATGTTTGTCCCATATTGTTCACAAATTTACCATGGCCATCATTTTTGCTTTGGGTGCGGCTGGTGAATGTTGTAGTTATATATCATGTTCATAAAGATTGGACTTCCTTTGGTGGTGAGGGTGCATGCAGGTGAGCAAGATATGTTATTTAATAACTGTAACTGAAGGGGCACAGAAGCAAGAGCTAAAATCAGAGACTTTTCAGAATCACGATGGCTGCAGGAGCCGCTTTGCACAGATTTGTTGATTGGAAGGGCAACCCTGTCATCAAGGAAAGGCATGGAGGATACAGGGCCGCAATGTTTATTAATGGTAAGAAGCACATAACTTATTCTATGCCTGATGAGTAATATGCGTGCAATAAAACTTCATTCTTCATAATACTAAGCGTTGCAAACCAGAGAAGATCATGCAGCAACTATTTCAGTACCCCTGAAAATATTTTCTTACGTTGTGGTTTTTATGTGCAGTCCTGGTAGTAGCGACCAACATGGCTTTCTTCCCAAATATGTTAACTGTGGTGACATATCTGCATGACCATATGCATACAGATGTAGCAAGCTCCTCCACCATAACTACTAACTTCGTTGGTGCCAGTTCTGCATTTGCATTGTTGGGAGCATTCCTATCAGATTCCTACATAACCAGATATAAAACTATACTCATCTTCAGACCTTTTGAATTCTTGGTAAGTCTTGTTATTTTACTTACTAAATTGAAATATCTAATTTGGTAATAGTACAGCTATTATTTGTGAAGAGTAAATGATGGCGTAAAGCTTTAATTTTTAATGGTCAGTGTCAATCTTAGGCACTGATTAAGTACATGATTCATACTATTTGGACGATCTAAAAAGTCCCGCATCCATATCTTTTCCGTGAGCAATTGATTGATGAAAAAAATATCCTCAATGTTTGTACTTCGGAAGAATATCATTTCCTGCACGATTTTAGCTGCTTTCATCTATCATCTACCTCTTCAGCTCCTTGTGCCTAATAGAAAATGCAGTTTTAAGTTGAATATTCAGGTCACTGGTCGATGATAATTTCTGAAAACAGCTACATGGCCAATTTTAATATAGTTTTATATTTTAAAAAAAAAACTAAATCGACACACTATTGCCAAATTAATATTCTTCTTAGCATCTCTGGGAATATATTTCTTACAATCACACACTTTTCTGTACAAAACCACTTAAAATGGTTTTTATTATTTGACAACATGAATGGTGTTAGTTTTATCGAGAACAGCTTACAACAGAATTTTGGACCATCAACAAATACTAAAATGTCTTGTATATAAATTCTGAAGCATAAAATAATGTTTGAAAAGACGTACGTCTTGGGTTCTGAAAGTACCATTATCTTTGGAAGCCAAATAGTCAAAATATTAACTAAAAATACAAAATACGTATGAAACAAAGGGCACCTATAATAACTATATTGTGGAAGCATTACATTCATATAAGTTGATGCACATTTGTAACACTATTGAATTAACATCGTTTTATTAATATCATGCAAATGATTCTAATGTAAATTGTAACTAAAACACAAAACAATTGCACTAATGTAGAAAAAATTGTCAAACAACATTCATAATAGGTGTAGTTTGTATTTAAGATTCTGAATGGTTTGCTACCTAAATCTAATTGAGCAAATATTTTAACTTCCATTAAACAGGCCCCGAGACAACTCTGGGTTTAGGGCATCACAACATTTGCGACATGGATAACTTTTTTTTCCCTTTACATTGACAACTTCAATCTTTTCTTTGTAGGGATTTGGTTTGCTAGCTTTGCAAGCACATTTTCCATCATTAAAGCCAGCAGAATGTGATATGTCTGGACATTCGACCACCTGTGAGAAAGTTCATGGATACAAGGACGCCCTATTGTATTTGGGCTTATACAACATTGCTTTAGGCGTGGGATGCTTGCGTTCTGCTCTAGCTCCATTTGGAGGAGACCAGTTTGACGACAATGATCCAGCTGAGAGGCGAAAGAAATCAAGCTTCTTTAACTGGTATACATTTGGCATCTTCCTGGGTGTTTCTGTTGGCTTGATTCTTGTGGTGTGGGTTGAGAACAAGCATTGGGATTATGGATTCGCTTTGAGCGCACTTCTTATTCTTGCTGGGATTTTAGTTGTTGCTAGTGGGTTCTCATTCTACAGAAACCTCAGACCAAGAGGGAGTCCCCTGACTCAAATGTTCCAGGTGAAATCTCTATATTTCTAATTTGCTTCTTTCTAGCTCTTAGGCTCATACTTTGCTCAACGCAAAAGTTAGGTTCCATATAGTTGTTGCAGCTACTGTCTTCCACTCAAGATTGATGCTAAATAAGTTTGATAACCCATATATATTTATTTGATCAATATGCAGATGGACCTTTTAGTTCTATTCCTTTTAGTCTTGAAGTCCTAGGTAATCTAGATTCTTATTGGATTGAGCTATTAGTTTTGATAATCCTTTGAGCACAATTTTCTTAGCATCTAATTATGTTATTTGCCTTTAGAGCCTTCTGTTTCTTTCTTCAAATGGAGTTGGCTACTTGTCATGTACTACAAGTGGTACACTTCTCATGTACTGCATATGGTTTGGAGTAGCATTTACTAAATTTGGATCAGAAGTGTATTCTAAAGATATAAATGTTCTCAAATTAGTTCATTATGTATTTTGTTAGTTTAGCTCCTGTTATGAACCATAATATCTAGATTTTAGTTCATTTTATCTGCACTGTTCTTTACTTGAATGAGGTCATCATTATTGCTCCTACAAATATTATAGTTGGATACTTGAAACAATTCTATAAACATGTAAAGCAAATGCAGAGTGCATATTAGCAAAAAATGATGTTTCACATGACAATATTAAATGTACGTCCACGAGCTATATCATTCCAACCTTCTCATGCTTAGTAGGTTGATTTTTTCACATATGATTTAAATTATTTTTGCATATTGTTTTAGGTGATGATTAATTGCACAATCCACATTGCAGAAATTCTCACAGACTCCACAAGGTTTGAACATAGAGGTATGTCTTATTACTAACTTGCACCCTGTAAGAGCTCTACAATTTTGCAATGCTAAAACCGATCTGAGGCATACAAATATGGTCTCTTATTACTAACATGGAGCTACAAGCTGTCTGCTTCTCAGTCTCTCTCTATTTTGGACCTGGTCACTGCCAATTTTGTGTTCTATGGGCTGACGACATATCATCTTGAGCTTGTTTACATATGATTTTGCCCTTTTCTTTACTGTGATGTCCAATGTCAGTAGCCCTTGTATAGATAGTGGCACTTTTATAGTCACTTTTCAAAAATACAAAATAGGATGGCATACTTGTATGTTAAAAAATATTGATGTAATCATACATGTCATTCTTATGGCTTCAAAAATGATAATTGACATGTAAGAGATGCAATAAAATCAAAATTGCTAAATAATTGATGTAATCCTACATGTCCAAATATCTTTTTCTATATGTTCCAACTAATGGTAAGTTTATGATTTCACTTCAATTTGCTTTTGGTATATCTTCTCTAGTTTGTTTTAGTGTGGATTGCTTGAAGAGGCATCATTTAGGTCAAAGTAACCTAGTGTTGATTGAAAATAAGTTGTCCACTCAGAGATTTCAAACATTTTCTTAGAGGATTATTATGTAATATACTCTATTGTTGTTCAATTTGATAACACAGTACATTAAACTGAAATGTAGTATGAACTGCACATGTTTCAATTTTGAAATGTTGTAGCATCTCTTCTTATATAATATGTCCTCAAGTTTGTCTTTGTGATATAGATTCTATATGACTTGTTACATCATGTGTGATGTTCAAACAATATGGACATGTTTTTATAGTAGCTTATATGTTTTCTCTTGCGGTCAATGCACCTAGCTGCTCATCAAATGAAAGTCGAAACCACCAGTTGCACCTTTAAGTGTAGCACTAACAACAAAATGAACTTCATATTTACTCCAGATGTCAAAGTGCCTTGTTGATCAGTCATTTACTCAATAAAACCTGGAGCATCACATAATAATCAACTAACCAATTGACAACATCAAGAAAGGAAGCAAAGACCTATCAGTCCATGAACCTGAAAAGGAAAAAAGTAGTCCTTAATTGTACATGGATGTAGAGTAATACCACTATTTTCGATAATGACCAGCCAAAGAGAATAGGAAAAATATGGCATAACTTAGGTGATTTTATAATACTCCTTTTTACCTTTTAGGAACATTTTTTACTAAATTTGCCATGAGAGATTTTTCAAATCTTTATAGATTCTGATCGTAAACTGATATTATCAGAGCTTTGCTTGGTTTCTGTATGAATATCATGTCTTGCGTGTGGAATGAGGTGAAGTATATAAATTTAGGTCCTTTAGGCGGATTCATTGAAGCTAATTAACTCCATGAGTGGATCAAGCTCCTTGACACTCGTGTTTATATTCCCTCATGTTTCTATGTGACTGCCCAGTACTCAATTTACTAACTCAGTTATGGTGGTAAAGGATAATAAGCACACAAGGAAACAGAATGGGTTGAACAGGTATAATTCCTCTCCTGCAAGTCTGCAACAAGAACATCGAATTCTACTAGAAATAACAACCTTAGAGACTACTAGGCCAATGAAAATAGTCAATACTTTATGGGGAAGTAGGCAAGTCATTGGTTTGAGCTTTGAAGTTTAATCTTTCCATGAGTTTGATATGTTTTATTCTTTGGCTTCATTCCATATGGTATATATGTTACTGCTCGAAACTTCTGCCCCTCGTACCACTTCAATGTTAGGTGCACCATAGTTTGTGATGATAACATAATTGTAGGCCATTTACAAAGGTCTTAGTGGGCATTGAGTCAGACATCCTAAAAATAATGTTTGTTATCATTTCTCTTTTATAACTCTTGTTTTCTTCCTCTCCTTGTTGTTATCTCGTCTTCATCCATGTCCAGCATTGGTGCCTCTGTTCCACATTGTCACCAAGGAACCAATGTACGTGCTTCAGGGGATGTCACCAAGGAACCAATTTGTATGTGTCTATGCTCAATTTAGAAATCCATTACATAGTAGTATGAGACGTAGGTGTAGAATTTCTGATTTAGATGAAAACAATGTAGCTAGGGTTTTATATTCATTAATGTGTGTAAGGTCTTGGAGCACTACTTTGTTTCTCATTCTCAAGATGGACCAGTAGGAAGTAGAGGATATTATAGATTACTACGGTTCAGAATCTGTTGAGGTCCGGTTTAGCTTGATCCAAACTTTTCAGTTTTCCATGAAGAATCCACATGGCATCGCCTTGAATTAGTTGCTACCAAATTGGTTTGCTCCATTTGCAGTCTTGAACTTAGCGGATCAGGCTTTCATCTTCTTCTTCACACATTTTCCAAGTTGAGAACAAACCAATATGCCTTCTCATGCCCTCCATGTTCGTAAGCAAACAAAAATTGTTCAAATATTTGTCATCGTCTTTGAAGGTAATCTAATTTTCTTGATTCATGGTTAATCATTATTTTCTGGATACACACCATCAAAGCTATCTTGGTAGATAGTTTCTGAACGACTTGGTTCTAATGAAATTTTTTCACAAATGATCTCAAAAGTTTGACCACTTAGTTCCATTCAAGAGTTCAACATAATAGGTTTAGCACTAATCTCAGCAGCTTGGTTAGTTTGTTTCAGTGAAGTAGTCAATAGATTAGGAGCAATAGAGTTGAGTTTAAAGGAAATTGAGAGAACAATTTAGTATTGGTCTAGATTTATTCCCAAAGGAAATTGTACATATTTATTAACTATATCTCCAAATGAATATAGAATTTCTTTCATACTGAATGTACACAATTCTGGTTTCCGATCAGAATTGTGGTCCCTAGTCAGTCCATGCTATCTACCAAGAGTTGAGCATAGTATTCAGAAGTTTCTCAGTAGATAGGTTATCTTCCTCCATTTTAATTTTCTTTATCTTTGTTTACGTGATTTATAGTATTAACAAAAGGATTTATATATCCACTGTACATACAACCTGCATGTGTAATATCACAGTTAGCGGAATGGCAAATAAACATTAGAGTGGGCGATGCGCAGTGGAGAATGACAGTAGTTAGGTTCACTTTCCCAGATCACATGAGATATCACCCATAATTTTAAGGTCTAAATATATCATATCATTATTGTGCTTCCCATTTTGGACAACGTCAGTAGGAACTACTAAGTAATACTATCGCAGTTTACAATTCATCCCTGAGTGAAACCTAAACAGCATGCGAGTATAGTTAGAATATTAATTCCATTTGATAGTAATATGCATTAAGTATGGTGTGATGTAATGATTAATTTTTGTGTACAATTACAATCTTACATGTCCAACGTTGTGCACTCTATCCACATAGTAGTTATAATTATAGTAGGAATACATGATTTTAGTAATTATGTGTAGACATAGTATCATGGATTCTCTTAATGCAGAATTTGCATATATCCGACAAGATACAGCAATCCAAACGTGCCCTTAGTGTGACTGAGGTGAAGTAAGGGCAAAATAAGAAGAGAGAAATGTACAGATGACTGGCATGAATATTTTTTTTGAGGCATTGCTTTAGTATCTTTCATCTTGCTAACAGGAGCTGGTGCAGGTTGAAAGGACAAATCGAATCTGTCCTTGGAGAAGAAACTGTAAAAGAAATTAGGGCAGTCTCCTGTCTTTGTTGCATCCACCCTTCTTGAAAATGGTGGAACTCTATAAATGCTGATCCGGCTTCCCTGTTGAAAGAAGCTATCCATGTAATTAGCTGTGGTTATGAGGACAAAACGGACCAGAGGAAAGAGGTATTATTACTTGGAACCTACTTCTATTGGTACTATGTAAGGACAATTTCAACATGTGTATGCTAAGTGCTATTTTCTTTTTGTATGTTGCATGGATCTACGGTTCCGTTACAGATGATATTCTCACTAGTTTTGAGATGCATTGTCATGGATGGCGGTCGATATACTGTAATCCTAAGAGGCCTGCTTTCAAGGGGTATGCACCATTGAATCTTTCAGATCGTCTCCACCAGGTCCTTCGGTGGGCTTTGAGTTCTGTTGAAATTTTGCTGAGCATACATTGTCCACTTTGTTATGGATATGGTGGTGGATTGAAATGGTTGGAATGATTTTCTTACATCAATTCCATAGTGTATCCCATGACTTCATTTCCACTTCTGTCTTATTGTACACTGCCCTCTGTCTATCTACTCACCGGGAAATTCATTACTCCAGAGGTATGTTCTCAGAACTCTGATCTAAATGTAGACACGCAATACATCTGTTGGCAGCAAATACTAATAATTTTTGTTGGTGCTTTTACTTCTGCAGCTTAGCAACGTTTCCGGTTTGTGGTTTATGTCGATCTTCATTTGCATTTTCACCACGGGTATCCTGGAAATGAGATGGAGTGGTGTTGGCATAGATAACTGGTGGAGAAATGAGCAGTTCTGGGTTATTGGAGGTGTCTCGGCCCATCTCTTTGCCGTGTTCCAGGGTCTGCTTAAGGTTTTGGCTGGTATAGACACAAGTTTTACTGTGACATCAAAATCAAGTGGCGATGAGGATTTCTCAGAGCTTTACACATTCAAATGGACTACACTCCTCATTCCTCCTACCACACTACTTCTATTGAACATCATTGGGGTTGTTGCTGGTGTTTCAAATGCAATCAACAATGGATATGAGTCATGGGGACCTCTGTTCGGTAGACTCTTCTTTGCTTTCTGGGTGATTGTCCACTTGTATCCTTTCTTGAAGAGATATGGCTCTTTGCTACTATGAGAAGGCTACATTGCATAGACCTATGCATATATTTGAATAGTCACTGTCAACAACTGCAAACATAGTGACGATATTCCTTCTATCTCTGCTTGGAGAGTTCCTTTCAGATTCTTATCTCGGGTGCTTTTGGACGATGATGGCTGAAAAAGAGCTTGAATAAAAGAAGAAGACAATAAGGATATTAAAACTGGCCGAGAAAGACACAACTCTTTGGCAAAGATGTTAGTAGACCACTAAATCATTGATATATGTATATACCTTTTTTGTACACATTGTGTAATAGGGGCAAGGTATACGTCCTCCCCATGTACAATTGACGATTCATTATAAATTAAAGTAAGATTGTTGGCATAATGAGCATCACTTGTTCTAGATACTACAATTTTGTTACTAAAAGAACTGTGTACTAACAAATTACACTATATATATATATAGTCGAACTAAGCATATATGTATGTGTACTAAATGGCACTACATATGTAGCTAGATGCATAATCAACTACATATATATGTATATAGTAACTAATGCCTTTCCCTATACATTAACTACACATAAAATGTATTAACTTCATCTTTTTGCTACATACTGACTATATATGCAATTGTAGTCATACATTTAGCTATAATTGTACTTATATTTAAATATGTAAGGACAATATCTAGCTACACTTCCGGCTATATATAAATTTGTAGCGAATGGATTATCTAACTACATATTTGAAAAATATAGTTAAAGGCTTTAGCTATACGAGCATATACTACAATTTGTATGTGTAAAGAAATATGTAGTTAAAGCCTTTGGTTACAAAATATGGGGTTTTCGTTACAATTTTTTTTATAGTTAAAGACCATATTTTTAGTAGTGTCTATATATGTATATATATGTATATGTATACATATATATATGTATATATATACATATATATCTGTATATATATATGTATATATATGCATATATATACATATATACATATATATATATATGTATATACACACACACACACACACACATATATATATATATATATATATAATATATATATATAAGTTTTGGATTTGTGTACATAATGGAAAATAGAAAAATGTCTTTAGTTGTTTTATCACCTAGCCTTCTTAAGTTTATCTCTAAATAAGATATATGCACATGTTGTTATGCACCATATTTCAAAAGTTTTAATTGACCTTTCTTCTCATATACAAATGATAGATCATTCAAGGCTTATTTAGGCTTAGTACTATGTGTTTGGCAAGTTTCAATGTTGCACACCCCCAATTTCTAGTGTTTTAAATCACCAAGAAGACATTTATTTGTTTTTTCCTTGCTTCCACACATGAAGCATGTTGTATTATAACACACATTTTTCACTTTAGAATCCTTTCCAAAGTAGGCACACAATTCATGTAAGCTTTAAAAGAAGTTAAGCTCCACCTCAGATTATGACAGATCATACATAGATCCTCATCAGCTCCATCTTTGTTTGACTTTTATTGACACACAAGCCTCATGTTTGCATCGTTGAGTCGATGTCTCCATCGAATCCATACATAAGTCATTCTTATCTCCAAGGTATAGTAAAAACCATCTTTGTTTAGGTTTGTGATCCACATCATTTTTATATACAATATTCATCCATCAACCCCGATACATTCACCTTACATTAGTTTATTGATCCTCTTTAATGTGTGGAACTCACTAAGATCATTTAATAATTGAAGCCCTAATCCTCCTTCCTAGATAGGAAAAGATAACCTTTACCAATTCTATAGATTAATCTAGCTCCACCCAAGATGAAATTAGATAACATAATTTCCATTCTCCTCAAAATTGATTGAGGTACTTCACCTTGAGTCATCCAATATGGAATGATTTCTATAACTCAACTCTGTATAAGAACAATAGACCTCCATTAAATTTCTTTTTGAGTCAACTAATGATCACATCCTTCAACCTATCAATGTAATCATGAAACTATTTCCTCCTAGGATTTCACTCTAGCTTGAGGTAAAGTTGGATCTTTTATAAGACATTTACCTTTTTGAGTAAATATATTAGAAGCAAGTTATTTTCGTTCTTTATAAGACTGTGAAAGATTAGTGATTTATTATCATTGATTTTCATACCTGAGATCATTTCCAAAGCATTGATAGATTTGTTCAAGTAAACGAGACTTCTTTTCCTACCTTAAAAAAAACTAACACATCGTCACCAAATAGGAGATGTGATATCACTCCCCAATTTCTAGTTGTGTATGAAAAAATTTGTTTTATTAATATTTTGACTTTAATTATCGTAATTAGGCCCTCTATAGATATAGTGAACAAGAGGTGTGATAATGGGTCATTCTATTTTAGTCCACTCAAACCAAAGAAATAGCCTTAGACAGTTTTATTGATCAATAATGAAAAAGAAGGTGTTGATACACACTATTAAACAAGTTATATCCATTTCTTTAGAAGCCCATTCCTTCAAATATTTTTGTAGTTAGTTTGATTTAACCGTGTCATAAGCTTTTTTGTGTCAAGATTAATACCATGCATTTGGGGTACTTCTTTTCACATTGAAATTCTGGGTGAGCTCAACATGTAGTATGGTGCAGTCTTCTATATGTATTCCTTCAAAGAAAGCACCCTGATTAGGAGGTATATGTCTAGGGAGAATAATTGATAACATCTAGGTCAATATATTTTAGGGATTTTATAGAGCATGAAACAACAAGAAGCATGTCAGTTGGTGTATAAAATCACGTCCTTTTTGGGGATAAGAGCTAAGAAAAAATGGTTAGTTTAACCATATTTCCACCATTAAAGAACTAGGTGATTATATCAGTGAGTTGAGCTGTAATAGTTTCCCAAGTTTTTCTATAAAATAGGCGATTGAATCCATCATGTTTCAAGATTTTGTTAGCTTCAATACTCTAATTGCTTCTTTAATTTACTCTTCTTTGGGTATCCTATATATCACTCATCCTCCTCACCAAAAACATGGTCAAATCATTTGAATCTTTCCATTTCAAGATCTGACTACATTTGCTTACACAAATTGTCAAGAATTTAATTATTTATTGACAATAGTTTGTTAAAGACAAATCTTCCTTTCTTAGCTCTTCAATAAAATTCTGAATCATAGATACTTGCTTAAAACCCATATTAATTTCAAAATCGGAGATGGATGTAAAATATTTCTTTGGAAAGATTTGTGGTTCCCTGATGGAAAATTTTTGTCTGAGTTTGTTGATACTCAACTCACATTCAAACTTGGTAATGGTCCCGAATGGAAAGTCAATTGTTGTATCAAGAATTTGAATTGGGTAGTACATGATTTCCATGATTTTGATTTACTCTATGAAGTTCTGAATGCTTTACTAAAGCCTAAAGGAGATCAAGACAATCTCCTTATTATGACTCTAACACTTTGAATATGAAGGGTGTTTGGGATCTGATTCACACTTACCATTCAAAATCTAATTAAGGTAAGTGGATTTGAAGAGGAAACATTCCTAGCAGAGTTTCATGTTTTCTTTGGAAGATGTTTTGAGAAAATTTCTACGATTAAATATCTGAAGAGAGTTGGTTTCAGTATGGTGTCCAGATGCATTATGTACAAAAGAAGTACGGAAGACTCAAATATTATTCTTCAATTTTGACTTTATCTCTCTACTTTAGAGTAGATTTGCTTCTAAGTTTGGCCTTCATCTGACCTCTATTGTTGATCTTTTGAACTCTAAGGGGGAAAAAGAAGAACATTGCTTGTTTGATCCTTTAAAGGACTTGGTTGGATAGGAATTGTTGCTTTTTTTTTCTGGCTCTGACAGAGAACCACACTCTATATGGTATCTTAGTATCAATGATTCTCATTATTTGTACATATACATTACCTTATTTTTCTTTTGTACAGGTAAAGCAGTTAGGTCTCTCTCCCTAACTAACTAAGTTTTGTCCTTTTTTTAGAGAAGTTGGGGGGGCATTTTTATTCATCCCACCTTCCCCTTGAGAGCAAAATCCAAGAAAATCTTACATTCACTAATTAAACTCTGAAATGGAAACATGGTAGTACTACTACCATTACATAAATCTTTAGCTAAGATCCCATGGATCTCAGTAGGTGGGATATCAAAGATACTGATACTTCCTGAGATTTTAAGTTTATAATATGGTCAGCTTGTCAGCGGCATGATAAACCTCCATGTGCACATATGACACTCTCAATGGAGAATCTTGATCATCTCGATTATCTTGAGTAGCTTTGCACATCTTGGATTCATGTTTGGGGGCTCTGTTGTCATCTTCACTACTATCTCAGAGTCTGATTCTATCAGCACTCTGTCCAAATTGTTCTGATAAGCTACTTCTATAGCAATACAGATTACCCTCAGTTCGACTTCTATGACATCCATTGTCCAACTGTTCACAGCTACCCCCCTATCAATTTACCGTGGTCATCCCTAATCACAATGGCATTTCTTGCATGCCCCCCTCTGGTTGTTGCATCAGTGTTAATGTTTATCTCTCCCTCTGACGGCCTTCTCCATATCCCCTTCTCCCTCACCTGCTGCTGGCCCGCACTTTGTTAAAAAAAAACAATATCAACAAGGATGATCATTGGAAGTACACCTTCCTCGTAGCCTGCAGACAGATATGGATTAGTAGGAACAAGCAACTTTTTGATAACAAAACCATCCAGACTTGGCAGGTTGTTGGCTGTATTAAAAGGGAGACCGTATATTGTACAAACAAGCTCAAGCACTCCACATCCGGAGAACATGAGGATCAACCCCACCGAGCCAGGCGGGTTTAGAGCTAATCACCCCATTGACTCTATAAACAATGGTATCAAAAAAGACAAGGGGGTCTTGCTCCCCTTTACCATGAAGCCTAGCATTTCTCTCGCCCCATACATATTGTTAATGCACCAATCTATGGTATCCATAGGGCCAAAGAAATCTGCAAACTCACTACTCTCGAAGGTAGCCTCTCACACATCTTTGGAATACTTGCAATCTCTTAAAGAATGTATGATGACTCATCTATAGAATTGCATCTGGGACAAGTGTTGTTCGAGGACATATGTCGATGTGTGAGTTTTTTGTTCATGAAAAGGCTTCATGAAACACAAGCTAGAAGAATACCTTAGTTTTGGAATCAGTCTTCAGCTCCCAAATCTTCCTCCATTGGCCTTGTATACAGATCCCTTTTCCTTCCCTTAGTTTCCAATAAACAGTTTTGGTTGAATATTCTCCATTAGAAGTATGTTCTCAGGCCCTTATTTCTTTGCCATCTTTGTCATGAGGTATGTCAAGCTTTTGAATCTGCTTTATGATCTCTGTCGGCAGCCATTCTTCTAAGACACAAAATGGCTAGTTTTAATTATTAAGTGTTCCCAAAGTCTACGAGGCATCCCCAACTATAAATAACACCCCTTGGGCTTCATTTCAATTTTGAGTATTCAATGCAAAACTTTATATGAGGTTCCTAGTCTATATTTGAGTGCATCCTATAGTCTCCTCTCTCTCTAATCTTAATCATTTGCATCATCCAGTAGAGTGAGTAGGAGATTTGTAAAAGAGCTAGTCCTACAATTATATCTTGTGAGGCTCTCACTTCCACCACCTCCCAATCTCTATTTCAACCATGAAGATGAAGGTTATCTCTCTTAGCTAAGCGAGGTGAAGAAGAACAAGGGAAGGTGTCCCTTTGTGAAGAGATTCAAGGCTGAAGACTTGAAGCAAGAGTGGGCAAGCCCTTGGTAAAGGTAGAAGACTTCTTGATCTAGTGTGTAAGTCCTTGATGAAAGCTTCTCCGAGTGAAGGTGAAGTCAAAGGTTGATAATCCAAGAAGAGTGGGTAATTCCTAGAAGGATGAAGACTTATGCAAGAGTGGGTAAGTCTTTGGAGAAGGCCGAAGACTCATTCTAAAGTGGGTAAGTCCTTGGTATGGTTGAAGACTCTTTGTTTTGGATAGGTAAGTCCTTTGGTGGGTCATGTGTTTTCACTCTTATAAGTGAACATATAGAGGAAGACACACTTAGAAATCCTATTGGTTGATCTCTCTAGGTAGTTTGGATTGAAATACTTCTAGTTTGGAGTGTGGAACCACTCTACATAGCTTGTCACTTGGTTCTTGTTCAATCTCTCTCTCCCTTACTATGTATGTTTTAGTTGCACTAAATTTCTTATTTAAAAACCTTATTTTATGAAATATCTTGAAGGTCTAATAAATT